>CM036248.1:3271188-3363688 GCA_020698575.1 Bostrychus sinensis
CACAGAGTACACACAGAGTACACACAGAGTACACACAGAGTAGTACTGGCGGTAGATATGAGAGGATTTCTGCAGGAGAGCGGGTTATTGCACTTAAATCTGGTTTCACGTGGACTCATAAAGAATAAATTCAGTTCCAGCACACGGCGGGAGCTGCACGATCATCATCGCAGCGTCGTAGGCGGAGCCGTAACGACCACAAACTGCCAACAAACCACGCTCCACACGCACATCTGGATTTTCTCGGTGGTAAAAGAGTCCTCCCTGATGCTGGAGCTGCTCTTAATGATACAGAAGATGAAAAACGACGACAGGAGACAGAGCGACAGAAGAAGGTCAGCACAGGAAGTTAGACCAAGATATATTTACTGTTGTAGTTTTTACTTCAGCTCCAGTAAGATTCTGAAGTAAAAACATCTCAGCTGTTAATTCTTAACAATCCACAGAGACGCATTGATACACTGCAAAAAATCAATATCTACATTACTTAAAATGACTTGAACTGAGATTATACAGAAGCGTATTGCGTTCACCTGAAAAAAAGTTTGTTTTAATGATAAGTTAGTTCTGTTTTTATGAAAAAAGTTCTGTTTTTATGAGTAAAATTTGTTCTGTTTTTACGAGAAAAGTTCTGTTTTTATGAGTAAAAATTGTTCTGTTTTTATGAGAAAAGTTTTGTTTTTATGAGAAAAGTTTTGTTTTTATGAGAAAAGTTCTGTTTTTATGAGTAAAATTTGTTCTGTTTTTATGAGAAAAGTTCTGTTTTTATGAGTAAAAATTGTTCTGTTTTTATGAGAAAAGTTTTGTTTTTATGAGAAAAGTTTTGTTTTTATGAGAAAAGTTTTGTTTTTATGAGAAAAGTTGTTTTTATGAGTAAAATTTGTTCTGTTTTTATGAGAAAAGTTCTGTTTTTATGAGTAAAAATTGTTCTGTTTTTATGAGAAAAGTTCTGTTTTTATGAGAAAAGTTTTGTTTTTATGAGAAAAGTTCTGTTTTTATGAGAAAAGTTCTGTTTTTATGAGAAAAGTTCTGTTTTTATGAGAAAAGTTCTGTTTTTATGAGAAAAGTTTTGTTTTTATGAGAAAAGTTCTGTTTTTATGAGTAAAATTTGTTCTGTTTTTATGAGAAAAGTTCTGTTTTTATGAGAAAAGTTCAGTTTTTATGAGAAAAGTTTTGTTTTTATGAGAAAAGTTCTGTTTTTATGAGAAAAGTTCAGTTTTTATGAGAAAAGTTTTGTTTTTATGAGAAAAGTTCTGTTTTTATGAGTAAAATTTGTTCTGTTTTTATGAGAAAAGTTCTGTTTTTATGAGAAAAGTTCTGTTTTTATGAGTAAAATTTGTTCTGTTTTTACGAGAAAAGTTCTGTTTTTATGAGAAAAGTTCTGTTTTTATGAGTAAAAATTGTTCTGTTTTTACGAGAAAAGTTCTGTTTTTATGAGAAAAGTTCTGTTTTTATGAGTAAAATTTGTTCTGTTTTTACGAGAAAAGTTCTGTTTTTATGAGAAAAGTTCTGTTTTTATGAGTATAAATAACTTGGGTTTTTATGACAAAAGTAAATTCATGTCAGGACTAAACCAGAACTAAACCAGGACTAAACCAGATATAAACCAGGACTAAACCAGATATAAACCAGGACTAAACCAGGACTAAACCAGATATAAACCAGGACTAAACCAGATATAAACCAGGACTAAACCAGAACTAAACCAGATATAAACCAGGACTAAACCAGGACTAAACCAGATATAAACCAGGACTAAACCAGATATAAACCAGGACTAAACCAGAACTAAACCAGATATAAACCAGGACTAAACCAGATATAAACCAGGACTAAACCAGAACTAAACCAGATATAAACCAGGACTAAACCAGATATAAACCAGGACTAAACCAGATATAAACCAGGACTAAACCAGAACTAAACCAGATATAAACCAAGACTAAACCAGATATAAACCAGGACTAAACCAGATATAAACCAAGACTAAACCAGGACTAAACCAGGACTAAACCAGGACTAAACCAGAACTAAACCAGATATAAACCAGGACTAAACCAGGACTAAACCAGATATAAACCAGGACTAAACCAGATATAAACCAGGACTAAACCAGATATAAACCAGGACTAAACCAGAACTAAACCAGATATAAACCAGGACTAAACCAGATATAAACCAGGACTAAACCAGGACTAAACCAGATATAAACCAGGACTAAACCAGGACTAAACCAGGACTAAACCAGGACTAAACCAGGACTAAACCAGGACTAAACCAGGTCTAAACCAGGTCTAAACCAGAACTAAACCAGATATAAACCAGGACTAAACCAGGACTAAACCAGGACTAAACCAGGTCTAAACCATGAGTAAACCCGATCTGTTCAAAAAACAGAGCTGGAATAAAACAGGAATAAGCTGCCTCTAAATTAAACTAAATCAGAACTTTAACTGGAAAGACTCCTGAGTGCCACCAGCGGTACCTCTCCCACAGTTTGAGAACCACTGCTAACGACCATAGCCCATTAATATCAGTTTCCTTTACGGTGAGTCGGGTTAAATATCGTACAAACCAAAAACTAAAAGAGTAACTCTGACCCTCAGTGCTCTGGAGGAGAGGAGCGAGTTTATGCTGGAAGTTCTGAGTTCATGTGATAATAACCATGTTTACAGAGAACTGCAGGTAAAAAGCTACGTTTGCCTCTGATCACCTCATTATTTGGTGATTTAACCACAGTTGAAGCCCAAAAATCACAGAAATATAAACTTCAACCCTGGATAAGGATGCTATGTATATAAATACTTTCATTTTCCTCAGGTTTAATGCTGTCTGATGTCGTCTGTGACCTGTGTCCTCAGTTAAGACGTAATGTTTACAGCAATGTGAGCGAGAGGCCTGCACAGTGTTTTATTTTGAAATTTACCGGATCCTCTTCACTGGACCCGGGTCTGACTTCCTGTCTGGCTCTGCTCTGTTCAACTTTACACCTGACGGATCCGGCATCGGCAGAAACAGACTTGATCTGTTTTTCTGACGAAGCAGCGGACACAGAGACGAACTGCAGCTCATTGCGTCTGTTTCTTGCGGGAGTCGTACGGGACACGCAACTCCAAAAACCAATGGCCAAGTCAAAAAAAAAAATGTTTAGCCAGTTTCACAAATAATAATGTACAAACTAGGCCTGCACGATATGTAGAAAACAGGCGATATTTGATAATTATGTTGAAAACTGCGATAACGATATTGCGATATTTGAAAATAGAGCCTACTTTTGGAACATAGTAAGTTAAATTCACTACATTTCACAAAAATGTAAGTTCCTGTATTTACAAATCAAAACAGGCAACAAAACCTAACTGAACTTAATGATTTCTAATTCCTCCACAAAGGAAGCCGGGCGGGGTGTAAACAAGAGGAGACTGAGGAATTAAAGGCAGAGGATTTGATTAGAAACATTGTTACAGGGGCTTTGTTGGGGAAGGAAGCGCACGGGGAGGGGGAAACTGCTGTCTCACTCGTTTATGTAATAATCAGTTTCCTGGAGGCCATATAAGGTCATAGTTAGTGATTTCAAAGGTATAAGACTTTATTTTGGTGCTTCCTTTCTGTTAGAGTTGGGTCTGGTTCTTGGATAATCGCAGGGCTAACACTTCCACACAAACATTTAATTTAATTTTTTTAATTTTAATTTTTTTTTACTTTAATTTTATTCAATTTTTATTTTATTTGAATTAGAACAGTGCACTTTCATTCACTAGGGCTGCAGGATATGGAGAAAACATGCGATATTCGATAACTTATGCTGAAAACTTACGATAACGATATTACTGCTGATATTTGAAAATAGAGCCTACTTTTCAGGTTTATTCAATTCAGGTTTATTTGTACAGCCCAGTATCACAACAACAGTCGCCTCAAAGGGCTTCACAAACAGATAAACATAAACACACAATCAACACAAACAATAACTACACTAAACTAAACAGACCCAGGACACTCCTGTCCTTAGACCCTCCTTCTCGGTAAGGAAAAACTCCTAAAAAAAAACCCAGATACGGGAAAAAAGAAGAACATTTTCGAACATAGTGAGTTAAATTCACTACATTTTACAAAAAAGTAAGTTCCTGTATGTTTTTTACTTTAATTTTATTCAATTTTTATTTTATCTGAATTAGAACAGTGCACTTTCATTCACTAGGGCTGCAGGATATGGAGAAAACATGCGATATTTGATAACTATGCTGAAAATTACGATAACGATATTACTGCGATATTTGAAAATAGAGCCTACTTTTGGAACATAGTAAGTTAAATTCACTACATTTCACAAAAATGTAAGTTCCTGTATTTACAAATCAAAACAGCCACAAAATCAAAACTTAACACAAACTAAACCAGGAATAAAACAAGGCTAAGCTGTGACTAAATTAATTAAATTACCACTAAAACTGGACTTTTTAAACATTTTTATTTAGTCACAACACATGTTCTTTTAAGGCTCTGGTGGAAAATGATTCTTGCATGATTATTGCGATATGGACATTGCGATAACGATAATTTTGCGATATATTGTGCAGCCCTGTTATCTTTCACTCACATTGTCGTAATGAGAGGTTGAACATTTCTGATTTATGGCTAACAGGTGGTAAAGAGTCAAAGTGAGTTTTTGTCATTTATTCTCATCTTTTAGCGCTGCACGATATGGAGAAAACATGCGATATTCGATAACTATGTTGAAAATTGCAATAACGATATTATTGCGATATTTCAGAAAAATGTAAGTTCCTGTATTTACAAGTCAAAACAGCCACAAAATCAAAACTTAACACAGACTAAACCAGGAATAAAACAAGGCTAAGCTGTGACTAAATTAATTAAATTACCACTAAAACTGGACTTTTTAAACATTTTTATTTAGTCACAACACATGTTCTTTTAAGGCTCTGGTGGAAAATGATTCTTCAGTGTAAATCTCTGTCAGATGGAAGACCACAGCGTTATTGCGATATATATTTAGATTATTGCGATACAGATATTGCGATAACGATAATTTTGCGATATATTGTGCAGCCCTAGTACAAACTCTGAAAAATCCCAAACTGTGCTATTTACAGTGTGTGACAAATACAAACATACAAAAGGAGAAAAAGTTTCCTCTAACAATGTGTAGCTAAACCAGATGTTGCCCTCACCGCAGCCAGGCACAGACAAAACAAAACACGGTGATTACTGATGACAGCAAAACAAAGCAGCCTCCTTCAGATGGAAACAGCGACTCCTGAGGAGCAGAGGAGCGGCCCACAGCAGCAGCAGCTTCCTCAGCTTTAGCTCAGATCAATAACACCCATGATTGGGGCTAATCCAGTGAACACAGCGCTAATGCTAACCCTGGGAGTAAACAGTCGGGGCACAGAGAGGAAACTCTGGGCTCTGTGGTGTCACCAAACCACGAAAAAAAAACCTGAGAAAAAGTTATGTTCCAGGTCTTAATGCGTAATTCTGAGTTTTCACATTAGATTTTAAATGTGACTTGCGTCTGTCTCATACGTGAGCTGTTCATATTAAACAGGAACAGTATACAGTAGTAGTTTTAACATAACTTCAATTTTAAATCCTGCTAAATTTGTGATCTCTTAACAATATGAATGAATGAATACATAACATTATAATTATAAATAGTTCACAAAATTGCTTTCAAATAATTATTAAGCACTTGTTTTGTTTGTTTTTTGTTTGTTTGTTTTACGGCAATAATTTATAAATGATAAGCTTAGTACATGAACCTGAAGCATTGACTGACTGACTCCATCTGTCAGCGACACTTATTTCTCTTCTCATGTCTCCTCAGTACGGTGGCCCAGAGGTGCAAAACAAATTTACAATTAAATAAACAAATTCACAAAACACAGCCTCCTGCAGTACCTTCGCGGACCCCCAGGGGGCCCCTGTTAAGCCCCATTTTGTAATAACACAATGCATTCTGTAATAAACGTCCAAAATGTAATAAAATTGTTACTTAAATTTGTAATAAAGCCGCATTTTCCGTGTAAATCTCTTTCAGATGGAAGACCACAGCGTTATCGTGATATATTTAGATTCTTGCGATACAGATATTGCGATAACAATAATTTTGTGATATATTGTGCAGCCCTAGTACAAACTCTGAAAAATCCCAAACTGTGCTATTTACAGTGTGTGAAAAATACAAACTTAAAAAATACAAAAATACAAAATTTTGTAATAAATGACACATTTTGGAATAAAATGCCCCAACACATTATGTAACAAATTTTGTCGCATTTTGTAATAAGTTATTACATTTTGACGAAATTATTACAAAATGCACTATTTTATTTTCAGGAAAATGTAATAACATGGTGCATTATGTAATCAATCAATCTTTAAAACAATTTAAGAGCATTTTAAAACTAAACTGCCTCAAGTAGCTACAGTTTATATAACTAGCTCTGTTATTATACACAGATTAAATATGAGGCTACTTGTGCATAAAAGATATTTTGGAGGGTAATTTTTTTTTTTTTTTTTAGGGAATTTCCTGTCTGTCACTAATTTGCTGTTAGCATGGGTTGTTATGTTAAAAAGAGATCAGTTTTCGCTCTCTTACAGCACTAACTCAAGCAAACTTCAGTATATTTGATGCTAAAATGAAAATTAAATGTGAAATGTAAATATTTTTTGTTAAAAAGATGCAGAAAATATAAGATTTATTCTTCTCTCTGCTCCTTTTCATTCAAACTTCATGCTGTCATGTAAACATATTTCTGCTTTTTTTCTTTCTTTTATTTAATTGAATGAAATGAAATAAAAAAAAAAATATTTCTGTGCCTTTAACAAATGAATGACCACTTAATGAATTGATGAATACTTGGTCCAGCAGTTGCAGCAACTAATACTGAAAAACTACTACTACTACTACTACTACTACTACTACAAAAACAACAACTCTAGTCTGAGATTGTGATTACATAATGCACCATGTTATTACATTTTCCTGAAAATAAAAATGTGTCAAGTGCATTTTGTGATATTTTGCTCAAAACGTAATAACTTATTACAAAATGTGGCTTAAAGTTACGCTGTGTAACTTTTCTCCTAAATATGTGGGGCATACTGACTTGTTTTTGTGATTTTTTGAGCGATTATAAGGCCTGAGGCGCTGTTGCTCCGAGCGGGGCTTCTGTACTGAGAAACCGCCCTCGCAACTTGGCCGGGAGCGCTCCGCTGTTGAGGAAGAGTCACGTGACAGGGAACGACTTGAGGCGCAGTATAACCAGGAAGCTACTTTTAGCGTTGTTATTTTCGCCAGTTCGTCAGGGCCGAAGGACACAAGAAGATGAAGACAATGTCGGACGAGGCAAGAAAAAGAAAATGTGAAAGGGACCGCACCAGATCGCAGACAAGAGTCAACATCGGACAGACTTTTGCTCGCTGGCGTCAGATGAGAGACAGAGAAGGCTGCAAATCAGATCACGTTTTTGCTTCTTTATTGTTGGGCAGGTAAATTAGCCTCTTTATTTTTTCTTTAGAACGTGCTTTTTCATACAGTTATTAGTTGTTTTTACTGCGACCATTGCGCGATATTTGTTGATAAGCTAACGCTAGCGCTAACTCTATAGAAGATCCAGTCCAAACTTCCAAAGGTAGCAGCAGGTCAACTAAAGTTGAAACAATGATGGAAATAGACGCACGCTCGCACAGTTTCAGAAGGAGGAGGGGCTCTAGTGTTTACGTTTTGCGACGGTGCAGTGGCAGCTGTGGCCTCTAGAGGCGCAAGACCGGGAATCTTACACAGTGTAACTTTAACTAAAACATTGTTAAAGTCTGGTTGAGCTTTATCACAGAAGAACATCATCAGCGGAGCTCGCCAAACTTTTTTTACACAGAGCCAGAGTCACATGATCAACCGCGAGTGAAAAACAGTGAGCGAGCGTCCGAATCATTCACAAAATGAGTGCACTACAGTCCGCTGTACAGGGACTGAGGGGCTAGGGAGGACGTTCGGACGCAGCCATGGATTTTTCTTTCTGCTTTTCTGATTGGTTACTCCGCCTGTGTTGGTTCCGCAAATGGAAATGAAACTCAGGAGAAGAGATAGCACAGAGAAGTTAGTCTGGGTTGGAAACTGTTGAGTAAAATCAGGTTGTTCAGCTTTAAGTGAAAGTTTCTCAGAGCCGCAGCTCGACTCACACCACTCTCTGTTCTTTACACATAAAACACTAAATCATCTCTTCCCACTCTCACTGCGGAGGTAATTAGCCGCTTTGTCAAATCAAATAAATTAGGATGACAAAAAAAAAAAACAGCTGATTTTGAAACAGGAGCCTGCTGCTGGAGCGTTTTCATTTTAGACTCATGCACATAAACATAAACATATATATATATATCCAGTAATGATATAGTGAGAATGTCGTAGTCGGTGTGTCTGGTTATGAGCTGACAGGAGCCTGAGGGGAGAGAACGGCATGATGGGTAAAAATGCAAATGAGGCCAGCTGTTTGCAGCATTGGCAGACTCCTCATAATTCTCCTTTACTTCCTCTCGGAGCAGGAAAAAGGCACAGCTCAGTTTCTGTCCTTGGTCTCACCCTGAAAAATGATCAGGAGAACGATATTTGCTGTTGTAGTTTTGTGATTAGCAGGTAACAGGCAGATAAACTGACTCTGACTGTAAATGAGTGGACATTTATCCGAGCTCGGCACCGGTGTAGGCACAAATTCTGTTGGGGTTAGTAACGTCGCGTGTTGATGACGTCAGCGGGCGATGTTGATTGTATTTATAAGTGCTTTATTCTTTCCTAATATTCAGTAATGCCTTTTGAAAAGTACGTAGTAGTTTTAAGCAGCACAATGCCAAATACAACAAAGGAATAAAGAAATCAAATAAATATGAGATACAGCTGATTATGGCCACTAAACATCACCCAATACACTTTCATTTGTGTCTTATCACTGTTTGTACTTGTGTCCCACAATCTATGCAGCTTTCTATTATTTAAAATGAACTTGACTGAAATGCCTTACTATTTGTTGTTATTTATATTTCTGGAAATGTAAATATGTTTTGTTATTATTCTTGTACGAGCAGGAAGCTAAAAATAAGTTGTTTTGATTTGTTCTATGTAATATAGGGTGGGATTAAATAAGTTTTCTTCCTCCCACTCCTTTTCGAGCCTTAAAAGAAACAGTTTTCAATGTATTATGATTCTGTATGTACTGTATATTTGTCTTCAGTTGCTCCAAACAAATAAAGACTAAACTAAAACACTGTGCCAATGAGCTGAGTTGTTATTATGGGTGTAATGATACGTTTTTACAACAATTTGATATGTATCGATTAGAAGTGTTTTGATACGATTCAAGAACAATATTGGCTAATTTGGAACGATACGATTCGATACGATTCAACACAGTCATATCAAAAATCAATACAGCAACTTTTTGCCAAAAATCATAAAAGTTTACTCTCAAATCTAACATCGCAGCCCAGGGGTTGATTGAGAGTGAAGAAAAGTTCAATATAACACAAAAATTCCATCCTGGTTTATTTTTATTTCATGCAAATTTCCAATATCGATATATTTCCAATATTTTCAATTGGTTTTCCATTTATATCGATACACACTTCCTAGAAAATGATACGATTCAATACAAGGTGAAAAAATCAACACATCAATATAGTTACTTTTATTTATTTATTTTTATTGTTAAAGCCCTAGTTATTACTAAGTTGTTTTTGGTTTGTTTTGCTCATTATTTATTATTTACTAAACTGAACACATTTGTATACACTCTGTTCTTTTCACATTATTATAATAAACTCCAACAGTGAGTGAGGGATCTTACAAAAACATCAATAAATACAGAAAAAGCACAATAATGTATTTCTTTTATTTATTATTCTAATCGTTGTTGCACATAAGCTGTTACAGAACCTGCAGGAGGATGAAACCTGAACTGACCTCCTCCCAGAGTCAAAAATATAATAAATACTATATTTACTACAAACAATAAATATGTAAGAATATATATTTTATAATAAGTATCATATCACAGTCCTCAGTCTGCTCAGGTTGACATATCTGTTTTTGCGAGGACCAGCAGCCAATCACGTTGTTCGCTCAAAGTCTCATCCAATCAGAAAGCGTAACATCATCGTTACCTGAGCAGATTTTGTACCAACACCAGCACAAAGCATGGCCAGAGTTTTTGGAACGGAACCAGCGCTGGGAGAACTAACTTCAGCCCGACAACAAACAAACCAATGTTATTTGAAAAACTGTCACATTCATTTTTTCATCGAGTATTAGTGTTTTTGTTCCTTTTGTATCGCAGCTCTTCTCCCAAAGGTCTGGCGCTGTTGTGTGCACAAGAATAAAAATAAATACACACATCCTCCCTGAGCGTTTGTTGACTCCCAACCAAATAAAGTCAATCATTCTGATCCTGAATAAAAGGAAAACAGAGCGGAGGCTGTTCTGCCTGAAGAGACCTGTGTTCATTTAGATTTTTGATTTGTGCAGACGCCGAGACTAATGCACTCAATTTCCAGCACTTTTTTTTTTTCTCAAGTATTTGCTCGTTTCACTGAAGAGGCTTTAGGTTCACACAAACATGTATTTACACCTACAGCTCATGTTCCATACACAGAACAGAAAAACACATCAAGTGCATGAACAATTAGCCGTGATTAGCCTTCAGCGCTCAGACATACAGCAAAAAAACTCTCAGGCCGAGCTGGGAGAGAGGGACAAAGTTAGTTACCCAGCAGCAGAGTGAAAAACTGGCGGAGAGCAAGACGTGATATGTATAAATGGTACAACATGCTTCTATACGATGATTTAATTCATAATGTGATTTCATTTAAAAAGAGGTAAAAGGTCAAAAACACTAAAAAGGTTGGCAATAAATATTAATAAATAGTAATACAGTTGAAAGTTTGTTAAAATGTTTATTATATTTCATGTTGTATTAATATTTTTGTAATTTCATTTAAGGTAATAATAATCTAATTCATTGGTAATCAGTAGATAAGCCTTACATGCTCTGGTTATTGATTGGTCGTGGCTTCACCCACCACTAGGGGCACCGTTTCTCCTCATTGCAATAAAGCTCTGCATGAGGAAAACGCCACAAAATCACTCTCATGATTCTTCCTCTCTGTTTTCAGGTAATGGTGACCAAATATGAATGTTTGTAAGGAATGTACATTGTTGAAATGTTACACAGCTTATTTTGTGTTAGTTTGGGTTGAAATTAAGTTCAGTTTTATCGCTGTTCAACGCGAAAAGACGTCACTGTGCGTGCGCCTCGAGTCAACTTCCGCCATCTTGTGTTGTCGCTGTTTTGTGTGAAGCTCGATAGTTTGTAATGTCAGTCCTGTTGTAAAATATGTTTTCTTACGTATTGCTTTGTTTAGAAATGAGATGTGTGTAAAATGTTAATTATTATTTAAATTGCAATAAAGCCCTGAATGAGGGAAACACCACAAAATCAACCAATCATAAAATAACACATTCATATTTGTTTCAACTTTTTTGCAAAAAGCTTACAGGAGCCATGGCAATTAAAATAGAAATACCTAAGGTTTCCTCTAGGTGTCACTGTTTGTTCAGGTTTGGTGCATAAAGGTAGGAACCTTTGTGCAGGGGTAAGGTTTCTGGGGAAGCAGCACACAGTTTGTTGATCGCTACCTGGCTGCACTGAACCTGGGATGTATGGATTTTATTGTTGATATGGAATTAACGAAGCATTGTTCGGACTTTTTTAAATATCTTTTGCAAGAAATAAAGAAGAACGAATGGAACTGCCTCAGACGGATTTATGTATCCATTACTATGTCCATTACAATCAGTGAGCTAGCGCGTCAGCTAACATATCCCGTCTTTGCTACAGAAGAAGCTAATTTGAGTTAGCTGCTACAAATCTTTTAATCAACCTCTGCCCTGATCATAAATAACAAATATTTCATTATTTTCTGTATTTTAACCCTTTTTAATGCCAGTGTATGTAATAGCATCTGCATTTTTTTAGTAAAAAACACAGAAAATGAAATATTTTCAGTATTCTCAAAGCAGAGTGGATTTTTATAGAGGTGTTATTACAGCTTTGAGTCTGTCAGAGATCAACAACAACATTTGTTTTTAAGGATCTTTTTTTCAGTGCTATGTAGAATCTAAAAACCAACTCCCAATAAAACTGGTTATAACCTTTTGTTTCTACAAAATAAACCCTAAATCCATCTAAATCAATGGTGTTCTTTCTGACAGACCCAAGGCTGTAATACACCTCCCTAAAAAATCCTTCTTTGCTTTGCGAATACTGAAAATATTTGATTTTTTGTGTTGTTGATGTTGTTTTTTGTTGTGTTTTTACTAAATATGTAGCTGCTATTACCTACACTGGCATAAAAAGGGTTAAAATTCTGAAAATAATTAAATATTTGGTATGAATGATCAGGACAGAAGATGATTAAAAGATTAGTGCAAAAAAAGCAAAAATTTTTTATGATGTTTTGTTGATGAGGACACTTTTGTCTCTGAACAGGAGCAACGTAACAGATTTAGTCAGAGACAGTAAAGATGAAGTAATATTAGGTTTGTGTTTAGAAAATCAACATGAGTGATAAAATACACACCTGAGACACCTTTCACAGTTCATTTCATAGTTATCATAAAAATAATACTTGAAAAGGACGCTTTAAGGACGCAGATCCTGATCTATGAACGTTCTTTAATCACAGCGAGTGTTCATTTCCATGCTGCAGCTGTAAATGATCTACATACTGATGAACAAAAAAAACTGCATTTTTTTCAGGTTTACCCATTGTTTTCAGGAATGTATTACTTGAAAAAATGGAATTTGTGTCTCCAAACTTGTCCTCAGCCCATCTTTAGCTCTCTTTCTCCTAAAAACCCAGACAGACAGTATTTTTCTGCATTACCTCTGACAAACAAAGCCCGGACAGTAACAGCCACGTGTGTCCTCTGTTTCCTGCTCGGCGACGGTAATGAAAAATGACATTTAGACTCTCTCCTCTCCTGCGCCTCGTTACCGAAACACAGCAGAGTTCATGTGAGGCCGCGCTCTGGATGCAGTTAGTGCCACTCGATTGCTCACGGGCCGCTGTCGCCGCCGTAAACACCGCGGCTCGTCTGTTTGCGGCTCGCTGTGGAGGTGAGCGCCGAGGTGAGGGGCGACATTCGGAGCAGCTCTGCCACATTTTTCATTTGCTCGTCGTTTCGGAGCCGAGCCGAGCGGGAGCTGATGTCATTTCACGCTGATTTGAGAGGAGTTCGTGTGGAGCGAACTGGCGCCGCTCCTCTCTTCCTAATGCGGCGGTAAATAAGGACCGGACCGGACCGAATCCACTCAGCCCCGGCACAAAAAGCTTCAGTTTGCGCTGCTGGCATGAAAAGACCTCAGTATTATTTATAACACGCTCTGATAAAGAGGAGTCGCTCCAATGCTTCCTGGTTCTCTGATCTCTTCAAGTTCAGTCTGAGTCTGTGTTTCACTACTAAAGCAGTCAGTGCTTCTCAAACTGTGGTCCAGGTACCAGCAGGGGTACGCAGGTATCTCAGACCACTTCTTAGTCCTGGTTTAGCCCTGGATTGTTCCTTCAGTTTCTTGGTTATGCGCTGATTTAGACTTGGCCTCAGTCCAGTTTAAGCTGAGGTTTAGTCTTTATTTACTACATTATAATACCTTTGCTAATTTTAGTTCATTAAAATAAAAATAAAAATACTTTCAAAGCCAAATACCAAGGCAGGTTAAGTCCAAGGGCATTAGTATCTAAAGATCTTCATTTATTTATTGACTGATTATTGGATGGCTGTTTTAAAGACTGTACATCAAAGAAAATGCTCTGTTTTGAAATAAATAAAGTTTGAATCCTTCTCATTGTGTAAAGGCCATTGTGGTGTCTTTGGGTCAAAGACATGGATAAGTTCATAAAATGAACCAAAGTAGTTCATTAGGTAAAGCTGCACTTCCTGATTCTGTGACTGTAAAAGTGATGCGTCTAAAAAATTGTTGAGTTTGAAAGAAACACCCCCCAGGAGCTGTCACAACAACACAGCACAGATCCGGAGTCTGCTTTTAATTCTTTAAAATAAAAAATGAAAATACTGTCAATTATCTATGACTTTTGAACTAAAACAACAGCTCCTTCACATTATTCCTGACAGATTCTAGTTCTGGATAAAGGATGTATCGGCCAATCAGAGCACTCCTGTCCTATGAAAGTGTGTGATTGGTTAAACTAAACAAAAACACTTATAACACACCCATCTTTACCAAAACACAAGGAAAAAGAAATAAGGCAGTGCAGCTTTAAATTCATTGTAAAAACTGTTGAAAGTATTGGTTTTGGAAACTAGTCAGAATGAGATGTCTGTGCATTGAAGGATCTTTGTATCAGCAGCTGACGATGTTAGATGCAGAGTGAGCGCTCCTTCTGTAGTTTGATCTCTGAAGCTGTTCAGAGCCGAGCGAGGTCTGAGCTCGTGTTGTGCTCTAAAATCTGTGCCTGGCTAAACTTTTGTCTTTGTGAAGATAAAAGTGTCACAGAGCACAGATACAGAGGCTGTCATTGTTACAAAGCTTAGTGCTGTGATGTTTACCGACTGGTGCCGAGGTTAAGCTAACGTATAGCATGTTTTTAAGCTAACGTATAGCATGTTTTTAAGCTAACGTATAGCATGTTTTTAAGCTAGCTTATGTGTGTCCTGAGTCGGCCACTTTCAGCTAAAATTCTATTACTTTTTTATCTTCAACAAGTCATAAAGTCACTCATTTATTATCTTCATTAATGCAAATTGTATAAAATAAAAGTACATTTTCTTACAGTTTATAACAATATATTGGTTGGATAGTTTCTTTTACAAATATTTTATTGCGGCCGTATTAAAGAGCGCTTTTGTTCGAGGTTTAAGCTCGACAGTGCTATGGCCCTGAGTCGGACACACTCACCTTTCTGGCGTTTTCAGCCTTATTTGTTGGATTTTTCGGCTCTAATTTAAGGCTGGGATATTTACGTTAACAAATTTTCACACCCGGTACCTTGTTTCCATCTTTCAAAATAAGATTGTGGGCTAAGTTAACGTTAAATCAGAAAATAATGAGACGGACAAAGTTAGCTACAAAAACACTAAGATCACTGAAAGAACGTCCCCCGAGTGTGACCTGAGCGTTCCTTGCGCATTTCCTGATCAAAATTATTTTCATATCATGATTATTTTATAAACACTTAGCATAAATACACAAAAATTACCACAGAGGTAGAGCAATATGTGGAGTTTTAGTTTATCTACCGTTAGCCAGTTAGCATCTTTGCGAGCGTCTGTTAGAAGACTGAAAAATAGCAAAAGGTGAGTGACCCAGGACACACATGAGTTAACTATTTGTATTGAGTGTTCCACCTACACAGGAGACCTGGTCATTTTTATTTTTCTGTGTGTTTCAGTTAAAAAGTTTATTACAAAAAAGAAACGAAAAGAAAAGCAAACCTTCTTTATTTTGTTCGCTGTCTGTTGTGAGGACGGCACAGTCCTGTCCACAGATACAGGAAAATAAAATAAAATGTGATTATGCCAAGAATACAACGTACTACAGAACAAAAATACAAAATCCATCACTGAGCTATTTTTAAATTAATTTGAAATACTCAAGCACTCAGCAGTGTCCCGGCCATGGACCCCACATCCTCACTGGGCATTAAAATATTCAGTATATACTACTCATTTAAGTTCAATTCAATTCAGTTTTATTTGTATGCCCCAGGATCACAACAAAAGTCACCTCAAAGGCTTCACAAACCGTTAATCAAACATAAACACAATCAACACAAACAATAACCACAGACAGGATCGTAGTTCAGCTCAGTAAGGATTCATCCAGACAGGGGAGTGGGGGTGAGGTAGGGGTCTGGTAGGTAATATACGTTAATATATATGTTATATACTGTTAATATATTACGTTAACATACGAGACACCTATTCAGTTCGTTGTTTATGCTTCATGTAGCTGAATAACCATCAATGTGTTACGTTAGCATAGCGCACACCTATTCAGCCTGTTGTTCTCTATTCTATTATTACTATAACTTGCCTTTCAACATGAAATGTCTGTTCTTGGTGTCGGATTTTGTAAAATAAATTTCCCCCCAAAAATGCGACTTATAGTCCAGTGCGACTTATATAACGTATGTGTGTCCTGAGCCGCTCACCTTTTGCTATTTTTTAGTCTTCTAACAGACGCTCGCAAAGATGTTAACTGGCTAACGGTAGATAAACAAAAACTCCACATATTGCTCTACCTCTGTGGTAATTTTTGTGTATTTATGCTAAGTGTTTATAAAATAATGATATGAAAATCATTTTGATCGGGAAATGCGCAGGGATCAGGTCACACTCGGGCGACGTTCTTTCAGTGATCTTAGTGTTTTTGTAGCTAACTTTCCCGTCTCATTATTTTCTGATTAACGTTAGCTTAGCCCACAATCTTATTTTGAAAGACGGAAACAAGGAACCAGGATGTGAAAATTTGTTAACGTAAATATCCCAGCCTTAAATTTGAGCCGAAAAATCCAACAAATAAGGCTGAAAACGCCAGAAAGGTGAGCGTGTCTGACTCAGGGCCATAGCACTGCCGAGCTTAAACCTCGGACAAAAGCGCTCTTTCATACGGCCGCAATAAAATATTTGTAAAAGAAACTATCCAACCAATTTATCGTTATAAACGTAAGAAAATGTTCTTTTATTTTATACAATTTGCATTAATGGAGATAATAAATTAGCGATTTTATGACTTGTTGAAGATAAAAAAGTAATAGAATTTTAGCTGAAAGTGTCCGACTCAGGACACACATACGATAAGTTTTTTTCTTCTTCATTATGCATTTTTTGGCGAGTGTGACTTATACTGCGGAGCCACTTATAGTCTGGAAAATACAGTAGTTCTTTTTACTGCAAATGGCAAATAAACTGAACTGAACTGAACTCATGTTTGTTTGTTGTCAGTGTTTGTTTACTGGTTCCTCCGCCTGTGATTGTACAGAACAGGAAAAGCGTCTGTGTGGCCTAAAGCAGGACTTCTCTGTTACATTTACCCTCAGATTTACAGAAAACGGATATAGATTTGCTGATGCAGATGGTTGTGTTAAGTGTTGTGAGTTCAGTCTAGCACGTGCGGATCTATGCTGTGTGACAGATGGACGGCGTTGTTGCTCACAGTTAACGGCAGATCAATAAACCGACACAAATCTATGGCGTTAACAGAGGAGTTCCTGTTTCAGACACTGCTCCGCGGCTGCAGCGTTCGGCTCTGAACCAGGATTTATTTACATTCAGCTCATTTACAACCTGCGCGTCGGAAAATCAATCCGGTTTATTCACACAAATGGGATTTATTTCCTTTGTTTTCTTTGTTGTGATGTGATATTGCATAGTAAAATTGTGTAATTGGTGATAAACCAAACGTTCACTTAAAAGGACAAATTAACTATAAAATCCTTACAATATACTGTATATGTTTACCAGGATGCACATCAATAAATAACAATGTAGTGTAAAAAGTAAGTAAAAAACATCAAGACAAATACACAAGATAGATTTATTATTAAACAGAGTGAAATATTTCAAGCAGGTGAACGGGGATTTATTTTTTAATCTAAGTGAGTGAAACTTTTCCTGTAGATCACAGACAATAATAAGAATATATAAAAATGCATTTAATTTTTGGTTTGGTTTTGTTTCTATACTGACGATAGCCTTTAAAAAAATCCAATTTCACCTTGTTTTTAGGAGAAAATCAATAAAATCAGACTCGGGATTATATCTCAACAAATCCTTCTGTAAAAGCTTTTAAAATATTAAGTGCTTCCAGAAGCTACTGAAGTAGTAGCAGTAGGAGTAGTAGAAATATTAGCAGTAGTAGTAGTATTAGGAGTAGTAGCAGTAGTAGTAGTAGCAGTAAGAGTAGTAGTAGTAGTAGTAGTAGAAGTATCTGACTCAGAGTTAGAGAAAAATGCAGGTTTTTGAAGAAACAGCCTTTGAAATTAATATTTCCAATAGAAATATAAATACAAGTGACTAAATGCATTAAAATAAACACTTTAATGTAGAATTCTGACATTTTCTTTATTTCAGAGTTAAGCTTCGAATAACAATGTGGTGGAAATAATAATAAATAATAATAATAAAATGTATAATTAAAGACAAATGCCTTATACAGATTTTGTTATCAGAGTGTGAAATATTCAAGCATTTATTGAGTTTAACTGTGATGATTCTGGCTTTAAGTAAATGAAAACCAAAAGAATATTTCTTATTATATTACATAAACGTCATAATCATTTCAATTAAATACATGTCTCCTGAGCACAGTGAAGGAATCAATCTCCTTTGTTTAGCTGCATTTGTTTACACAGAGCATTAAACTAAATCTAAATTAAAATATCTCATGTGAACAGTGAAAGTCCAGGTCTCCTTCAGCGCAGGATAAACCTCTGACTGAAGTTTATCTCCTGAACCTTGAGACTGTCACCGCGCCGCCTTCACTTCCTTAAGTTATCGCCGGCCCTTAAACTTAATGTGGCCCCCGCGAAATGTAATGGTTCTGTCCTTGGTCTCAGTTCCCTGTCCATCAAACTTCATGGATAAGTCACTTCCCGCACTCAAACTTTGTCTACGGCGGGACAGGACGTGCTTTAATCCACAGATCAGACGGCTAAAGGCTAAACACGGCGTTTTAGCTTCGTTAGTGGCTACACAATGGGATTCCTGAAGACTTTAATTTAGCGTCCGCTGCTAGAATCCGATCTGATTGGCTCCGCTGTGCTGCTTTAGCTGCAGGACACGTCCCCTGACTCATCTGTCCAGAACAAATACAGCCGCGCCACAAGCTCCGCAATCAGGGCTTCATTGTCTTCTCTGTCCCGGCTTCGTCCGAGATTTCTCTCCGTTTCTCTGAGTTTTACTCTCAGTCCTGGGGTTTAGTTTATTTAAATTTTAATAAATGATGGAAAACATAGCATAAGAATTTATTTTACAGCACTGAGAATAACACAGCACACATACAATATAAGATCTACTCTGGTTTAGACCTGGTTTAGTCCTGGTTTAGTCCTGGTTTAGTCCTGGTTTAGACCTGGTTTAGACCTGGTTTAGTCCTGGTTTAGTCCTGGTTTAGTCCTGGTTTAGTCCTGGTTTAGACCTGGTTTAGACCTGGTTGAGACCTGGTTTAGTCCTGGTTTAGACCTGGTTTAGATCTGGTTTAGACCTGGTTTAGTCCTGGTTTAGACCTGGTTGAGACCTGGTTTAGTTCTGGTTTAGTCCTGGTTTAGACCTGGTTTAGACCTGGTTTAGCCCTGGTTTAGCCCTGGTTTAGTCCTGGTTTAGATCTGGTTTAGACCTGGTTTAGGTCTGGTTTAGATCTGGTTTAGTCCTGATTTAGTCCTGGTTTAGACCTGGTTTAGACCTGGTTTAGATCTGGTTGAGACCTGATGTAGTCCTGGTTTAGACCTGGTTTAGATCTGGTTGAGACCTGGTTTAGTCCTGGTTTAGACCTGGTTTAGATCTGGTTTAGACCTGGTTTAGTCCTGGTTTAGTCCTGGTTTAGACCTGGTTTAGACCTGGTTTAGTCCTGGTTTAGCCCTGGTTTAGCCCTGGTTTAGCCCTGGTTTAGTCCTGGTTTAGACCTGGTTTAGTCCTGGTTTAGTCCTGGTTTAGATCTGGTTTAGACCTGGTTTAGCCCTGGTTTAGCCCTGGTTTAGACCTGGTTTAGACCTGGTTTAGTCCTGGTTTAGTCCTGGTTTAGTCCTGGTTTAGATCTGGTTTAGACCTGGTTTAGTCCTGGTTTAGTCCTGGTTTAGATCTGGTTTAGACCTGGTTTAGTCCTTGTTTAATCCTGGTTTAGACCTGGTTTAGTCCTGGTTTAGTCCTGGTTTAGACCTGGTTTAGCCCTGGTTTAGCCCTGGTTTAGTCCTTGTTTAGCCCTGGTTTAGCCCTGGTTTAGCCCTGGTTTAGCCCTGGTTTAGTCCTGGTTTAGCCCTGGTTTAGCCCTGGTTTAGCCCTGGTTTAGTCCTGGTTTTGCCCTGGTTTAGTCCTGGTTTAGCCCTGGTTTAGCCCTGGTTTAGCCCTGGTTTAGTCCTGGTTTAGACCTGGTTCAGTCCTGGTTTAGTCCTGGTTTAGTCCTGGTTTAGCCCTGGTTTAGTCCTGGTTTAGTCCTGGTTTAGTCCTGGTTTAGTCCTGGTTTAACCCTGGTTTAGCCCTGGTTTTGCCCTGGTTTAGCCCTGGTTTAGCCCTGGTTTAGTCCTGGTTTAGCCCTGGTTTAGTCCTGGTTTAGCCCTGGTTTAGACCTGGTTTAGCCCTGGTTTAGTCCTGGTTTAGCCCTGGTTTTGCCCTGGTTTAGCCCTGGTTTAGCCCTGGTTTAGCCCTGGTTTAGCCCTGGTTTTGCCCTGGTTTAGCCCTGGTTTAGCCCTGGTTTAGTCCTGGTTTAGCCCTGGTTTAGCCCTGGTTTAGCCCTGGTTTAGCCCTGGTTTAGCCCTGGTTTAGTCCTGGTTTAGCCCTGGTTTAGCCCTGGTTTAGCCCTGGTTTAGTCCTGGTTTAGTCCTGGTTTAGACCTGGTTTAGACCTGGTTTAGCCCTGGTTTAGCCCTGGTTTAGTCCTGGTTTAGTCCTGGTTTAGTCCTAGTTTACACCTGGTTTAGTCCTGGTTTAGCCCTGTTTTAGTCCTGGTTTAGTTCTGGTTTAGACCTGGTTTAGACCTGGTTTAGCCCTGGTTTAGCCCTGGTTTAGTCCTGGTTTAGTCCTGGTTTAGTCCTAGTTTACACCTGGTTTAGACCTGGTTTTGTCCTGGTTTAGCCCTGGTTTAGTCCTGGTTTAGTCCTAGTTTACACCTGGTTTAGACTTGGTTTAGTCCTGGTTTAGCCCTGGTTTAGTCCTGGTTTAGTCCTGGTCTAGTCCTGGTTTAGTCCTGGTTTAGTCCTAGTTTACACCTGGTTTAGTCCTGGTTTAGTCCTGGTTTAGCCCTGGTTTAGCCCTGGTTTAGCCCTGGTTTAGTCCTGGTTTACACCTGGTTTAGACTTGGTTTAGTCCTGGTTTAGCCCTGGTTTAGTCCTGGTTTAGTCCTAGTTTACACCTGGTTTAGTCCTGGTTTAGCCCTGTTTTAGTCCTGGTTTAGTTCTGGTTTAGACCTGGTTTGGCCCTGGTTTAGTCCTGGTTTAGTCCTGGTCTAGTCCTGGTCTAGTCCTGGTTTAGTCCTGGTTTACACCTGGTTTAGACTTGGTTTAGTCCTGGTTTAGCCCTGTTTTAGTCCTGGTTTAGTCCTGGTTTAGTCCTAGTTTACACCTGGTTTAGTCCTGGTTTAGTCCTGGTTTAGTCCTGGTTTTGTCCATTAAAGATGAGGTGGTATTTTGTGGTAAAAGCCTGAGAATCACAGCAGCAGTTTTTCAGAGTTGCATTCTGCTGCACCTTCAGGTCTTTACTCTGTTTCTGCTGCAACACATGATGTAAAATGTAACATAAGAATGTGTTTAACAGCACTGAGGTCACACACTGCAGATCTCACCACTCTACATTCAACAACTTACATTTAAGACTGTTTTAGACCTTTTAAGACCATTTTTAAGACTAATGGAGCGCCCATAGAACAACAGTGTGCAGTGGAAATGTTCCCTCAGTTCATGTGAAGATATAAACAAGTTATCAGAGTAATAATAACGATAATGAGGAGTGTAACGATTTGTTTTTCGACAATTGATACAGCAACTTTTTGCCAAAAATCATAAAAGTTTAGGCTGATTATGTCCAGCAGAAAGCGAAAAAAAGTTGAATATAACATTTTATTTAATTAAAAACAGAAAAATTGCATCCAAAAATACATAATCTGGTTTTATTTTAACTTTCTAATTTCTATTTTTAATATCGATATTTCCGATATTATTGCTTTTTTCCCTATGAATATCAATAAACACTATCTAGAAAACGATTCGATTCGATACAAGGTAAAGCATATTAATATAGATGTATCGTAGGAATAAAAAAACAACACATAAACAACAATATAGTTACTGTATCGTTACACTCCAATAATAAAGAAACTATTAATCCATTTTGTTAGACTCTTAGCCATAATTCAATATAAAACAAAAACAAAATATCTATGCCCTTTAAATTCAGTCAGTGTATTTGCAAAGCATTACGTATCTTTTCAAGATTTATGTAGGTAATATTCTGGTCTGTATATTTAATACTTTCAAATATACAAATCTATATTTTGATCGCTAATAAAAATGTAAGTAGTTGGTTTGGTTCAAGTTTGGCCTTGGTTTTCTTCGGACACAGAAGCTGCAGATGAAATAAATAAAATATAACAAGGTTAGAGAGAAGCCATAATAAAGATGCTGCAAATGTCACTCACAGATACTGAAGGTAGTGCAGTGTGACACAAAACAGATAAATGTGACAACTACAGCTGTGTTAAACACTAAAAAGAAACTAATTATTGGGTGAGCTGCCATGTTTTTTGTTAGAGCAGTGGTTTACAAACTGTGGTACAATTACTCAGGAGTAGGGCTGCAACAATGAATCAGATTAATTGATGATAATTGATTAATGAAATAATCGTCAACTAATTTAGTAATCGAATAATCTCCAACTGAGATATTTAACTCTGACACTGCCATGTTCTGTGAGAGAAGGTTTTATTTCCTACACAGAGCAGTAAACATTAAAAACAATGTATATTTTGTGTTTTTGATTAAAAAAAATATCATATATGTATTAAAGATGATATTTTATTTATATAAGCTCTATATAAACATCTTACAGAAGCTTGTAGCTTTGTCTGATTTAATTTTGTAAAAATTAAGTGATTTTTGGTAGCATTATCACTCATTTTTAACAAAAACTATTAAACACCTCAAGTTTTTAACCATTTTACTCACACATCTCTATCCAATTATTAATCGACAAATCAAAAAAGTAATCGACAGATTTATTGATTATCAAAATAATTGTTAGTTGCAGCCCTACTCATGAGTGTTCTGCAGTTCAAGTCCTGATTTAGTTTGATTTAGAGTCAGTTTTTGATGTTTTAGTTCTGCTCTGGTTGGGGATTCAATTTTTAAATGTAGACTGCTTAGTCCTGGTTTAGTCCTGGTTTAGACCTGGTTTAGTCCTGGTTTAGACCTGGTTTAGACCTGTTTTAGACCTGGTTTAGTCCTGGTTTAGACCTGGTTTAGTCCTGGTTTAGTCCTGGTTTAGACCTGGTTTAGTCCTGTTTTAGACCTGGTTTAGTCCTGGTTTAGTCCTGGTTTAGACCTGGTTTAGACCTGGTTTAGTCCTGGTTTAGACCTGGTTTAGACCTGTTTTAGACCTGGTTTAGACCTGGTTTAGACCTGGTTTAGTCCTGGTTTAGTCCTGGTTTAGACCTGGTTTAGACCTGGTTTAGACCTGGTTTAGACCTGGTTTAGTCCTGGTTTAGTCCTGGTTTAGTCCTGGTTTAGACCTGGTTTAGACCTGGTTTAGCCCTGGTTTAGCCCTGGTTTAGTCCTGGTTTAGTCCTGGTTTAGTCCTAGTTTACACCTGGTTTAGTCCTGGTTTAGCCCTGTTTTAGTCCTGGTTTAGTTCTGGTTTAGACCTGGTTTAGCCCTGGTTTAGTCCTGGTTTAGTCCTGGTTTAGTCCTGGTTTAGTCCTGGTTTAGTCCTGGTTTAGACCTGGTTTAGACCTGGTTTAGCCCTGGTTTAGCCCTGGTTTAGTCCTGGTTTAGTCCTGGTTTAGTCCTAGTTTACACCTGTTTTAGTCCTGGTTTAGTCCTGGTTTAGTCCTGGTTTAGTCCTGGTTTAGTCCTGGTTTAGCCCTGTTTTAGTCCTGGTTTAGTCCTGGTTTAGTCCTGGTTTAGTCCTGGTTTAGTCCTGGTTTAGACCTGGTTTAGCCCTGGTTTAGTCCTGGTTTAGTCCTGGTTTAGTCCTGGTTTTGTCCATTAAAGATGAGGTGGTATTTTGTGGTAAAAGCCTGAGAATCACAGCAGCAGTTTTTCAGAGTTGCATTCTGCTGCACCTTCAGGTCTTTACTCTGTTTCTGCTGCAACACATGATGTAAAATGTAACATAAGAATGTGTTTAACAGCACTGAGTTAACACACTGCAGATCTCACCACTCTACATTCAACAACTTACATTTAAGACTGTTTTAGACTTTTTAAGACCATTTTTAAGACTAATGGAGTGCCCATAGAACAACAGTGTGCAGTGGAAATGTTCCCTCAGTTCATGTGAAGATATAAACAAGTTATCAGAGTAATAATAACGATAATGAGGAGTGTAACGATTTGTTTTTCGACAACTGATACAGCAACTTTTTGCCATAAAATCATAAAAGTTTAAGGCTGATTATGTCCAGCAGAAAGCGAAAAAAAGTTGAATATAACATTTTATTTAATCAAAAACAGAAAAATTACATCCAAAAATACATAATCTGGTTTTAGTTTAACTTTCTAATTTCTATTTTTAATATCGATATTTCCGATATTATTGCTTTTTTCCCTATGAATATCAATAAACACTATCTAGAAAACGATTCGATTCGATACGAGGTAAAGCATAATAATATAGATGTATCGTAGGAATAAAAAAACAACATAACAACAATATAGTTACTGTATCGTTACACTCCAATAATAAAGAAACTATTAATCCATTTTGTTAGACTCAGCCATAATTCAATATAAACAAAAACAAAATATCTATCCCCTTTAAATTCAGTCAGTGTATTTGCAAAGCATTACGTATCTTTTCAAGATTTATGTAGGTAATATTCAGGTCTGTATATTTAATACTTTCAAATATACAAATCTATATTTTGATCGCTAATAAAAATGTAAGTAGTTGGTTTGGTTCAAGTTTGGCCTTGGTTTTCTTCGGACACAGAAGCTGCAGATGAAATAAATAAAATATAACAAGGTTAGAGAGAAGCCATAATAAAGATGCTGCAAATGTCACTCACAGATACTGAAGGTAGTGCAGTGTGACACAAAACAGATAAATGTGACAACTACAGCTGTGTTAAACACTAAAAAGAAACTAATTATTGGGTGAGCTGCCATGTTTTTTGTTAGAGCAGTGGTTTACAAACTGTGGTACAATTACTCAGGAGTAGGGCTGCAACAATGAATCAGATTAATTGATGATAATTGATTAATGAAATAATCGTCAACTAATTTAGTAATCGAATAATCTCCAACTGAGATATTTAACTCTGACACTGCCATGTTCTGTGAGAGAAGGTTTTATTTCCTACACAGAGCAGTAAACATTAAAAACAATGTATATTTTGTGTTTTTGATTAAAAAAAATATCATATATGTATTAAAGATGATATTTTATTTATATAAGCTCTATATAAACATCTTCCAGAAGCTTGTAGCTTTGTCTGATTTAATTTTGTAAAAATTAAGTGATTTTTGGTAGCATTATCACTCATTTTTAACAAAAACTATTAAACACCTCAAGTTTTTAACCATTTTACTCACACATCTCTATCCAATTATTAATCGACAAATCGAAAAAGTAATCGACAGATTTATTGATTATCAAAATAATTGTTAGTTGCAGCCCTACTCATGAGTGTTCTGCAGTTCAAGTCCTGATTTAGTTTGATTTAGAGTCAGTTTTTGATGTTTTAGTTCTGCTCTGGTTGGGGATTCAATTTTTAAATGTAGACGACTGCTTAGTCCTGGTTTAGTCCTGGTTTAGACCTGGTTTAGTCCTGGTTTAGACCTGGTTTAGACCTGTTTTAGACCTGGTTTAGTCCTGGTTTAGACCTGGTTTAGTCCTGGTTTAGACCTGGTTTAGACCTGTTTTAGACCTGGTTTAGTCCTGGTTTAGACCTGGTTTAGTCCTGGTTTAGACCTGGTTTAGTCCTGTTTTAGACCTGGTTTAGTCCTGGTTTAGTCCTGGTTTAGTCCTGGTTTAGACCTGGTTTAGTCCTGTTTTAGACCTGGTTTAGTCCTGGTTTAGACCTGGTTTAGACCTGGTTTAGACCTGGTTTAGTCCTGGTTTAGACCTGGTTTAGACCTGGTTTAGTCCTGGTTTAGTCCTGGTTTAGACCTGGTTTAGACCTGGTTTAGACCTGGTTTAGACCTGGTTTAGTCCTGGTTTAGTCCTGGTTTAGACCTGGTTTAGTCCTGTTTTAGACCTGGTTTAGACCTGGTTTAGTCCTGGTTTAGTCCTGGTTTAGACCTGGTTTAGACCTGGTTTAGTCCTGGTTTAGTCCTGGTTTAGTCCTGGTTTAGACCTGGTTTAGTCCTGGTTTAGTCCTGGTTTAGACCTGGTTTAGTCCTGGTTTAGTCCTGGTTTAGACCTGGTTTAGTCCTGGTTTAGACCTGTTTTAGACCTGGTTTAGTCCTGGTTTAGTCCTGGTTTAGTCCTGGTTTAGACCTGGTTTAGTCCTGTTTTAGACCTGGTTTAGACCTGGTTTAGTCCTGGTTTAGTCCTGGTTTAGACCTGGTTTAGACCTGGTTTAGTCCTGGTTTAGTCCTGGTTTAGTCCTGGTTTAGACCTGGTTTAGTCCTGGTTTAGTCCTGGTTTAGTCCTGGTTTAGTCCTGGTTTAGACCTGGTTTAGACCTGGTTTAGACCTGGTTTAGACCTGTTTTAGACCTGGTTTAGTCCTGACATTAGCTGTAGACCTGCAAAGCTGTTTCTCCTCAGTTCTGACAGAAATCTATTGTCTTCGCTCTCAATAATTAAAGACTTCCTGCTGCACCGAGCTGAAAAATCCCTGTAAAACCTGTTCCTCTCCTCCCTCTCCTCCATGAAGTCTGTAAAGTAAAGTATGTTTTAATCCCCTCCTCCCCTCGCCGTCTCCTCCTCTGCCGCCGCTGAAGGTGCCATATGCTCCGGGCTCATTTACAGAGAGCCGCGCCGCACACAACCAGGGCCATCACCGGCATCGCCGCGGCAACTGCCTCCGCCGATACGCACCGCTACTCCTGTCAGAAAGACTCACTACGTTTTTTTACTTCCTGGAAATGCTGGAGAGTTAAGTGGTTGAGTGAGGCGGAGGGAGGAGTAAAAGGTAAAAGCACAGATAAATGCAAGAAATATCCCTCTGCAGTGTTTTGCTTTAGGTGTTGTGTATTTTTAAAGAAGTCATGGCAAAAACAAATTAAACCAAAACTCAAAGTAACAGAAGTAATTAAAGTATACAGATACAAAGTACTTTTACTTTGTTTACACTGGACCACTGTAGAGGGGTAGGAGGTTTAGGAGGAGGTGAAGATGATAGAGGAAGAGTAGGAGGAGGTGTAAGAGGAGGTGTAAGAGGTGTAAGAGGAGGTGTAAGAGGTTTAGGAGGAGGTGAAGGTGATAGAGAAAGAGTAGGAGGAGGTGTAAGAGGTGTAAGAGGAGGTGTAAGAGGTGTAAGAGGAGGTGTAAGAGGTTTAGGGGGAGGTGTAAGAGGTTTAGGAGGAGGTGAAGGTGATAGAGGAAGAGGAGGAGGAGGTGTAAGAGGTTTAAGAGGAGGTGTAAGAGGTTTAAGAGGAGGTGTAAGAGGTTTAGGGGGAGGTGTAAGAGGAGGTGTAAGAGGTTTAAGAGGAGGTGTAAGAGGTTTAGGAGGAGGTGAAGGTGATAGAGGAAGAGGAGGAGGAGGTGTAAGAGGTTTAAGAGGAGGTGTAAGAGGTTTAAGAGGAGGTGTAAGAGGTTTAGGAGGAGGTATAAGAGGTGTAAGAGGAGGTGAAAGTGATAGAGGTAGAGTAGGAGGAGGTGTAAGAGGTTTAGGAGGAGGTGAAGGTGATAGAGGAAGAGGAGGAGGAGGTGTAAGAGGTTTAAGAGGAGGTGTAAGAGGTTTAGGAGGAGGTGAAGGTGATAGAGGTAGAGTAGGAGGAGGTGTAAGAGGTTTAGGAGGAGGTGAAGGTGATAGAGGAAGAGGAGGAGGAGGTGTAAGAGGTTTAAGAGGAGGTGTAAGAGGTTTAGGAGGAGGTGAAGGTGATAGAGGTAGAGTAGGAGGAGGTGTAAGAGGTTTAGGGGGAGGTGAAGGTGACAGAGGTAGAGTAGGAGGAGGTGTAAGAGGTTTAGGAGGAGGTGAAGGTGATAGAGGTAGAGTAGGAGGAGGTGTAAGAGGTTTAAGAGGAGGTGTAAGAGGTGTAGGAGGAGGAGGTGTAGGAGGAGGAGGAGGAGGTGTAGGAGGAGGAGGTGCAGGAGGAGGTGTAGGTGTAAGGTTTGTCAGGTTTATTTGACAGAATCATTACCTGTGCCTGCTCAGTGTAAAGTCACTGAAGCAGGTTCCGGCGCTGATGGAGCGCAGACAGGAGGAGGAGGAGGTGTAGGAGGAGGTGTAGGAGGAGGTGCAGGAGGAGGTGTAGGTGTAAGGTTTGTGAGGTTTATTTGACAGAACCATTACCTGAATCTGCTCAGTGTAAAGTCACTGAAGCAGGTTCCGGCGCTGATGGAGCGCAGACAGGAGGAGGAGGAGGTGTAGGAGGAGGTGTAGGAGGAGGAGGTGCAGGAGGAGGTGCAGGAGGAGGTGCAGGAGGAGGTGTAGGTGTAAGGTTTGTCAGGTTTATTTGACAGAATCATTACCTGTGCCTGCTCAGTGTAAAGTCACTGAAGCAGGTTCCGGCGCTGATGGAGCGCAGACAGGAGGAGGAGGAGGAGGAGGTGTAGGAGGAGGAGGTGTAGGAGGAGGTGCAGGAGGAGGTGCAGGTGTAAGGTTTGTGAGGTTTATTTGACAGAACCATTACCTGAATCTGCTCAGTGTAAAGTCACTGAAGCAGGTTCCGGCGCTGATGGAGCGCAGACAGGAGGAGGAGGAGGAGGTGTAGGAGGTGTAGGAGGAGGTGCAGGAGGAGGTGTAGGAGGAGGAGGTGCAGGAGGAGGTGTAGGTGTAAGGTTTGTCAGGTTTATTTGACAGAACCATTACCTGAATCTGTTCAGTGTAAAGTCACTGAAGCAGGTTCCAGCGCTGATGGAGCGCAGACAGGAGGAGGAGGAGGTGTAGGAGGAGGTGCAGGAGGAGGTGTAGGAGTAAGGTTTGTCAGGTTTATTTGACAGAACCATTACCTGAATCTGCTCAGTGTAAAGTCACTGAAGCAGGTTCCGGCGCTGATGGAGCGCAGACAGGAGGAGGTGTAGGAGGAGGAGGTGTAGGAGGAGGTGCAGGAGGAGGTGTAGGAGTAAGGTTTGTCAGGTTTATTTGACAGAACCATTACCTGAATCTGCTCAGTGTAAAGTCACTGAAGCAGGTTCCGGCGCTGATGGAGCGCAGACAGGAGGAGGAGGAGGAGGTGTAGGAGGTGTAGGAGGTGCAGGAGGAGGTGTAGGAGGAGGAGGTGCAGGAGGAGGTGTAGGAGTAAGGTTTGTCAGGTTTATTTGACAGAACCATTACCTGAATCTGCTCAGTGTAAAGTCACTGAAGCAGGTTCCAGCGCTGATGGAGCGCAGACAGGAGGAGGTGTAGGAGGAGGAGGTGTAGGAGGAGGTGCAGGAGGAGGTGTAGGAGTAAGGTTTGTCAGGTTTATTTGACAGAACCATTACCTGAATCTGCTCAGTGTAAAGTCACTGAAGCAGGTTCCAGCGCTGATGGAGCGCAGACAGGAGGAGGTGTAGGAGGAGGAGGTGTAGGAGGAGGTGCAGGAGGAGGTGTAGGAGTAAGGTTTGTCAGGTTTATTTGACAGAACCATTACCTGTGCCTGCTCAGTGTAAAGTCACTGAAGCAGGTTCCGGCGCTGATGGAGCGCAGACAGGAGGAGGAGGAGGAGGTGTAGGAGGTGTAGGAGGTGCAGGAGGAGGTGTAGGAGGAGGAGGTGCAGGAGGAGGTGTAGGAGTAAGGTTTGTCAGGTTTATTTGACAGAATCATTACCTGTGCCTGCTCAGTGTAAAGTCACTGAAGCAGGTTCCAGCGCTGATGGAGCGCAGACAGGAGGAGGAGGAGGAGGTGTAGGAGGTGTAGGAGGTGCAGGAGGAGGTGTAGGAGGAGGAGGTGCAGGAGGAGGTGTAGGAGTAAGGTTTGTCAGGTTTATTTGACAGAACCATTACCTGAATCTGCTCAGTGTAAAGTCACTGAAGCAGGTTCCAGCGCTGATGGAGCGCAGACAGGAGGAGGTGTAGGAGGAGGAGGTGTAGGAGGAGGTGCAGGAGGAGGTGTAGGAGTAAGGTTTGTCAGGTTTATTTGACAGAACCATTACCTGTGCCTGCTCAGTGTAAAGTCACTGAAGCAGGTTCCGGCGCTGATGGAGCGCAGACAGGAGGAGGAGGAGGAGGTGTAGGAGGTGTAGGAGGTGCAGGAGGAGGTGTAGGAGGAGGAGGTGCAGGAGGAGGTGTAGGAGTAAGGTTTGTCAGGTTTATTTGACAGAATCATTACCTGTGCCTGCTCAGTGTAAAGTCACTGAAGCAGGTTCCGGCGCTGATGGAGCGCAGACAGGAGGAGGAGGAGGTGTAGGAGGAGGAGGTGTAGGAGGAGGTGCAGGAGGAGGTGTAGGAGTAAGGTTTGTCAGGTTTATTTGACAGAACCATTACCTGAATCTGCTCAGTGTAAAGTCACTGAAGCAGGTTCCGGCGCTGATGGAGCGCAGACAGTTAGTGAGTTATTAAAATGTGCAAATCCAGAGTCAGCCTCGGCTCAGAGCTGACATCTGCAGCTGCAGCTCTGCTGCTAATAAGCTCACTCAGACGTCCGCTTGTGTCTGTGCCCAAAAGCACAACGTCAGAGAATTTAAACCAATTTAAAGTTTCTGAGCAGTTCCTAACAAGTTCTGCTGAAAAATCTGACACCAGAGATGGAAAATAATTAGATCATTTTACACAAATACTTAAAGAAATAAAACTTTCTGAGTACACTGTCCACAGCGTACTACTACTACTACTACTACTACTACTACTACTACTACTACTACTACTACTAGGTCTGCACATACAACTAATCCCATTTCTCCTTCTTACCCCTTCCTCTTATATTATTATATTATTTAAAAGCACAGTGATAAAGCGTCAGATCCAGTCTTTAGCCTGTAGTTCATAGCAATGTTTTCCAAATATCTCAGTGATTACTGCGGCTCTCGTCATAAAACAAACACTGCCATGAAGTTTAAGTCCTCGCTGTCAGACTGTTCTGTAAAAACATCAATGAAAAGCAGAAAGCAATGAAATAATAGATAGATGACGAGTTTTCTGTAGCCTACATCCATCAAGCACAAGGTAAACGAAACACAGATAAAACACTGTAACTCCTAAATGTTATAAATGCAGAAAATACAACTTTAGCCCTTGCATTTTCCCTTGATCCAAAAAAACTCTGGTGTGATTCCTGGGAAAGTCAAAAAACATGCACACAGCTAACGTGAATGGGAAAGGGAATACACTGTAGATAAATGCATTGGAATAGTTGATGACAAATGTAAAAATGCTGCCAGAACAACACAAATGTCATAATAATAAATAATAATAATAAATAAACTAATAAAACTAAGCATATTTTGGATTATAAGTCTTTGTTACTCTTATACTCTTTCGATGGTCTTTCCATATTTATCTTACTGCGTGGAAATATGGGGAAACACAAACAAAACCACCCTCCAGCCACTACGTATACTGCAAAAAACAGTACTGAGGATAGTTTGTACTGTAGGATTTAGAGAACACACAAATGTTCTATTTTTAAAGTCAAAAGTACTGAAATTTATGGATTTAATAAAGTTTAAAACTGCTCAAATAATGTACAAAGTAAGAAATTGTTTGCTTCCAGGAAGTATACAACACATGTTTAAACAAAGAGAAGGGGGCGGAGTTAAACTTTAATAAAGTAAAAGTACGCACAACAGTAAGACAAATGAGTACAGCCATATGTGGAGTTAATTTGTGGAATAGTCTTGAAGAGACGTTTAAACAAATCCAAAAACATATTTCAATTTAGAATTATGTATAAAAAATCATTATTAGAGAAATACTTGAATGAGGAAAGGTATTAAGACGTTTTATTGATATTGTTACAGTGTGTTTGTTTGGGAACTGACTCTGTGTAAGAAGTTTTAGTAGATTTTGTTTGTACATGTTGCTGATTATGATCATGGATAAATTCATTCTGCTCCTTTTGAACATTAAATACTTTGTTTTTTTCTCTTTAAAAATATGAACTGTATATTATTATCTGTATACCTTAAACTAATGACTCTAATTTTGGAGGATTTCTTTGTTAATGTATATTGTATTTATGTTCAATAAATTCATTCATTCATTCATTCAAATAAAAAATACTGCTACACTGCTCCACCCTCAAAAACTGTCAAAAAACTATCAAGCAATGGTATCAAAAGAAGCCAGCCAAATGGGCCTGGGATCCCTTCCTTTCACAACCATTTCCACAAAATCCAGTCCGGCCGATCAAAACCATTTATCTAAATCAGAGCAGGTTTTAAGCAATGCTAGATGTCTAAGGTTGGTGTCTGTATCCGTTTTTTGGTATTTTACACTTGAAATTTAACTCAAATTCAACCAAACCCATTCTTTGTATCGAGGAATTAGGATTAAGAGACCAGCAATCAAGTAAAAACTCCAAAAGCAAGCAAGCAGCAGCAATATCAAAGCAATAGCCACAAAGCAGGGAGAAGTAAGGGATGTAACGATGCACTTAAGTCACGATTTGATTCACGATTTTATGTTCATGATTAAGATTTTTTATGATTTTTATTTGCAGACTTAGTTGCAGTATAATTTTGACCAAAAGGATTTTTACAGAGCCTATTTGTGTCTCCTTATCAAACTTAAATTGTTGTACATTTCTTATTAACTGAAATTGAATAAAAAAAAGTAGATATTAAAACAGTGACATGTAAAAATACCAAAAATATATAAACATTTTTGTTAGCCACTTTTATTAACACATTTCTAGTAAGTAATTTATTTATCAGTAATTTATAATCAGCCTAATATAAGTCAAGTCTTACAGAAATATCAGTGAGGAAAGACTCTGATCTCCATTGAAACGCTCCGGGGGAGGGGCCTGAAACTTCAGATAAATTTTAGCTGTTAGCCACTTAGCTTTGCTTTAGCTCGCTGCTAACAACAAGCTACTTTCTGAACGATGGTAAACGGAGCGAACAGGTGCAGCCTAAATAAAACCTTCAGATGTGTGTTTCTTGCCGTACACCCTGGGTTTGTTGTTGTTCCCTGTGCGCTGTGTGTGCGCTCCTCCGTCTGTGCGAGAGGTGAGGGAGCCGCTCCGAGTAATGAAGCTCTTGTGCAGGCTAATGATTTTACGAGTCCTGTAAACTAAAACCTTTTAAAATTCATGTTTTTCTTCAGTAAAATGGTCAGGTAATGATGTCTAGCGCCAAACATGTGAGCCAGATTACGCACCGTTATACTTTGGTGGCCTGTGCGCTGTTTTAAAGTGACATCGCGATTCAAAATTTTCGATTTTTAGCCAAATTACAAAGAATCGTTGCATCCCTAGTAAGAAGTATTTGTTATTCATGCCTTACCTCGCCTGTGTGTCCGAGACTGAGCTTGGGCAGTTTGTTCTTGACGTTTCCTGTATTTCCTCCAAACCCCTGGCTGTTGTTGTACCCCTCCGTGGCCACCAGAGGGGGCTTTAGCTGCGGCGAGTCACTGGGCGCCTGGTCCTGTCCATCCATGGGCCGCACGTACGCCGTGGGCTTCTGCTGCACCGCCATGGGCTTCCCCGACAGGCTGCCGGGCGGGAAGGTGGGCGTGGTCAGGCCGGACGTGGGCGTGGTCAGACCCGGGGTGGGCGTGGTCAAAACGGAGGTGGAAGCCAGCGGAGAAGACGTCGTGTCGTTTTCGAAAGGTGAAGTTTTAAAGTGTCCACCATTTTCTGCGTTAGTGGAAGACTTAAAATGGCCGCTGTCCAAGGTGGAAGATCGGAAACTGCCACCATCTGTGAAAAAGGAAATAATTTGGAAGATTTTCTGCTAAAACTAACACCTGTTTCCATAAAATACGAGTCTGTCAAGATGAAATGAAAGCTAAAATATTCACTTTCCCAGATGGATGCAGCCAATCACAATCAACTCAAATTATCTGCTGCACAGTGTTTTCAGAATCAGACAGAAATCTGTGGTTATGACTGAGGCAGATGTTCAAATCTCCATAAAAACCCTCCCTGAAGGTGATGAGGTTTGTTTTGGCGTTAACCATGAATATTAACACAGGCACAAACAAGACGTCTTCCATTACAAAGTGTTTTCAGAAAGGCAGATGTATTTTATCTGTATTTCCACAAAAAGCTAAATTAGAGTGTGATCTAGAACAGAGGCGTCCAAACTATGGCTTCATTCTCAATTGGCCCAATTTGCCACAGGTTATACTTAATACTTTAGTTAAAAAGTGCAGGTAAAAAGGTTCCTTATCCAGCAGTGCTCAGGTTGTCAGGCTGAAGCTGTAGAAACAGGGTAGCTCCATGTTTTGTCTTGTAAAAAAAGACCTTTTTAGGACTTTTTAATGCCACTTGGAGTGAAATTTAATGCCAATATCATCAACAACAGAACAATAATCTGTATGAAGTTTACACCAAGGAATTGTGTGTACTACTCTCTTTAACTCAAGGGTTTCATTTCAAGTCAAATACAGATGAAAAAACTCCAGTGCTGCATTAAAAAATAATGAAAAATGAATTCTGTGATTCAATGCATTCAAACATTTCTTTAATAAATATATTGTTGTTATTGTGGTGACACTACCTTTTGCAATATAAATATAACGTTTTGACAAATTTTAAGACCTAGATGAACAAAATGTATTGCCTACTTATAATATTTAATGCTTTTAAGACCTTGGGGATACCCTAACTAAATGTTTATTTTCCCCAGACAGACAAATGCAAAAGCCTCATAACGAGATATTACAAAATCCTGTTGTTTTCAGGACCCCTCTGTTTTCAGTGACTTCATGCTTTATTATATTTTATCCGTTTTTTCAAGGCACTGTGCAGCTGAAACCTTAAAGAGATAACAGTTTGTTTGTGTAGAGGCGTATGGAGTGAGTACCAGTGAGAGGAAGTGTTTTGCTGGGATGTCTTCTCCCGGAAGACGAGGAAGACGAGGACGAGGACGAGGACGAGGACGAGGCCGGGCTGCAGTCTCCTTTGGTCAGACCCAGCTCGTCTTTGATGGAGCTGAACAGTTCCTCGTGTCTCTGCTGCTGCTCCTCCGCTAACAGAGACATCTTGGTTCCTCTCCCTGACCCCTGACCCTGCGCTGACCCCTGACCCTGCTGCCCTGACCCCAGCGCGACCCCGGCGCCGCTCCGGGACTTTTTCGAGTGCTGCGCCGCCGCGGTTTGGTTGCTGGACATGGTCGACGCCGGAGGCTGCATGGCTGAGTTCGAAGCGTTTCCTAATCTTTTGTCTGAACTCGAGTCTTGCTCCGTCGCCGGCCGCTCCGTCGTCGAACTTGTGGTCGGTGTTTGCAGGTTTGTGTTGGCGTTGCCGCTGCCTTTGGGGATCCCCACTAAATGGCTTTGGTTGGTTTGGTTGGTGAGCAGGTCCTTCATCTCCTCGTAGGAACCCAGCGTGTTCTGGACACGGCTGGCCAGAGCGTCGCCTTTACTCGTCTGCAGGGGACAAAGAGGAAGAAACAGAGAGAGAGGGTTAAGAGGGATTTTATAACGATTCGCACAGGGGCGTAACTTGGTAATGTGGGGCCCCAGTGCAGGATTTCAAAATGGGCCCTAACGTTACAAAGCAGATTCAGTACCACAGGTTCAGGCACTACTAGAGTTTGATAAAAAAAGAAAGAAAACAAAACAAAACAAGTGCTTATTCATTCATTCTTAGGGACAATTCTGTGAAACTTTATTAGTTTTTTTATTACAATTTGTGTATTTATCTTAAGAACATTTTTTTTGTGGTATTTCTGTTATGAGTTTCAGAATTTAACAGAATTTAAAATTGAATTTATGTTAAAAACTCTGCTCTGTAATGGAGTTATGTGCTGCTCCTAATTATTGTGAACATTTTAAACACAAACTTGACCATAGATGAACAAAGGCCCTCTCAAATGGGCCCCTACACCTCCTGGGCCCCAGTGGCTGCGTTGCCTGATGTTACGCCCCTGGATTCCCAGTTGTGCCGAGTCTGTAGCAGTCAACACTGCTGCAGGGAATCGTAATCAGCAGTCGGCCCTGAAATCCGTCAGTGTGTGATGTTCAGACTCGAATCGGCGCAAAAACTCAGTCGCAAGCAATCAAACACCGACTTTGGACCACACTCCTGTAGTGTGGGACGTTTACATCCAACTGGGAATTCATGGAGTCCAGCCGCCGATGACAAACAGCTGATGGGACACAGGAAATATCGTCAGAGAACAAAGACGACGCAACAGGAAGCAGCGGGAAAATATAAGCAGAAATTTGAAGAAGAAGAAGAAGAAAACATAAACAACCACAGCAAACACCGAAGAAAGTTGAGCGCTACCCAAGTGAAAACTGGATACATAGATGTTTTTTCTTTTCCCTTCACAATGGCAACAGCGACCCAGGTAGCTCCATGTTTGTTTACCATTTAGTTGTGGCCAGAGTTTGCTGCGTTTGGTTGGCGACAGTTGCGGCCTCAGCAGATCTTGCAGTGTGTGAGGCGCAGTCTTTCAGTCGTCAGAACTAAATCTGCTGAAACCAGTCATTAGTGTGAGCTCCTGGTCTTTTCAGAATCTGTAACCACTGAGAAAATCATGTCGTGTGTCCCCAGCTTTAATCCAGTGATTCTCAAACTTTACCAGGACCGGGACACCTCAGGAAACATCAGGATTTACAAGGAACATCTTCAGTGGACTAAAGTGAGCCTAAATCTGGACCCAGCCAGGTCTAAACCAGGACTAAACCAGGACTAAACCAGGACTAAACCAGGACTAAACCAGGACTAAACCAGGTGTTACTCCCCTCGAGTTTAAACAAGGCTCAAGACATTTATTTGGACACTTTTTGCCCCAACAATGCCGTCAGAACTAAAAGAAAAACACATAAAACCTAAATTAACCCTTAAACTTCTCACAGAATATAATTAACAAAACTTGTACAAAACAAAAAATAAAATGCATACCTCATTAACTCAAAAGGAAATTAACCTGAGGGATTTAAAGCTTTCAGTTTTCTGAATCTTAAGACAACTTGACATTTCCATTCTTGCAGGCGTCATCAGCACAGCGCCTCCTGGTGGTGCATCAGAAAAATAGCACCTAACACAATTCTCAAGCGGAACATAAAAAACAAGTTCCCTCCCTTTCACAACATTTTTAACTGATCAAATATATTATTATTCTTAATTGTCTGTAAAATATGTCTTATTTATTGCAAATTATTTTCTTAATATTTTTAACTATTTATTATCTTTTTAACCAAAAAACACATATTATGAACTAAAATATACAGCGTTGCCTTTGACAGCAGCTACACCAGGAGTAACTCATGACTGAAGCCAGGACTAAACCAGCACTGAATAAGGACTAAACAAGAACTAAACCAAGGTCTAAACCAGGTCTAAACTGGGACTAAAACAGGTCTAAACCAGGTCTAAACCAGGTCTAAACCGGGACTAAACCAGGTCTAAACCAGGTCTAAACCAGGTCTAAACTGGGACTAAAACAGGTCTAAACCAGGTCTAAACCAGGTCTAAACCAGGTCTAAACCGGTACTAAAACAGGTCTAAACCAGGTCTAAACCAGGTCTAAACCAGGTCTAAACCAGGTACTAAACCAGGTCTAAACCGGGACTAAACCAGGTCTAAATCAGGTCTAAACCGGGACTAAAACAGGTCTAAACCAGGTCTAAACCGGGACTAAAACAGGTCTAAACCAGGTCTAAACCAGGTCTAAACCGGGACTAAAACAGGTCTAAACCAGGTCTAAACCAGGTCTAAACCGGGACTAAACCAGGTCTAAACCGGGACTAAACCAGGTCTAAACCAGGTCTAAATCAGGTCTAATCAGGATTCTACTCGGTCTAAATTTGGGTGAAATCAGAGACCAAACCAGGACAACACAGGGTCTAAACCAGGTCTAATCTAGGATTAAACCAGGGCTGTATCCAAGACTAAACCAGGTCTAAACCAGGTCTAATCTAGGATTAAACCAGGGCTGTATCCAAGACTAAACCAGGTCTAAACCAGGACTACACCAGGTAAAGTCCAGGTCTAATGTAGAACTACACAATGATGATACCAGAACTACACAAGGTCCACACCAGGTCTTGCCTAGGACTAAACCAGGTCTAAGTAAACTAAACCAGAACTGGAACCAGGTCTACAGAACAGGGATTAAACTGGCTCTAAATTAAAGTAAGCCTGGACTTTAACTGCAGGACACCAGAGGGGCCTGTCCCACAGTTTGAGAACCCTGAGTTAGCCCAGTATTAATGAAGTCCTCATCTCTGGAGCTGGTCCTGTTCAGAGCAGGACGAGCTGAGCACTGCCCGCTCTTCAAACGACAGCATTAATAAAACCCAGAGGAGACATGAACAGAGACGTTTTTAGGACGAGGCAGGCAATCACCGCCGGAGGGACAGGACACTCTGAGGTCAAGTCCAGATAAACCTCCAAAAATATACTCAAGTACAAGTAAAAGTATCCCCTTCGGCTGCTCTCCTTTGTTTTAAATCCTGCTGTCAGTGAAGCAGCGACCGGGAGAAAACAGTGTTGTACAGCTTTATTTGAAATTACCCCACAAGTTTCAATCAGCTTCCATGTTTTATAAGATGTCGGCAAGAGCACTGTGGAGCAAAAGTGAGAGTTTAAGGGATTTGCATGTAGACGTTGATAGGGACTCATGGTTGAAAATAATTTCCAATATGAGGAGGTTTACCAGGAAAGTTCATGCACTACAAGATACTTCACAGGTATTATTTTACACCTGAAAAATGGGTTTACTGGAGAATAATCTATGTTGGAAATGTAATTATTATTCATGCTATGTGGGTATTGTTCTGCCGTTTTGGAAAGAAATAACCAAAACAATGCAGGAATGGCTTGGTGCTAGAGTTATTCTCCGTAAATGGAAAAACCAGGATGGGGGTGTTTACAGAGAGTGGGTCAAAACCATGACAGAGATCGCATCTTTTCAGTTATTGATAGCTAAATTGCATAACTCACATCTCTGGGATACATTTTTGTCTTTTATTAGGGGAAAAAAGACGAAGAAGGGTCAGGAGCAGAGTTTTTGTTTTTGTTTGTTTTGCTGTTTTGTTTAGTCTGTGCTGTATTGTTATTTGTTTTTGTTAAAGTTCTTTAAAACTTAAGGAAGCTTATTGCGTTCACCTGAAAAAAAAAAAGTTTCTGTTTTAATGAGCTAAGTTAGTTCTGTTTTTACGAGAAAAATTCTGTTTTTATGAGAAAAGTTCTGTTTTTATGACAAAAGTAAATTCATGTCTATCACAACCAGTAAACGTTTAGCTCGTATTGAAGAGTTGCTCGCTAAAGAAAGGGCGTAAATGTCCCAACTACTTCGTTTAATACGGTTTTATTTTACTCTAGGCCTGAGACACTGGAGATTCTGCTTTCGTTAAGTAATATTGACGTATAATCATTAGTTTGTCGACTCTGCGCAGACATCTCAGGTCTTTGTGATTGACTTTGAACTCCTCTCCCCCCAAAAGTGGAACAAGATAATAAGGACCATTATCCACATAAAAACATAACATTATTTTACTCGTAAAAACAGAACTTTTCTCGTAAAAACTGAAAATTATTTTACTCGTAAAAATTCTCGTAAAAACATAAAATAATTTTACTCGTAAAAACAGGATTTTTTCTCTCATAAAAACAGAATTAACTTTACTCATAAAATCAAAACTTTTCTCATAAAAACTGAACTTTTCTCATAAAAACAGAATTAACTTTGCTCATTAAAACAGAAACTTTTTTTTTTTTTTCAGGTGAACGCAATACGCTTCCGTAAAAACTCAATAAAAATTTTAATTAAAAAAAACCTCCTGCTGCCTCGCTCTGTGACTGGAGCTGAATGTGGCTCAAGAGTCTTGCCCAAGGACACAACAACAGCATGCACTGGGTCAGAGGAGCGGGAATCGAACCACGAACCCTCTGATCAGTGGGCGACTCGTGTTTATCCTCCTGCTCCACTGTCGCCTCGGAAATGGATATTTAAGTTAAAATGCTCACTTTCAAAGAATAACAGGGCTAAAATATTTTGCACAGATTCAACAGCAAACAAACAACAAACAAAACTGTCTCTAAATATTAATAATAATAATAATAATGATGAGTAAACAGCTGTTTTTTGTATCAAAGTCCAGTAAAACAGCAACATTTATAAATTAAAAAGTACTGAATGTGCTTCATAAATTCTGAAATCCTGCACTGAGGCCCCATACTGCAATACTACTTCTATTTACTTGAATTATTTTAGAGTTTATAATTAGTACAATTAGTATTTATTAATTGAGCTCCACTGGATTTGTTGTATTTGTTGTATTTGTTGTATTTGTTGCATTTGTTGTGTGTCTAGTGTTTTGTCTTTTCTTGCTGCTCAAATGAATTGCCCCCTGGTGGGATAAATAAAGTCATCAACATCAGGCAGTGCAACTTCACGGGGGCCCAGGAGCTGTAGGGGCCCCTAAGAGTGGGCCCTTGTTCATCTGTGGTCAAGTCTGTGGTTAAAATATTAATAATAATAAGGAGCAGCACATAACTCAGTCACAGAACAGAGTTTTAACATAAATTCAATTTTAAATCCTGTTAACTTCTGTAAACTCATAATAAAAGAACTAAAATATTGTGTTTTGTTCTGAAGATAAATGGTCCATTTGCCATTTTTTATCGTGTTGGAAAGGCTCTAATTTACCCAGGATCCATTGCACCCCCATCAGTTTTGTGATCGCCAAAAACTAACCCTCTCTGTGCCATGGGCTGCAGTTAAACCAGTCTCAGTTTTCCTGCTTTAAAATAGGAAAATGTATCCTAAAAACACAATAAAAGTGCTAAAAAGTACAAGGCTTATGTACAAAAGCTTAACTGTGGGACAGAAAAAGGAGAAATGTGTGGAAATAATCCTAACAGATGTTGTTTGTGAGCAGAGAAACCAGCGCCAACGTTAGCTGTGCATAAATTATCCTATCTCTCCTTAGGATAACTACACAAATTAATGAATAAACGCCTATTTTTTGTATCAAAGTCCAGTAAAAAAGCAATATTTATAAATTAAAAAGTCTAATGCATGAAGCTGGAGTACTGAATGTGCTTCATAAATTCTGAAATCCTGCACCGGGCCTCACATTACCAAGTTACGCCACTGTTCACGGAAAACTCAAAGCATAATTAAGCCTTAAATTATAGTAAAATATGAATTACTAATAATTAAGCTGCAGATTTATACAATGAACTGTTCCTCATTTATTTCCACCCTGAAGCTCAAACGCAGTGTTATTATTATTTTGTCTTCCTCTGACTGACTGACCCAGACTAACACGGGACAACACTTGTTTATTAAATGTAATGTCTGGAGATGTTTGGATTCAACAGTGCAGTGCTTTTCTTTATTTTGTTTTTAATAATTACACAGTTTGTGGAAATGCAGCCTCTGGAGCTTTCAGTCTTTTCAGTTTGAGAACATTCATGGAGAATAATCTGTTAACAGTGGCAGGTTTTTATTTATTTGTCTTGCTATAAACCTTCTCAGAGTTTTTACATCAAGAACCAACTCTGGAAATGTTCAGAAACCAGATCTAAACCAGGTCTAAACCAGGGTTAAACCAGATCTAAACCAGGTCTAAACCAGGGTTAAACCACATCAAAGCCAGGACTAAACCAAGTCTTCTACACCATGACAAAACCAGGTCTGAATCACAACTAAATTTGAACTAAACCAGGACTAAACTAGGACTTAACCCAATCTAAACCGGGAATAAATCGGCCTAAACTGGGACTAAAATAGGTCTGAACCAGGACAAAATTAAGACAAGACCAGCTCTAAACCATTTCTACCCCAGGGCTAAACCAGGACTAAACCAGATCTAAACTGTGACAAAACCAGTTCAAAACCAGGTCAAAACCAGGTCTAAACCAGGTCTGAACCAGGTCTAAACCAGGTCTGAACCAGTTCTAAACCAGGTCTTCTAAACCCTGACAAAAACAGGTCTAAACCAGGTCTGAATCACAACTAAAATAGGACTTAACCAGGACTAAACCAGGGCTAAATCAGGCCTAAACTGGGACTAAACCAGGTCTGAACTAGGACTAAACCTGGACTTAACCAGGACAAAACAGGGACTAAATTAGGACAAGGCCAGCTCTAAACCTGTAATAAACCAGATCTAAAATGTGACAAAACCAGTTCTAAACCAGGTCTTCTAAACCATGACAAAAACAGGTCTAAACCAGATCTGAATCACAACTAAAATAGGACTTAACCAGGACTTAAGCAGGACTAAACTAGGACTAAACCGTGACTTAACCAGGACAAAAAAAGGGACTAAATTAGGACAAGGCCAGCTCTAAACCAGGTCTTCTAAACCATGACAAAACAGGTCTGAACCAGGACTTAACCAGGTCTAAACCAAGACTAAATTAAGACAAGACCAGTTCTAAACCAGTTCTACACCAGGGCTAAATCAGGACCGTAGCAGTATGTCAGTACAAAACCTTTGTATTTGGTGTAAACAGTTATATTTTCAGTAGCAGTTGGTCCATTTGCCATTTTTATCGTGTTGGAAAGGCTCTAATTTACCCAGAATCCATTGCACCCTCGTCAGTTTTGTGATCGCCAAGAACTAACCCTCTCTGTGCCATGGGCTGCAGTTAAACCAGTCTCAGTTTTCCTGCTTTATATGGCTGTAAAATAGGAAAATGTATCATAAAAACGCATAAAATGGCTGAAAATTATAAGGCTTATGTACAAAAGCTTAATTGTGGGACAGAAAAAGGAGAAATGCGCGGAAATAATCCTAACAGATGTCGTTTGTGAGCAGAGAAACCAGCGCCAAAGTTAGCTGCGCATAAATTATCCCATCTCTCTGCTCATGAATAAAAGATACGGTGGCTGAAGAGGACCAGAAAACACATTTACACAGAGACAGAATGGATGAATACCTCCGAACATGTGTGTGTGTGTGTGTGTGTGTGTGTGTGTGTGTGTGTGTGTGAGGAGATCAGTGGAAACAGAAGCTAACAGTGTAACGCCGCTAACAGGATTAAACAGGGATTAGCTAATAGCAGACAGACTCAGAGACAGAGGGAGGCAGTGATGGACGCACGATGGAGCAGGGCTTTAATCATTAAAGAAAACCAACCAGAGCCCAAAAATGTATGGTACTGCAGCGTAATACTGCCAGCTCAGTGTGAATTAATATCAGCTGTATCACGTTTTAACAAGATACTATTATGTTTTTACATGATACTATTACGTTTTAACAAGATAACATCACGTTTTAACAAGATACTATTACGTTTTTACATAATACTATTACGTTTAGACCTGTCCTCTGTCCTCAGACCTGTCCTCTGTCCTCAGACCTGTCCTCTGTCCTCAGTCCTGTCCTCAGACCTGTCCTCTGTCCTCAGACCTGTCCTCTGTCCTCAGACCTGTCCTCTGTCCTCAGACCTGTCCTCTGTCCTCAGACCTATCCTCAGACCTGTCCTCTGTCCTCAGACCTGTCCTCTGTCCTCAGACCTGTCCTCTGTCCTCAGACCTGTCCTCTGTCCTCAGACCTATCCTCAGACCTGTCCTCTGTCCTCAGACCTGTCCTCTGTCCTCAGACCTGTCCTCTGTCCTCAGACCTGTCCTCTGTCCTCAGACCTGTCCTCTGTCCTCAGACCTGTCCTCTGTCCTCAGACCTGTCCTCTGTTCTCAGACCTGTCCTCTGTCCTCAGACCTGTCCTCTGTCCTCAGACCTGTCCTCTGACTCCTGATGTTACGTTTTTACATGATACTATTACGTTTTAACAAGATAACATCACCTTTTAACAAGATACTATTACATTTTTACAAGATGTGTATTATATTTTAACAAGAAAACTCACTTTTGTACAAAATACTATCATGTTTTAACAAGATAACATCACATTTTAACAAGATAATATTACGTTTTAAGATAATATTACGTGTTTACATGATACTATTACGTTTTAACAAAATAAGTATCACGTGATAACTTACGACATTATCATGTTTTTGCATGATACACAATTATCACATTTTTACAAGATAAATATTTTCTTGTTATCCCGTGATGTTTAAGGAAGCGACAAGCGGCGACGCTGGTATTTGTTCTCCTGCGTCCGTATGAAGCAAACTTCTGGCAAACCCTGTTCTTAAAGAAACGTAGCGTGGAAGTCTGCCGTCCTGCAAACTCATCTCCATCTCTGTGCTGGAAACCATCATGAACCATCACGTGATAACAGGAAAATCATTTATCTTGTCATAACATGATATCTTGCTAAAACTTAATAGTATCATGTAAAAATGTGATCGTATCTTGTACAAACGTGATAGTTTTGTTGTTAAAACGTGAAACAGTTGAAAAATGAAGTGATCCAACAGTAAAAGTATTGATGCAAGTACAAGGATTAATTCAAAATCCCTCATTCATGACTTGGATGCAGCAATTTTTTGTCATTTCACCGCTGAGCAGGTGTAAAAAGAAACATGAGGGACCACAACAGTTTGTCAGTGTTCGCTCAGATTTAATTCATCAATCCTGCGTTTACTTTAGCAACTCATCAAATGTGGGTCAGATCAACTCAGAGTCATTTTTAATAAATATATAAACAACAACTGTCCATTCCTGTTCCAAAAAACATCTAAATTAATATTTTTAAGTAAACAGGTAAGAGCCTTGTATTTGTGTGCAGCTGGCCCTTGGGAGACAAATGAATAAAGAAAACTTCTTCTGCTTTAGAGGACGAGCAGCTCTACCTCCTGAGCTACTGCCGCTCAATTAAAGCTAATAAATGTGGCTAAGTTACACAGTAATCACACTTTTACAGATAAATATAAACTGTAACGCTTTTACTTTACTAAATGAAATAATAACAATGTTAGATTAAACGTTCCTCACGTGGTAAAAACTAGGGGTGTAACGATACAGTAACGATATCGATGTATCGATTTTTTTCTATGATGCAACTACATCGATACGCATTACCTTGTATCGAATTGCATCGTTTTCTAGGACGTGTGTATCGATATTTATGGAATATTGATCGATAATATTGAAAATATCAAAATTTGAAATTTGTCTGTTAAAATAAAACCAGATATGGCTTTTTGAGTGTCATTTTTGTGTTTTTAATTAAATAAAATGTAATATTCAACTTTTCTTCTCTCTCTGTCTGCTGGACATAATCAACCCCGGCCGCGGTGCTACATTTGAGAGTAAACTTTTAGGATTTTTGGCAAAAAGTTGCTGTATCGATTATCGATATGAAGGTGTTGAATCATATCGTTCCAAATTAGCCAATATCGTTCTTGAATCGTATCGAAACACTTCTAATCAATACGTATCGTTGCAAAAATGTATCGTTACACCTCCAGTAAAAACGCAGCCCCATAAACAAATCTGAGCTACGGCGAGCTTTCACTTTTAAACACGATTGTCCCAAAACAAAACACAAGCGGCGGAGGGACCATGAGACGTCTTTGTTGGTCTAAAAATGTTCTGTAACAAAGAACTGAACGAAGACCAAGACCTGGCCATAATCCTGTGACGTATGGACCAAGAGCAGCTGCTCATAAATAAACTTCTTTAATATCAGCAGCAGTGTGCGTGTGTGTGTGTAAATCCACTGGTTTATGAAGCCGAAACGCTCTGAAGAAAAATAAATTAGAGAAGAGAAAATAAATCTGAGGAGGAGAGAGCTTGGATGTGATAAAGATGTTTTTCAGTTTTACAGCAGCCGCAGATAAAAAGTGAGAGGTGAGGATGTAAAGAAAAGAGCTCTGTGCTGGAATCAGACGCCTGCATTAGGAAGGAAAAATATAAATTATATGTCATTAAATCCAATCACAGTAATAATGTGTATATGCAGTGTGAGAAATCTTTAGTACATTATCAAGTACTCAAAGCTTTGGCAGATATCTATAAAGCTAAGAGTATTAATGTTAAAAATGTGTTTTACACAAAAATTACAGATATTTCATAATTTATTGTTATTAAGAAACTCTTTATAAATGTAATAACTTATTTTATAAAAGCAGCAGACATTTTGGGAAAACAACTCCCTGTTTTAACTTGAGGCTTTCAGAACTTTATTAAAATAGTAGAACTTTTAATTTGTTTTATTTAAATTGTTTGTGTTTGTTTGTTTTGAGGAGTGTTTTTATTTGTAGTTTATTTTATTTTGAGGAGTTTTCATTAAACAAACTTTTTTTTTTAAATTGAGACTTTTGACTTTATTTTAATGGATTTTCTTTGATGTGTGTTTATTTTATGAAACAACACTTTTAAAAATCAGTTTTTGTTTTTTGTTTTTGTTGTTTTTTTGTGGACATGTTTTTGATGTTGCTCATGTATTTTGCGTCTTCATAAATTCCTAAGCAGAAACACTACAGGTTTTGAAGTTTGGGGCCAGTTTGTTCCTGAGCATGTTTTACACTGAAATAAAAAAGAAATGTCAAAATTACACAAAAACGTATGTCCATAGATTTATATTGGAAATATCAATTTCAAATACTGTTTTCTCAAAATAAGTCAGAGCTCCACTTCAGTAGCACCAACGTCTTCCAGTCCTGTACTTAACAATATTCTGAAGGCTTTTACTGAGAAATGTGTTCATAAATAATTCCTAGCCTGAATTATTGGTCATTTTACTCCTAAAAACAAAGCTGTTGTCAGTATTTTCTTGTTTACTGAAAGACCAAATTAGATCCATAATCCCCTCTGTTAAACCTGGTTTATATAATATTCATATTTTGTTTTGTTTTTAAATGTATGCATTAACGTGCATGTTTGCTTTTAGAATACCAAATTTCATATGAAAACATTAAATGACTCAAAACTTATTTTGTGTGTTTATGTCATAGGAGAAGTTTCACATTGAAATCTGTTAAAAAAAAATCCACATTCACCTTCAGTGTCTTGCTTTATTTGAGGGATGCGTTTCATTTTTAGGTAAGATTTTTAGCACATTTACCTCCGCTTTTATTTTTTCAGGGCCACCGTACCAAAACCTTCTATAATAATATGGCTCAAAATTTCCGCAGATAAAATGTGGGTGAAAAATGCTTCCATAAAATATCAGATGTTTTCCAGCCATCTCTGAGACCAAGTGTGACTTCTCTTCTTCTTTAAACCGAAACCGTCCCATCTTCGCTGATTAAACCTTTTTAAATTTACACCTTTCGCCCAAATGAAATCCCGCTGTCAGGTCTCTCCACTTCCCTTCCCAAAGAAATCCATCAGAACTTAACGACAGACCGTAAAAGTGTCTCGTCTGCGGTGAGAGGAGCGTAAAAAGTCCGTCCATAAGTCTGTGAGGTTCAGAGCTTTAAGGGGAGTAAGTGTCTGGTAATAACTCGCTCTGTTGCAGCAAAGGCTACAATTTATTTAGTCAGATTTACAATTAAAAGGAAAGCTGGAGGTTTTCCCCGACGCTGCAGCCTGAAATGAAAGAAAAGAAATGACCCCTTTTTATCTCCATAGTTCATATTTTAATTGTGAGAGGTGTCGAGTGTTGGTGTCCAGTGGCGAAGTTTACATTTACGTTTCTTCCACTTCTAGTTTGGGGTCAGAGGCAAAAACGCCAACAAAATAAAAAAACATGCAAACAAAAACTGAAACACTCACACAAATTCAGAAACACACAAAAACTCTGACACTCTACAGCAAAAACTGAAACACACATATGTATTTTTGAATTTGTGTGCATGTTTCTGAATTTAGGCTTGGTTTATTCCTGGTTTAGTCTTAGTTTAGTCCTGGTTTTAGGCTTGGTTTAGTCCTGGTTTTAGGCTTGGTTTATTCCTGGTTTAGTCTTAGTTTAGTCCTGGTTTTAGGCTTGGTTTAGTCCTGGTTTAGTCTTGGTTTAGTCCTGGTTTAGTCTTAGTTTAGTCCTGGTTTTAGGCTTGGTTTAGTCCTGGTTTAGTCTTAGTTTAGTCCTGGTTTTAGGCTTGGTTTATTCCTGGTTTAGTCTTAGTTTAGTCCTGGTTTTAGGCTTGGTTTAGTCCTGGTTTAGTCTTGGTTTAGTCCTGGTTTAGTCTTAGTTTAGTCCTGGTTTTAGGCTTGGTTTAGTCCTGGTTTAGTCTTAGTTTAGTCCTGGTTTTAGGCTTGGTTTAGTCCTGGTTTAGTCTTAGTTTAGTCCTGGTTTTAGGCTTGGTTTAGTCCTGGTTTAGTCTTAGTTTAGACCTGGTTTTAGGCATGTCTTAGTCCCGGATTAGACCTAGTTTAGACCTGATTTGTTCCTAGTTTTGTTTTGTTTGTTTTTTTTTTTGGTTTTTTTTCTGGTTTAGTTCTGTTTTAGTCCCTTTTTTTGTCCTTCTTTAGTGTCACATCCCTCGCTACAGTCCTAGTCCTAGTCCTAGTCCTAGTCCTCCATGTCCCCCTGCAATGCGCTCGCGTACCCCTCGGGGTCCCCGTCCCCCTGGTTGGGACACACTGTCTCCAGTATGTCTTACCTTATACGGCTCTCCGAACAGGTTAAAGCCGGTGGAGAAGAGGTCCTCATCCTGCTGCACTTCCTGGTTCCGCCGTTCCCACTCCCTCCTCTTGAGGGCGCTGCGCTCAGACTCCACATGGCTGAGGACACGAGACAGAGACAGAGACAGAGACAGAGACAGAGACAGAGGTTAGTCTGAGAGGGACAGAGAGGTTTTAACGACTTCTGCTGCTAACGAGACTCTCAGAGCGGAAACTGGAAACAGAAAAAAGTCCAATGCACCGCGAGGAAGACAGAAGAAGACAGGAACATAAGCTGCAGTGAACCTGGTTTAGTCTTGGTTTAGTCCTGGTTTAGTCCTGGTTTAGTCCTGGTTTAGTCCTGGTTTAGTCTTAGTTTAGTCCTGGTTTAGTCCTGGTTTAGTCTTAGTTTAGTCCTGGTTTAGTCCTGGTTTAGTCTTAGTTTAGTCCTGGTTTAGTCTTAGTTTAGTCCTGGTTTAGTCTTGGTTTAGTCTTGGTTTAGTCTTAGTTTAGTCCTGGTTTAGTCCTGGTTTAGTCCTGGTTTAGTCCTGGTTTAGTCTTAGTTTAGTCCTGGTTTAGTCTTAGTTTAGTCCTGGTTTAGTCTTGGTTTAGTCCTGGTTTAGTCTTAGTTTAGTCCTGGTTTAGTCCTGGTTTAGTCTTAGTTTAGTCCTGGTTTAGTCCTGGTTTAGTCTTAGTTTAGTCCTGGTTTAGTCTTAGTTTAGTCCTGGTTTAGTCCTGGTTTAGTCTTAGTTTAGTCTTGGTTTAGTCCTGGTTTAGTCTTAGTTTAGTCCTGGTTTAGTCTTAGTTTAGTCCTGGTTTAGTCCTGGTTTAGTCTTGGTTTAGTCTTGGTTTAGTCTTAGTTTAGTCCTGGTTTAGTCCTGGTTTAGTCCTGGTTTAGTCCTGGTTTAGTCTTAGTTTAGTCCTGGTTTAGTCTTAGTTTAGTCCTGGTTTAGTCTTGGTTTAGTCCTGGTTTAGTCTTAGTTTAGTCCTGGTTTAGTCCTGGTTTAGTCTTAGTTTAGTCCTGGTTTAGTCCTGGTTTAGTCTTAGTTTAGTCCTGGTTTAGTCTTAGTTTAGTCCTGGTTTAGTCTTGGTTTAGTCCTGGTTTAGTCTTAGTTTAGTCTTGGTTTAGTCCTGGTTTAGTCTTAGTTTAGTCCTGGTTTAGTCCTGGTTTAGTCTTAGTTTAGTCCTGGTTTAGTCTTAGTTTAGTCCTGGTTTAGTCCTGGTTTAGTCTTAGTTTAGTCCTGGTTTAGTCTTGGTTTAGTCTTGGTTTAGTCCTGGTTTAGTCTTAGTTTAGTCCTGGTTTAGTCTTGGTTTAGTCCTGGTTTAGTCTTAGTTTAGTCCTGGTTTAGTCCTGGTTTAGTCTTAGTTTAGTCCTGGTTTAGTCTTAGTTTAGTCCTGGTTTAGTCCTGGTTTAGTCTTAGTTTAGTCCTGGTTTAGTCTTAGTTTAGTCCTGGTTTAGTCTTGGTTTAGTCTTGGTTTAGTCTTAGTTTAGTCCTGGTTTAGTCTTGGTTTAGTCTCGGTTTAGTCTTAGTTTAGTCCTGGTTTAGTCTTGGTTTAGTCTTGGTTTAGTCTTAGTTTAGTCCTGGTTTAGTCTTGGTTTAGTCCTGGTTTAGTCTTAGTTTAGTCTTGGTTTAGTCCTGGTTTAGTCTTAGTTTAGTCCTGGTTTAGTCTTAGTTTAGTCCTGGTTTAGTCCTGGTTTAGTCTTAGTTTAGTCCTGGTTTAGTCTTAGTTTAGTCCTGGTTTAGTCCTGGTTTAGTCAAAGCAAAGCAACAATTGTTGCATTTTGGCAAAAAATGGCCCTTGTCCAAAAAATTTGAATTCATCAAAATCTGCATTGAACTGAATGAATGAATGAATGAATGAATTTTTTTTTGCATACAAACATGCCCAGTCCTTGCTTGGGCTGATAAGACACCATCAACTAAACAGAAGTTTCCAGATCAGTAGGCACAGTAGATAAATACAAAAATATACAATCTTTGTCTAAATAAACAAAACTGTTGTGTATCCCAGGCTTTACAAACAAAAATTGAACACAAACAAATTAAAAAAACATTTCATCTTCTCATCATCTGTGCTCCAGAACTTCTCAGGATTTTGGACAAACATCTCGTTTAACAAAAACAATGATACAGAACAAAATGAGTTTCACTTTCACCTGAGTCCAGGTGAAAGTGTGAGAAGAACTTTCTCAGTCCTCAGTCGCTCTCTAACTCAGCGTCAGAAGAACCACGTTGAGTAAATGATGTGAGTGATTAAAAGTGAAAGCATATCTTCATTAATATAGATTTAAGGAGGTGAACACTTTTGGTACTGAAAGCAATAATTGTCACATTTTTGCAAAAAAATGGCCTCTGTCCAAAAAATTAGAATTCATCAAAATCTGCATTGATGTCAATCACTGACATAATAATAAATATTTTTTTTAAATTTTCCTGGTTTAGTCTTAGTTTAGTCCTGGTTTAGTCTTAGTTTAGTCCTGGTTTTAGGTTTGGTTTAGTCCTGGTTTAGTCTTAGTTTAGTCCTGGTTTGGTCTTAGTTTAGTCCTGGTTTAGACCTGGTTTAGTCTTAGTTTAGTCCTGGTTTTAGGTTTGGTTTATTCCTGGTTTAGTCTTAGTTTAGTCCTGGTTTAGTTTTAGTTTAGTCCTGGTTTATTCCTTGTTTAGTCTTATTTTAGTCCTGGTTTGGTCTTAGTTTAGTCCTGGTTTAGACCTGGTTTAGTCTTAGTTTAGTCCTGGTTTAGACCTGGTTTAGTCCTGGTTTAATCTTAGTTTAGTCCTGGTTTGGTCTTAGTTTAGTCCTGGTTTAGACCTGGTTTAGTCTTAGTTTAGTCCTGGTTTAGTCTTAGTTTAGTCCTGGTTTAGTCCTGGTTTAGTCTTAGTTTAGTCTTAGTTTAGTCCTGGTTTAGTCCTGGTTTAGTCCTGGTTTAGTCCTGGTTAGTCTTGGTTTAGTCCTGGTTTAGTCCTGGTTTAGTCTTAGTTTAGTCCTGGTTTAGTCTTGGTTTAGTCCTGGTTTAGTCTTAGTTTAGTCCTGGTTTAGTCTTAGTTTAGTTCTGGTTTAGTCTTAGTTTAGTCCTGGTTTAGTCAAAGCAAAGCAACAATTGTCGCATTTTTGCAAAAAATGGCCCTTGTCCAAAAAATTAGAATTCATCAAAATCTGCATTGATGTCAATCACTGACATAATAATAAATATTTTTTTAAATTTTCCTGGTTTAGTCTTAGTTTAGTCCTGGTTTAGTCTTAGTTTAGTCCTGGTTTAGTCCTGGTTTAGTCCTGGTTTAGTCCTGGTTTAGTCTTAGTTTAGTCCTGGTTTTAGACCTGGTTTAGTCTTAGTTTAGTCCTGGTTTAGTCTTGGTTTAGTCTTGGTTTAGTCCTGGTTTAGTCTTGGTTTAGTCCTGGTTTAGTCTTAGTTTAGTCCTGGTTTAGTCCTGGTTTAGTCCTGGTTTAGTCCTGGTTTAGTCTTAGTTTAGTCCTGGTTTTAGACCTGGTTTAGTCTTAGTTTAGTCTTAGTTTAGTCCTGGTTTAGTCTTGGTTTAGTCCTGGTTTAGTCCTGGTTTAGTCTTAGTTTAGTCCTGGTTTTAGACCTGGTTTAGTCTTAGTTTAGTCTTAGTTTAGTCCTGGTTTAGTCTTAGTTTAGTCCTGGTTTAGTCTTAGTTTAGTCCTGGGTTAGTCTTAGTTTAGTCCTGGTTTTAGTCCTGGTTTAGTCCTGGTTTAGTCTTAGTTTAGTCCTGGTTTAGTCTTAGTTTAGTCCTGGTTTTAGACCTGGTTTAGTCTTAGTTTAGTCTTAGTTTAGTCCTGGTTTAGTCTTGGTTTAGTCCTGGTTTAGTCCTGGTTTAGTCAAAGCAAAGCAACAATTGTCGCATTTTTGCAAAAAAATGGCCCTTGTCCAAAAAATTAGAATTCATCAAAATCTGCATTGATGTCAATCAATGACATAAAAATAAATATTTTTTAATTTTCACACAGCACTTAGTTTGTTCAAAATATTTCCTTTCTTGTTTTTTCTTTATGTGGTTTATAGCAGCAACATGGCATTTAAAGGGTTAAAAATATTTAAAAATATTAAAATATAAAAGTTTCTATAAGAATTGAAGTTAACAGAATTTAAAGTAGAAAAAATACAACATATAATATTTGAATAATACTTTTTAGGAGGTGGAAGCTAAAGTCTCAGGGTAAGTTTATTAAAAACCTGGACAAAGGTTTATTGTATTTCTTTTTTCTGTATTTTTTAACTCATATTTTTTCTGCAGAGCTCTGTGAATTCCGCGTGTGTATAAAATGTTAATGCCATATTTATTAATGCGTTATTTCAACTTATTACTGATGAGTCAATCTGAGTTTTTACATTTTAAACTGCGCTGGACGAGATTAAAGCCTGCGCTGAGTGATTTTTAAGGACAGCAGAAGCTACGACCGTTTCAGCTTCGAGCATAATTCACTCTGCACATTTTAAATTCCTTCCCAGAGACAGCGCCGCTCTCTCAGTTCAACGTTTGGAAGTCTTCACCTCAGCTAAACTCGACCCAGTTTTTACCGCCGCCCTCTTCCACTCTTTCTGCTTTTGAACTTTTATATTCATGCGTTTTCTTTCCTCCTCTGATCTTTCGACTCTGATCCTCGCCGACAGAATCACTGACTTCTCTCGTTCAGCGTTAGCCGTAACCCAGCTGCACTCCGCGGCTTTGGCAAAAAAGAAAAAAAAAGAATTTACTCTTTAAACAAAAAACTATCTCACCCTAAAGACCTCCAGAAGGGATTTTAAGGTCGAGGGTTTTGGTCGACCGGGTTCTTGCCAAAAAAGTGTTTGGTGATGAGGTGAAGGACTCGTGAATATTTGGTAAGAAGTAGTGGTTAAAACTTGGATTTATTTGTAAATGGTGTGTGGCTTACGAGAAACATGAGACAGATAAACCTTTTTTTTAACTAAAATTTTCGACTTTGGACAAATATAGATTTGTTTTAAATGCTCAGTCAATTTTTCTGAGCTTTTCCCCCCTGTCCCATAAAGTTTCCTCCTTAAAAACATCTCAGGAGCAGTATTTTGTTTCATTTACACCTGATGTTCCTCCTGCAGCCCGAGATTTTTAGTCACACCTTTCGCCCAAAAAAATGAAAAAAAAAAATGAAAAATTTCTAATAGTCTATTGCTGCATTCACACCGAGGCGTCTGGGGCGTCTGGTTTTCATGTTAAGTCTATGTAAACGCGCGTCTAGACATCCTGCGGCGCGAATCAAGCGTCCAGCGCGGCGCGAATCGGGTTTTGATGCGCGAATAGCGCGGCGTGAATTGAGCGTCGACGCGTCTGACGCCCGAGTTGAAAAATCTGAACTTTGGCGAATATTCGTGGCGCGTTAACCAATCAGGATCTAGCTCCTGCAGTGACGTGGGAGGACGTAGGAAGCAGAGATCCATCAAAACAATCACGGTGGACTTATCGAAGCTGTCACTGTGAACCTGGAGCTATAAACTACAGCCTACAGCAGCTCTGCTACTTTTACAAAGACAGCAGTCAAAAAGACAGTAACAAGACATAGGGGGGACCTTAACTTTAGCCTGAGCTGAGCTGAGCTCGGTGGATTAGCAGTTACTGTACTTCCCAAAACAACAGGCAAAACAGTCTGTGTACTGACTGCTAGCCTAGCCTATAACCCGCTAAAACCACTAGAGACCGCTATTAAACAAGAAAAAACTCTTCCATATCTCCGCTCTGCTGCTGGTGTTGAGTGCCTAAAAACAGCAGTAGTGTCCTGGGGACATGTCCTCGCACCGACCCGGGACACAGGTGAGCAAACCGGGACACAGGTGAGCAAACCGGGACACAGGTGAGCAAACCGGGACACAGGTGAGCAAACCGGGACACAGGCGAGAAAACCGGCGTGGCCTCAGTTGGATTTAGCCCTGAATGAGCGGCCATTACCCTGGCACAACAGACTCCTCCCATGACGCGAATTTGCGTCTGAACACATTTGTTTTGACGCATGAACAGAGCAAAATTGGACGCGCGAATGAAGCGTCTGACTTTAAAATGTTCAAGCGCTCAACGAGAAGCGTCGGGCGCGAATTTGACGCCTCAAACGCGTCCGGTGTGAACGCAGTATAATTCCTTTTTTTTTTTTTTTCATGATTACAATGATTAACTTCAGTCCTTAACTCCTTACATTCCAGTTTTTGTGATTTGATTTCAAATTATGGAATAAAAATCACAAAAAAATAGATTTTTTTTATTTTATTTTATTTTTTTTTGTTTCTGTAAATGCAAATTAGAATTTTTTTGTCGTGGATAATCCGAGCTTGGAAGTGTCAAAAATTGGCATCATGATTGATTTTATTAGATTTAAAATTTTTGTGTAGCGGCAGATGAAACATTTTTAGCCACACCTTTCATCCTAAGGCGCAAAAAAATGCACTGCCATAGAAAAATTATATAATAATAGATAATTCATTTTTTTAATTTCACGATTAACTTCAGTTCTCATCACACACAGCAAAAATTTATTGTGTTTATGAAAGTTAAGCCTTAAATTCCAGTTTGTGTGGTGCAGACACATCCAGCACAAACCTCTGCCTCTGCTCAGTCTGGGACCTTTTTCTACTTTGCCCTGATGTGCACATCTCTGTAAGAACTACATTTTGGATTTGTGCTCACGCAAACACAAACAAACTCATTTCTCAACAAACACTTTCACACCAATTTATGACAAAAACTCACCCAAATCATTTTAGTTCAAAACATGTTTTTATTTGCCTTGTAGGCTTGATCATTTATACAAACACTAATGTGGCCATCTCCACATTTATACCTCTGTCTACCATAGATGGGGGAAATGGCGCCACCTAGTGAAAAACAATAAAAACTAAAATTCCAATCCCTCACTATCATGAATCCATGAAATACTTGATAAAAATGTGAAATTATACTGCAGTGACAGTGTAGAATAAAAATGTTGTTTTAATGGGAGTCAATGGCACAAATAATAATAATACATACATTTTATATAGCGCTTTTCACACAACTCAAAGTCGCTTTACAATTTTTGATCTATTATTCATTCACTCCTCAGTCACAGTCGGTGGTGGTGAGCTACTTCTGTAGCCACAGCTGCCCTGGGGCAGACTGACGGAAGTGTGGCTGCCAATCTGCGCCAACGGCCCCTCCGACCACCACCAAACACAGCCACACTAACACAGGCAAGGTGGGTCAGTATGACAGTACGCTTCAGATGGGATTTGAACCGGCTACCCTCCGTTTACTGGGCGAATGCTTAACCCACTGCGCCACCATTGTCTTAGAGGTAAAGGTGGGACTATTTTTTAGACAACTTTTTAAGAGGATTTTTAGAAAAAAATCCTGAAATCTGAAAATTCATCCAAAAATCCACACCTGAGGCAAAATCTATGCCATTTAAATCAACACAGAAAAAGTTATCCACAAAAAAACTGCTGCAGAACATCAAAACATGCCTTAGGGCTGTGGGAGGGTTAAAGTAATCCTGTATGCTGAGGCGATGCCCTTCTTGAGAGCTGCAAACGCTCAGCTTCACGCCTCTACATAGACGGGACAAACTAAAAACCAGGCAGGGGGCGGGGCTTAATGTCCTGCATCACACACTCAGAGCGTCACATTTTGGATAAGTTAGCTTCTCTTGGATAAACAAGTAAAAAAATGATAAATATAAAGTTTATTTGGTGACAGAATGAGGGATAAGGCTACAGTTGGTTTATTGCTGTGTTGTCAGAACAAAATAAAAGGAAAAATGTGACAAATAATATTTTACTGCCACATATTTGTACTAATAACAGAATAAACGAATCCTAACCCTACTCCTAACGCTAACCTTAACCACTTTGACAAATAAACTCATATTTTTTGTCAAAATTAGCAGAAATGTTACATGTTACAAATGCCTGGTTTTTATTAAGTCCCCTGCACAGACAAATGAAACTCCGCCCACTCCAGGAAGCACTGACCAATCATCTGCAAGCGCTCTTCCTCGACTCAAAACAAAAAAAAAAAAAAACAATGTACAGCTCTGTTTCTGCTGATTCCTCACAAACATTTTTCATTTTGTAGTAAAATGGCATCATACAAAAAGTTTAAGGAAGTAAACAGCTTTTTTTTTTTTAAAAAAAAGCACAGCACTCTGCTGCCCTCTGCTGCCCTCTCCAGGTCTCTGCATCTGTTTCTTTATGGCACCAGTAGAGAACTTATTAAAAACGTTCTCTTTTAGTCAGATAATGTTTTTAAAGACTTAACAAGGTCTAAACCAGGACTAAACCTAGACCAGGACTTAACCAGGTCTAAACCAGGATTAAACTAGGATTAAACAAGATCTAAGCCAGGACTAAACCTAGACCAGGACTTAAGCAGGACTAAACAGGGATTAAACAAGGTCTAAACCAGGACTAAACCTAGACCAGGACTTAACCAGGTCTAAACCAGGATTAAACTAGGATTAAACAAGATCTAAGCCAGGACTAAACCTAGACCAGGACTTAAGCAGGACTAAACTAGGATTAAACAAGGTCTAAGCCAGGACTCAACCTAGACCAGGACTTAACCAGGTCTAAGCCAGGACTAAACTAGGATTAAACAAGGTCTAAGCCAGGACTAAACCTAGACCAGGACTTAACCAGGTCTAAGCCAGGACTAAACTAGGATTAAACAAGGTCTAAGCCAGGACTAAGCCTAGACCAGGACTTAACCAGGTCTAAGCCAGGACTAAACTAGGATTAAACAAGGTCTAAGCCAGGACTAAGCCTAGACCAGGACTTAACCAGGTCTAAGCCAGGACTAAACTAGGATTAAACAAGGTCTAAGCCAGGACTAAACCAGGACTAAACAGGGATTAAACAAGGTCTAAACCAGGACTAAACCTAGACCAGGACTTAACCAGGTCTAAACTAGGATTAAACTAGGATTAAACAAGGTCTAATCCAGGACTAAACCTAGACCAGGACTTAACCAGGTCTAAGCCAGGACTAAACAGGGATTAAACAAGGTCTAAGCCAGGACTAAACTAGGATTAAACAAGGTCTAAGCCAGGACTAAACCTAGACCAGGACTTAAGCAGGTCTAAGCCAGGACTAAAATAGGATTAAACAAGGTCTAAGCCAGGACTAAACCTAGACCAGGACTTAATCAGGGCTAAGCCAAGACTAAACTAGGATTAAACAAGGTCTAAGCCAGGACTAAACTAGGATTAAACAAGGTCTAAGCCAGGACTAAACAGGGATTAAACAAGGTCTAAGCCAGGACTAAACCTAGACCAAGACTTAACCAGGTCTAAACTAGGATTAAACTAGGATTAAACAAGGTCTAAGCCAGGACTAAGCCTAGACCAGGACTTAACCAGGTCTAAGCCAGGACTAAACTAGGATTAAACAAGGTCTAAGCCAGGACTAAACTTAGACCAGACTTAACCAGGTCTAAACCAGGATTAAACTAGGATTAAACAAGGTCTAAGCCAGGACTAAACCAGGACTAAACAGGGATTAAACAAGGTCTAAACCAGGACTAAACCTAGACCAGGACTTAACCAGGTCTAAACTAGGATTAAACTAGGATTAAACAAGGTCTAATCCAGGACTAAACCTAGACCAGGACTTAACCAGGTCTAAGCCAGGACTAAACAGGGATTAAACAAGGTCTAAGCCAGGACTAAACAGGGATTAAACAAGGTCTAAGCCAGGACTAAGCCTAGACCAGGACTTAAGCAGGTCTAAGCCAGGACTAAAATAGGATTAAACAAGATCTAAGCCAGGACTAAACCTAGACCAGGACTTAATCAGGGCTAAGCCAAGACTAAACTAGGATTAAACAAGGTCTAAGCCAGGACTAAACTAGGATTAAACAAGGTCTAAGCCAGGACTAAACAGGGATTAAACAAGGTCTAAGCCAGGACTAAACCTAGACCAAGACTTAACCAGGTCTAAACTAGGATTAAACTAGGATTAAACAAGGTCTAAGCCAGGACTAAGCCTAGACCAGGACTTAACCAGGTCTAAGCCAGGACTAAACTAGGATTAAACAAGGTCTAAGCCAGGACTAAACTTAGACCAGACTTAACCAGGTCTAAACCAGGATTAAACTAGGATTAAACAAGGTCTAAGCCAGGACTAAACCAGGACTAAACAGGGATTAAACAAGGTCTAAACCAGGACTAAACCTAGACCAGGACTTAACCAGGTCTAAACTAGGATTAAACTAGGATTAAACAAGGTCTAATCCAGGACTAAACCTAGACCAGGACTTAACCAGGTCTAAGCCAGGACTAAACAGGGATTAAACAAGGTCTAAGCCAGGACTAAACAGGGATTAAACAAGGTCTAAACCAGGACTAAGCCTAGACCAGGACTTAACCAGGTCTAAGCCAGGACTAAACTAGGATTAAACAAGGTCTAAGCCAGGACTAAACCAGGACTAAACAGGGATTAAACAAGGTCTAAACCAGGACTAAACCTAGACCAGGACTTAACCAGGTCTAAACTAGGACTAAACTAGGATTAAACAAGGTCTAATCCAGGACTAAACCTAGACCAGGACTTAACCAGGTCTAAGCCAGGACTAAACTAGGATTAAACAAGGTCTAATCCAGGACTAAACCTAGACCAGGACTTAACCAGGTCTAAGCCAGGACTAAACAGGGATTAAACAAGGTCTAAGCCAGGACTAAACTAGGATTAAACAAGGTCTAAGCCAGGACTAAACCTAGACCAGGACTTAAGCAGGTCTAAGCCAGGACTAAAATAGGATTAAACAAGGTCTAAGCCAGGACTAAACCTAGACCAGGACTTAAGCAGGACTAAACTAGGATTAAACAAGGTCTAAGCCAGGACTCAACCTAGACCAGGACTTAACCAGGTCTAAGCCAGGACTAAACTAGGATTAAACAAGGTCTAAGCCAGGACTAAACCTAGACCAGGACTTAACCAGGTCTAAGCCAGGACTAAACTAGGATTAAACAAGGTCTAAGCCAGGACTAAGCCTAGACCAGGACTTAACCAGGTCTAAGCCAGGACTAAACTAGGATTAAACAAGGTCTAAGCCAGGACTAAGCCTAGACCAGGACTTAACCAGGTCTAAGCCAGGACTAAACTAGGATTAAACAAGGTCTAAGCCAGGACTAAACCAGGACTAAACAGGGATTAAACAAGGTCTAAACCAGGACTAAACCTAGACCAGGACTTAACCAGGTCTAAACTAGGATTAAACTAGGATTAAACAAGGTCTAATCCAGGACTAAACCTAGACCAGGACTTAACCAGGTCTAAGCCAGGACTAAACAGGGATTAAACAAGGTCTAAGCCAGGACTAAACTAGGATTAAATAAGGTCTAAGCCAGGACTAAACCTAGACCAGGACTTAAGCAGGTCTAAGCCAGGACTAAAATAGGATTAAACAAGATCTAAGCCAGGACTAAACCTAGACCAGGACTTAACCAGGGCTAAGCCAAGACTAAACTAGGATTAAACAAGGTCTAAGCCAGGACTAAACTAGGATTAAACAAGGTCTAAGCCAGGACTAAACAGGGATTAAACAAGGTCTAAGCCAGGACTAAACCTAGACCAAGACTTAACCAGGTCTAAACTAGGATTAAACTAGGATTAAACAAGGTCTAAGCCAGGACTAAGCCTAGACCAGGACTTAACCAGGTCTAAGCCAGGACTAAACTAGGATTAAACAAGGTCTAAGCCAGGACTAAACTTAGACCAGACTTACCAGGTCTAAACCAGGATTAAACTAGGATTAAACAAGGTCTAAGCCAGGACTAAACCAGGACTAAACAGGGATTAAACAAGGTCTAAACCAGGACTAAACCTAGACCAGGACTTAACCAGGTCTAAACTAGGATTAAACTAGGATTAAACAAGGTCTAATCCAGGACTAAACCTAGACCAGGACTTAACCAGGTCTAAGCCAGGACTAAACAGGGATTAAACAAGGTCTAAGCCAGGACTAAACAGGGATTAAACAAGGTCTAAGCCAGGACTAAGCCTAGACCAGGACTTAAGCAGGTCTAAGCCAGGACTAAAATAGGATTAAACAAGATCTAAGCCAGGACTAAACCTAGACCAGGACTTAATCAGGGCTAAGCCAAGACTAAACTAGGATTAAACAAGGTCTAAGCCAGGACTAAACTAGGATTAAACAAGGTCTAAGCCAGGACTAAACAGGGATTAAACAAGGTCTAAGCCAGGACTAAACCTAGACCAAGACTTAACCAGGTCTAAACTAGGATTAAACTAGGATTAAACAAGGTCTAAGCCAGGACTAAGCCTAGACCAGGACTTAACCAGGTCTAAGCCAGGACTAAACTAGGATTAAACAAGGTCTAAGCCAGGACTAAACTTAGACCAGACTTAACCAGGTCTAAACCAGGATTAAACTAGGATTAAACAAGGTCTAAGCCAGGACTAAACCAGGACTAAACAGGGATTAAACAAGGTCTAAACCAGGACTAAACCTAGACCAGGACTTAACCAGGTCTAAACTAGGATTAAACTAGGATTAAACAAGGTCTAATCCAGGACTAAACCTAGACCAGGACTTAACCAGGTCTAAGCCAGGACTAAACAGGGATTAAACAAGGTCTAAGCCAGGACTAAACAGGGATTAAACAAGGTCTAAGCCAGGACTAAGCCTAGACCAGGACTTAACCAGGTCTAAGCCAGGACTAAACTAGGATTAAACAAGGTCTAAGCCAGGACTAAACCAGGACTAAACAGGAATTAAACAAGGTCTAAACCAGGACTAAACCTAGACCAGGACTTAACCAGGTCTAAACTAGGACTAAACTAGGATTAAACAAGGTCTAATCCAGGACTAAACCTAGACCAGGACTTAACCAGGTCTAAGCCAGGACTAAACTAGGATTAAACAAGGTCTAATCCAGGACTAAACCTAGACCAGGACTTAACCAGGTCTAAGCCAGGACTAAACAGGGATTAAACAAGGTCTAAGCCAGGACTAAACTAGGATTAAACAAGGTCTAAGCCAGGACTAAACCTAGACCAGGACTTAAGCAGGTCTAAGCCAGGACTAAAATAGGATTAAACAAGGTCTAAGCCAGGACTAAACCTAGACCAGGACTTAACCAGGGCTAAGCCAGGACTAAACTAGGATTAAACAAGGTCTAAGCCAGGACTAAACTAGGATTAAACAAGGTCTAAGCCAGGACTAAACAGGGATTAAACAAGGTCTAAGCCAGGACTAAACCTAGACCAGGACTTAACCAGGTCTAAACTAGGATTAAACTAGGATTAAACAAGGTCTAAGCCAGGACTAAGCCTAGACCAGGACTTAACCAGTTCTAAGCCAGGACTAAACTAGGATTAAACAAGGTCTAAGCCAGGACTAAACTTAGACCAGACTTAACCAGGTCTAAACCAGGATTAAACTAGGATTAAACAAGGTCTAAGCCAGGACTAAACCAGGACTAAACAGGGATTAAACAAGGTCTAAACCAGGACTAAACCTAGACCAGGACTTAACCAGGTCTAAACCAGGATTAAACTAGGATTAAACAAGGTCTAATCCAGGACTAAACCTAGACCAGAACCTAACCAGGTCTAAGCCAGGACTAAACTAGGATTAAACAAGGTCTAAGCCAGGACTAAACTTAGACCAGACTTAACCAGGTCTAAACCAGGATTAAAGTAGGATTAAACAAGGTCTAAGCCAGGACTAAACCAGGACTAAACAGGGATTAAACAAGGTCTAAACCAGGACTAAACCTAGACCAGGACTTAACCAGGTCTAAGCCAGGACTAAACTAGGATTAAACAAGGTCTAAGCCAGGACTAAACTTAGACCAGACTTAACCAGGTCTAAACCAGGATTAAACTAGGATTAAACAAGGTCTAAGCCAGGACTAAACCAGGACTAAACAGGGATTAAACAAGGTCTAAACCAGGACTAAACCTAGACCAGGACTTAAGCAGGTCTAAGCCAGGACTAAACTAGGATTAAACAAGGTCTAAGCCAGGACTAAACCTAGACCAGGACTTAAGCAGGTCTAAGCCAGGACTAAAATAGGATTAAACAAGGTCTAAGCCAGGACTAAACCTAGACCAGGACTTAACCAGGGCTAAGCCAGGACTAAACTAGGATTAAACAAGGTCTAAGCCAGGACTAAACTAGGATTAAACAAGGTCTAAGCCAGGACTAAACAGGGATTAAACAAGGTCTAAGCCAGGACTAAACCTAGACCAGGACTTAACCAGGTCTAAACTAGGATTAAACTAGGATTAAACAAGGTCTAAGCCAGGACTAAGCCTAGACCAGGACTTAACCAGTTCTAAGCCAGGACTAAACTAGGATTAAACAAGGTCTAAGCCAGGACTAAACTTAGACCAGACTTAACCAGGTCTAAACCAGGATTAAACTAGGATTAAACAAGGTCTAAGCCAGGACTAAACCAGGACTAAACAGGGATTAAACAAGGTCTAAACCAGGGCTAAACCTAGACCAGGACTTAACCAGGTCTAAACCAGGATTAAACTAGGATTAAACAAGGTCTAATCCAGGACTAAACCTAGACCAGGACCTAACCAGGTCTAAGCCAGGACTAAACTAGGATTAAACAAGGTCTAAGCCAGGACTAAACTTAGACCAGACTTAACCAGGTCTAAACCAGGATTAAACTAGGATTAAACAAGGTCTAAGCCAGGACTAAACCAGGACTAAACAGGGATTAAACAAGGTCTAAACCAGGACTAAACCTAGACCAGGACTTAACCAGGTCTAAGCCAGGACTAAACTAGGATTAAACAAGGTCTAAGCCAGGACTAAACTTAGACCAGACTTAACCAGGTCTAAACCAGGATTAAACTAGGATTAAACAAGGTCTAAGCCAGGACTAAACCAGGACTAAACAGGGATTAAACAAGGTCTAAACCAGGACTAAACCTAGACCAGGACTTAACCAGGTCTAAGCCAGGACTAAACAGGGATTAAACAAGGTCTAAGCCAGGACTAAACTAGGATTAAACAAGGTCTAAACCAGGACTAAACAGGGATTAAACAAGGTCTAAGCCAGGACTAAACAGGGATTAAACAAGGTCTAAGCCAGGACTAAACAGGGATTAAACAAGGTCTAAGCCAGGACTAAGCCTAGACCAGGACTTAACCAGGTCTAAGCCAGGACTAAACTAGGATTAAACAAGGTCTAAGCCAGGACTAAACAGGGATTAAACAAGGTCTAAGCCAGGAATGAACCAGGACTAAAACATTGAGTAAAACCTGAGGAGACCAAGAGTGGTTTAAAAACATAAATAAACGCAGAATAAAACCTCTTTAAGCTGAAAACTTCTGGTAAAGAGTAAACTCCAGGTTGGGTTTAGAGTAGAAAGGTTAGTGTGAACGCTCCTGGTCCTACAGAGTTTACGACAGCGGGACAGAGACGCGTTTATGTCCCGTCACACTTCAGACCAATAAAAATAAAATAAGATTTCCATCTTTCAGGACGACTGTGAGGACTTCATGCTCCTGGATCTGGGTTAGGATTGTTTCATGTGGCGTTTAAATATGGTGTAATGATAATAATTCAGATTCAGTGATTCAGGAACTGTCCACACCAGGAAATATTTCGATTTATTTACTAAGTACCAACGTTAATGGACTAAAACAAGACTAAAGCCGGACTAAAGCCGGACTAAACCAGGACTAATCCAGGACTAAACCAGGACTAAACCAAGGGATAAACCAGGACTAAACCAGGACTAAAGCCGGACTAAACCAGGACTAAACCAGGACTAAACCAGGACTAAACCAGGACTAAACCAGGACTAAACCAGGACTAAACCAAGGGATAAAACGGATTCATTCAGAAAAGTGTATTACTAAATAAAGACTAAACCAGGGTTATACTAAGACTAAAGCTGAACACACCTGAACACACCTGAACACACCTAAACACATCTGAACACACCTGAACACACCTGAGCGCACCTAAACACACCAACTGAACGCACCTGAACGTACCTGAACACAACTGAATGCACCTAAACACACCTGAACGCACCTGAACACACCTGAACACACCTAAACACACCTGAACACACCTAAACACACCTGAACACACCTAAGCGCACCTAAGCGCACCTGAACACACCTGAACACACCTAAGCGCACCTGAACACACCTGAACACACCTGAACACACCTGAACACACCTAAACACACCTGAACACACCTGAAGACACCTGAGCGCACCTAAACACACCAACTGAATGCACCTGAACATACCTGAACACAACTGAATGCACCTAAACGCACCTGAACGCACCTGAACACACCTGAACACACCTGAGCGCACCTAAACACACCAACTGAATGCACCTGAACACACCTAAACACACCAACTGAATGCACCTGAACACACCTGAACACAACTGAATGCACCTAAACGCACCTGAACACACCTGAACACACCTGAACACACCTGAGCGCACCTAAACACACCAACTGAATGCACCTGAACGTACCTGAACACAACTGAATGCACCTAAACGCACCTGAACGCACCTAAACACACCTGAACACACCTGAACACACCTGAACGCACCTAAGCGCACCTAAACACATCTGAACACACCTGAACACAACTGAATGCACCTAAACGCACCTGAATGCACCTAAACACACCTAAACGCACCTGAACGCACCTAAATGCACCTGAACACACCTGAGCGCACCTAAACACACCTGAACACACCTAAACACACCTGAACACACCTAAGCGCACCTAAGCGCACCTGAACACACCTGAACACACCTAAGCGCACCTGAACACACCTGAACACACCTGAACACACCTAAACACACCTGAGTGCACCTAAACACACCAACTGAATGCACCTGAACGTACCTGAACACAACTGAATGCACCTAAACGCACCTGAATGCACCTAAACACACCTAAACGCACCTAAACGCACCTAAACACACCTGAGCGCACCTGAACACACCTGAATACAACTGAATGCACCTAAACACACCTGAACACAACTGAATGCACCTAAACACACCTGAACACACCTAAACACACCTAAACACACCTGAACACACCTGAACACACCTGAACACACCTAAACACACCTGAACGCACCTGAATGCACCTGAACACACCTAAACACACCTGAACGCACCTGAATGCACCTGAACACACCTAAACACACCTAAACACACCTGAATGCACCTGAACACACCTAAACACACCTAAACACACCTGAACGCACCTGAATGCACCTGAACACACCTAAACACACCTAAACACACCTGAATGCACCTGAACACACCTGAACACACCTGAACACACCTAAACACACCTAAACACACCTAAACACACCTAAACACACCTGAACACACCTGAACACACCTAAACACACCTGAATGCACCTGAACACACCTGAACACACCTGAACACACCTGAATGCACCTGAACACACCTAAACACACCTAAACACACCTGAATGCACCTGAACACACCTGAACACACCTGAACACACCTGAACACACCTGAATGCACCTGAACACACCTAAACACACCTAAACACACCTGAATGCACCTGAACACACCTGAACACACCTGAACGCACCTGAACACACCTGAACGCACCTGAATGCACCTGAACACACCTAAACACACCTGAACACACCTGAACACACCTGAACACACCTAAACACACCTGAACGCACCTGAATGCACCTGAACACACCTAAACACACCGAAACACACCTGAATGCACCTGAACACACCTAAACACACCTGAACACACCTAAACACACCTGAATACACCTAAACACACCTGAATACACCTAAACACACCTGAACACACCTGAATGCACCTGAACACATCTGAACACACCTAAACACACCTGAACACACCTGAACACACCTAAACACACCTGAACGCACCTGAACACACCTGAACACACCTAAACACACCAGAATGCACCTGAACACACCTGAACACACCTAAACACACCAGAATGCACCTAAACACACCTGTGTTCAGGTGCGTTCAGGCGCACTTCGTAACCCTTTGAAATGTAGCGCTCAAGGCCCGTTGCCATGGAAACAGGTTTGTCAGTCAGCTGATGGTGTGGCGTTTGTGGCTAATGGTAAACAACGCATGTGAACACAAACTAAACAGAAAAATAAACACAACTGCATCTGAGGCCGCACAGCAACAACACGGGAGAAAACTAAAACTACACCAAGACTGAACCAGGACTGAACCAGGTCTAAACCAGGACTAAACCAGGTCTAAACCAGGACTGAACCAGGTCTAAACCAGGACTGAACCAGGTCTAAACCAGGACTGAACCAGGTCTAAACCCGGTGTAATCCCAACTAAAGCAGGAATAAAACAGGAAATAAACTGTCTTTAAATTAAACTAAACCGGGACTTGAACTGCAGAAGACTCCTGAGTAGAAGCCCACGCACTGTACCACCAGAGGCACCGGACCACAGCTTGAGAACCCCTGCCCTGTCCACTGAAAGGCCACGCAGACCTGGCTCCTAATTATCCCCTGACACAGACCTGCCACAGCTCTGCCTTCTGCATTTCATCTGCGAGCGAGAGCGAGAGAAAAAAGGCAAAAAGGGAAGCAATCACAGAGCACCCGAGGGAGCAACAAAAGACTAGGGGCAAGAGACACTTTCTTAAAAAGGAAAGAAAATACAGGAATGATGAAAGACAGAGGCAGAGACACAGAGAGGCAGAGACGGAGAGACGCAGAGATGAAGAGAGGAGGAGGAGGAGAGAGGAGGAGATGCTAACGCTAATGCTGACGCTAACGCTGGCTCCTGGGGTTTGAAGCTGGAGTGATGGACGTCTGCAGAGAGCTGTGATCATCACAGAGACCCAGGCTCCACCAGAAGGTCTCTGTCTCTCTGTCTCTGTCTCTCTGTCTCTGTCTCTCTGTCTGTCTCTCTGTCTCTGTCTGTCTCTGTCTGTCTCTGTCTGTCTCTGTCTGTCTGTCTCTGTCTCTCTGTCTCTCTCTCTGTCTGTGTCTCTGTCTCTCTCTCTGTCTGTGTCTCTGTCTCTCTCTCTGTCTGTGTCTCTCTGTCTCTCTCTCTGTCTGTGTCTCTGTCTCTCTCTCTGTCTGTGTCTCTGTCTCTCTCTCTCTGTCTGTGTCTCTCTGTCTGTCTCTCTGTCTGTGTCTCTGTCTCTCTCTCTGTCTGTGTCTCTCTGGCTGTCTCTCTGTCTGTGTCTCTGTCTCTCTCTCTGTCTGTGTCTCTGTCTCTCTCTCTGTCTGTGTCTCTCTGTCTGTCTCTCTGTCTCTCTTTGTCTCTGTCTCTCTGTCTCTGTCTCTCTGTCTCTCTCTGTCTCTCTCTGTCTCTCTGTCTCTCTTTGTCTCTGTCTCTCTGTCTCTCTTTGTCTCTGTCTCTGTCTCTCTGTCTCTCTGTCTCTCTGTGTCTCTGTGTCTCTGTCTGACGGAGCAGTATAAAACACGAGTACCTGTATTTGAATGAGATTTTTTGGAGTATTGGAGCATTATTAGGAAATAGTACCACAAAAATCTTATTAAGATCATAATTTATGTCCAAGAACTTCCTTACTTCCTACTCATGAGCAGTAATTATGAGTTTAATAAGGAGAAAATGTGAGTTAGTTGCTAATTAGTTGTAGAGTATGGTTAGAGATTAATAGATGCTTTATAGTTAGCAATTAGCAGCTAATGAAACACTCTTTAACCACTAGCTAGCATGCTAATTAGCACTTAGTTCATGGTTAAAAGGCGGACCTTAAAATAAAGTGTTACCAAGTAGGGCGACATGATATGGAGAAAACATGCGATATTCGATAACTGTGTTGAAAATTACGATAACGATATTATTGTGATATTTGAAAATAGAGCCTACTTTTCGAACACAGTAATTTAAATTCACTACATTTCACAAAAATGTAAGTTCCTGTATTTACAAGTCAAAACAGCCACAAAATCAAAACTTAACACAGACTAAACCAGGAATAAAACAAGGCTAAGCTGTGACTAAATTAATTAAATTACCACTAAAACTGGACTTTTTAAACATTTTTATTTAGTCACAACACATGTTCTTTTAAGGCTCTGGTGGAAAATGATTCTTCAGTGTAAATCTCTGTCAGATGGAAGACCACAGCGTTATTGCGATATATTTAGATTCTTGCGATACGGATATTGCGATAACGATAATTTTGCGATATATCGTGCAGCCCTGTTACCAAGACATTTTATACTTTATTGTAAAAGCAAATTTTCCTACATTTTTTGCTATGAAAATTTAATTTAAGATACAAAAATATTATAATACAACACTTGATGACCATTTTGTGATGACTTTTTAAAAAATTAACGTGTAAATGAACGAGGGGGGGCTCAAAAAACAAAAAAAGGTGTTGGAAAAATGAAAAGTCACTCCACATTTTAACATAATTCATACAGAAACACAGTTGGACGCTGAGGCCCTGTGATGTTTCTTGTGCTTGACGTGTGAATAAACAGTGTGTGTGTGTGTGTGTGTGTGTGTGTGTGTGTGTGTGTGTGTGTGTGTGTGTGTGTGTGTGTGTGTGTGTGTGTGTGTGTGTGTGTGTGTGTGATGAATGTTCTTGTCGGGGAGAATAATGACGGACAGATGGAGGGGACTGCTGCGGTCGTATCAGCGGCGGCCATATTGTCAGAGCTCATATTTGAATGAAGCTGTAGCCTCCTCTCCCTCGGCTCTCCCTCTTCCTCGTCCTCTCTCCGCCGTGCGCGCGCATGTGTGTGTGTGTGTGTGTGTGTGTGTGAACGTGTGAACGCGTGAACGTGTTAAATGTGTAAAATGTGAGTGCGTCTGGGTCCTGGAGAAGCGCTGATAGCCGCGGTAAGCTCTGGGAATTTAATCTGTGCAAAGCTACGCTGCGCTTCCCCGATAACCAAACACACACAACACTGTCGTTCTCCCTGCACACAGCCACTAACAACTACTGCTGCCGAGGGGCCTCTTAGCAAGGCATCAATTATCACTGCAGTGGGTTTAAGCCGTCGGCGAAGGGGCCATAAACTGCAACTACATTTTCTCTACGAGCACAAACGGCTGAGGAGAACTTTTCTTTCTCCAACTTTATTAGCAACAGAGGAAGAGCGCTGCCTTCAAACACAACACATACACTGTAAAAAAAAACAACAACTCAAAAACTCAAGGCAACAGGATCCCTCAAGATTTTGGAGTTTTGGGGCCAACTCAAAATCTCAACTATTTTTTGTTCACTTAATTAATTTGTCATATGTCTAAAAACTTTTCATTTTAAGCTTTACTTACTATCATTATTTGTTTAACTCATCTTACAGCCAACTTACTCTCCATTGTTATTATCAATAATAATACTTTCTCTGAACAATGGACAGTAAGTTGGCTGGAAGATGAGTTAAAAAAAATGACAAAGTAAAACTTAAAATTATAAGTTTTTGGACAAATGAACATCAAATTAGATGAAGAAAAAATATTAGTTTTTGAAAACTTGAGATTTTGAGTTGGCCCCAAAACTCCAAAATCTTGAGGAATCCTGTTGTCTTGAGTTTTTAAGTTTTCACAGCATTTAATTTTTATTTTTTTATTTATTTTTTTGTGTGTATTGTCCTAATGTTCCCTGTATAGAGACAGTACAGCGAGTATCTCCAGTGTTTACAGCCTTCCTGCAGGTATCAACAAATCTAATTTAATACTTTTTAATATAATATAATATCTGTCCGTCATTATATATATATATATATATATATATATATATATATATATATATATATATATATATATATAATATCGCAGCAGCTTAAACTAGCAATATGTATTAAAGTATTATAAAGTACTAGGGCTGGCACTAACGATTATTTTGATAATCGATTAATCTGTCGATTACTTTTTCGATTAGTCGATTAATTATCGGATAGAGATGTGTGAGTAAAATGGTTAAAAACCTGAGGTGTTTTATAGTTTTTGTTAAAAATTGGTGATAATGCTCCCAAAAATCACTTAATTTTTTCAAAATTAAATCAGACAAAGCTACAAGCTTCTGGAAGATGTTTATATAGAGCTTATATAAATAAAATATCATCTGTAATACATATATGATATTTTTAATCAAAAACACAAAATATACATTGTTTTTAATGTTTACTGCTTTATCTAGGAAATAAAACCTTCTCTCACAGAACATGGCAGTGTCAGAGTTAAATATCTCAGTTGGAGATTATTCGATTACTAAATTAGTTGACGATTATTTCATTAATCAATTATGATCGATTAGTTGTTGCAGCTCTGTAAAGTACAGAGTTTGGGTAACGTGGTTCCACTGGAAACAAACACTGTCTTGCTGTTGGCTACAACATGGTCTTTTATATAAACAGATATATTTAATGCCTGTTGGAATCAAATTTAATGCTTTTTAATGCAACTGAAGGCTTTCATTTTTGCTAAATCAATTCAATGATTTTTAATGATTTTTAGTACATTATAATGATTTTTCCTGTCCCGCGGGAGACCTGGAGCGTCCCGGTTATGATCAGGTTTTTGTCTTTGTGCTGTAAACTCGGAGTCCGGGGTAAGACAGGATCTCGGTGATGAGAAACCTGGAAACTCCGCTCACAGCAAAAAGGTCCCAGGTTTGATTCCCGGACCATATGGGTGTAACAATACAGTTACTATAGAGATGTATGGATTTTTTTATTCCTACGATACAACTATATCCATACACATGACCTTGTTTTCTAGAAAGTGTATATCGATATCAGAAATCTGCATGTTAGAATAAAACCAGATATGTCTTTTTTGTGTTTTTAATAAAATAAAATGTTACATTTACTTACTCCGGCTGTGATTTAGAGCACATGTTTATGATTATGGCCAAAAGTTGCTGCATAAATATGAAGTTGTATTACCAGGACTAAACCAGGATGAAACCAGGGCTAAACCAGGACTAAACCAGGACGAAAGCAGGACTAAAATAGAACTAAACCAGGTCCAAATCAAGACTAAACCAGGTTTAAAGCAGGAGTAAACAGGGACTGAAACAGGTCCAAACCAGGCCTAAACAAGGACTAAACCAAGAAAAAAAACAAAAAACAGGGACAAACCAGGACTAAAGTCTTTTGTGTCTGAGCAGAGGCCGAGCTGGAGCTGAGTGAATCTAATGATGTTTTCTGCTTTTTTATTGTAGCTATCCATAGAAGGAAGTTTAACTTGCGTATTCCGTCTAAAGTAAAGGAAAACACTGGGATTTCCTGCAGTCCCAGAGAATATTCAGACGGACGCTGGAACAGTAACAACAGAACTGAGCTGTGAGTGATGAGATTAAACTTTCTTTCCAAACACAGCAGCTCCGCGTGGTCCAGCTCTGGGTCTGGACCAGGACTAAAGTCTGTGTTTGTCTCTCAGGGCTCGAGTGAAAACCCGGTCTGTGTGAACTCTGGAGCCTCTCGGGGAAAAGCGTCAGAAACGTTCAGAGCAGCGGAGTGGAAATGTTCCCACTCTGACAGGAAGGAAAGGTTTCTGTACGAGACGCTGCTGCTTTCTCTCTGTGGTCACTGGAAGTTCACGGACAAGATCAGGTTTAGACCAGAGGTAAACGAAGAACCAACACAGAAAACTCTCAGGGGATTATAGACTTAAACCAGGACTAAACCAGGACTAAACCAGGACAAAACCAGGGCTAAACCAGGACAAAACCAGGGCTAAACCAGGACAAAACCAGGGCTAAACCAGGACGAAACCAGGATGAAACCAGGACTAAACCAGGACTAAACCAGGTCTAAATAAGGACTACAACAGATCTAAACCAGGGCTAAACCAGGACTAAACCAGGACTAAACCAGGACTAAACCAGGACAAAACCAGGACGAAACCAGGATGAAACCAGGGCTAAACCAGGACAAAACCAGGACGAAACCAGGATGAAACCAGGACTAAACCAGGACTAAACCAGGTCTAAATAAGGACTACAACAGATCTAAACCAGGACTAAACCAGGACTAAACCAGGACTAAACCAGGACGAAACCAAGACAAAACCAGGACGAAACCAGGGCTAAACCAGGACGAAACCAGGACGAAACCAGGACGAAACCAGGACGAAACCAGGATGAAACCAGGGCTAAAACAGGACTAAACCAGGTCTAAATAAGGACTACAACAGATCTAAACCAGGGCTAAACCAGAACGAAACCAAAACTAAACCAGGGCTAAACCATGACTAAAATAGAACTAAACCAGGTCCAAATCAAGACTAAACCAGGTTTAAAGCAGGTTTGAACCAGGACTAAACCTGGACCAAACAAGGAATAAAAGTGTGTCTGCAGCAGACTCCTGAGCACCGCCAGAGGAAACTCTGCCTGCTGTCAGTGGGAGAGAAGCTAAATTTACCGCCGCCGTTTCACGTCTTTTAGTTTTTAGTTTAAACGTCTCTGTCACCGAACACAAAAGAGCATTGTTCCACACAAACACCACGCAACGTTTCCTCCTCTGACTTTATCTCTCACTTTTATCTGCAGCACCTCCGTCAGAAACAGCTTCATTATCACCGTTCAACCTCAAATTAAAACCTTTTTTATTCATCTTTTCTTTTTTTTTTTTTGCTTCCAAAGAAATTAATTCCTGCTTATTATCATTATCACACCTTTAAGCTCGAGTGGCGTTTTCAAAAAGCCTCTTCAGATCCAGTGTTTTATTTAACCTGCATTTATCCGCGCAGCTCAATTAGGAGAAGAGGCAGCAGCAGAGGTAACGGTGTGTGTGCGGGAGCTCGGGCGGAGGCGGGACGTCTGTTTGGGGGATGACAGGGTGAAGTTAGGAGGAGGGAGGGGGGGATAATGAGGGGAAGAGCTGTCAGGAGCACACAGACTAAAGCGGCGTTTGAAGTGTCAGATCAGCGACGGGTTCGGTGACGGGACGAGGCGAGGGGGGGGGGTGAGGGGGGGGGGTGAGGGGAGAGGGAGGGGGGCTCGAGGTGAGGGGGGGGGGGCGGGGCATCTGAGGAGCGTGGTTCCTTGAGAGAGGATTTACAGCCCGGACTCAAATCAACAATTCCAGAAATCTCTAAAAGATCTCCTGGAGTTGTGTTTTGGTTCATTCCTAAACTCTGACAATGTTCAAGTCCAGACTTAAAACTGTTCTTTTTAGCTGTGCCAACTAAAAGTGTTTTATCTCCACTCTCCTCTTTTAATTTAATTTTAAATGGATTCTTAATTATAATTTTTAAATTTGATTTTATTGTTTTAATTGTAATTCTTGTCTTTGTACTTTTAAACTTGCCTTTTTTTCTGTAAAGTATTTGATTGGCTCTGTGTATGAGCTGTGCAGTACAAATAAACCTGCCTTGCCTTTGTGTAATCCTGTGTTCCCTGACTTTCGCAGGCCTCAAAACGCCTGGTTACACCACCAAACCCCGCCCACTCCAGGAAGCACGGACCAGAGCTAAGCCAGACTAAACCTGGACCAATCATGGACTAAACCACGGTTAAACCAGGACTAAACCAGGGTTAAACCAGGTCTAAACCAGGACTAAACCAGGACTAAAATAGAACTAAACCAGGCCCAAATCAAGACGAAACCAGGTTTAAACCAGGACTAAACCAGGTCTAAACCAGGACTAAACCAGGACTAAACCAGGACTAAACCAGGACTACAACTAAGCCTGAGCCAGACCAAAAGCATGGCTAAACCAGGACTAAACCAGGACTAAACCAGGGTTAAACCAGGACTAAACCAGGACTAAACCAGGTCCAAATCAAGGCTAAACCAGGTCTAAACTAGGACCTAAACCAGGACAAAACAGGGACTGAACCAGGTCCAAACAAAGACTAAACCAAGAAATTTTTTTTATAAATAAACCAGGAACCAACCAGGACTAAACGATGACTAAACCAGGTCTAAACCAGATCCATAGCAGGTTTAAACCAGGAATTAAGTTTTTTAAAGGTTGTAAGTAAACTTTACAAAATCACAAAGTGCTTTACAGAGTGCAAGTAAAAACAAATAAAATGCAAAACAATGAACATTCAAACTGGTAAATAAGACAATAAGTAGTGTAATTAACCAAAAGCTTGTCTAAATAACAGGAATCAACAAAGTGGGCCCCACAGAGAGACAGGAGCAGGACGTTCTCCTCCAGTTTTTAACCGGGTCTCAGGGACCTGCAGGAGGTTCTGGCCCTGAAGGGAGCGACCAGAGAAGTAAGGAACCAACATTTCCCAGATGTCCATTAAAAGCTCTAAAAGTCAAGACTAAAATTTTAAAATCAATTCTAAATTTGACAGGTAGCCAATGTAAAGAGGATAAAACCGGTTTAATTCCTGTTAAAAGCCTTGGAGCAACTGGAGACGAGTGACTGCAGATTTGTTAAAACAAGTAAAAAGAGAGTTACAACAACTCATTTAACCATCACACAAACTCCTAAACTTTTTATTTTAGTTCAGATGTGACTGTGTTTGCTCTCTGAAGCTGGACGGAGGAAAGACAAAACCTGCGTGTCGTGTATATTTCTTGTCTGTAGCTCAGTCAAACCCGATCCTCTGTGAATCCAAATGTTGATTCTAATTCTTTTGTTTGTTTTGGGAAAAGAAACAAAAAGCATCAGACGGTTGAAGTTAAATGCGACGCGACGAGTTTCTGCTCTTTCCTTCGTTCTCAATCAGAGTCGTCGTGTGACAAAGTCATTTTAGAGACAACAGCAGAGTAGAGTTTAACTCAGCAGAGGGTTGATTTCAGATGTAATATTGGGATTTCAACAATAAGCAGCAGCTCCAATAACAAACCAATTCACTTTGTTTAGAAAACCGCAGTGGGCTTTGAATCCATCTTACACCGATCCTGCTCAAGTCTTTCTCCAAAACCAGGCAACTTCTCTGTTCCACTGTCCCTGTGTAGATATGGATGTTATATTATTCTGCTGAGTGGAATTACACACATATCTCTTTGTTACATAAAGTAGCTTTTAACTTTAAAGCTCACGTGATCGGCTCAAGAAATGTGGAAATTTCTGCAACATTCAGTTTTTGTTTGAAGGTGATGTCCTGATTTATAAAACTTTTAAAACGTTTATGATAAAACTAGGAATGTAATGATGCACTGAAGTCACGATTCGATTTGATTCAGAATTTTATGTTCACAATTAGGATTTTTTACGATTTTTATTTGCAGATTTAGTTGCAGTATAAGGATTTTTTTACAGAGCCTAATTGTGTCTCCTTATCCAACTTAAATTATTGTACATTTCTTATTAACTGAAATTGAATGAAAAAAAGTAGATGTTAAAACAGTGACATGTAAAAATAAAAATGTATAAAATAATTTGTTAGCCACTTTTATTAACATCTTTCTACTCTCCTTCAAAAACAGAGACACTTCAGTAGCAAGCAATGCACAGAGAAGCAGTTTATCATGAATCCTCTCCTCAGTAATTTATAATCAGCCTAATATGAGTCAAGTCTTATAAAAACATCAGTGAGGAAAGACTCATCCTCAGTAAAAACTCTGATCTCCATGGAAACGCTCCAGGGGAGGGGCCTGAAACTTCAGATAAACTTTAGCTGTTGTTAGCCTTAGCTTTCCTTTAGCTCGCTGCTAACAACAAGCTACTTTCTGAACGATGGTAAACGGAGCAAACAGGTGCAGCCTAAATAAAACCTTCAGATGTGTGTTTCTTGCCGTTCGCCCTGGGTTTGTTGTTGTTTTCTGTGCGCTGTGTGTGCGCTCCTCCGTCTGTGCGAGAGGTGAGAGAGCGCTCTTCCGAGTAATGAAGCTCTTGTGCAGCCTTTTCACGTTTCCAGCACACGGGCTAATTATTTTCCTGTAAACTAAAACTAAAACTTGATATAAATTCATGTTTCTCTTCTGTAAAATGTCCAGGTAAAGATATGTAGCACCAAACATGTGAGTCAGATTACTGCCATTATACTCTGGTGGCCTGCTTTTAAAGAGACATCGCAATTCATTTTTTCAAAATTTCTCTCTTATGCAACAATTTTTAGCCGATTTACGAAGAATTGTTACATCCCTAGATAAAACACAACTTCTCGTCATGTTTTTTACCCTAATTTAACAGATGGAAGGTAATTTTATAGTATTATTATTTTTTAAAAGATATTTTTAGAACTTTCTTGGCTTTATTCAACAGTGCACCTCTTGGCATTGGTGACAGTCAGCCATAGACGCTGTAAGCTGCTGAAGGACAAAGGATTTTGTAAAATAAATTTCCCCCAAAAATGCAACTTATGGTCAAGTGTGACTTATACATTTTTTTCTTCTTCATTATGCATTTTTTGGCGAGTGCGACGTATACTCCGGAGTGACTTATAGTCTGGAAAATATGGTACATGAAATAAAAAAGTGCTATTTAAAAAGATTGAAGTATACTTTTCTTCTGATGTCCTTTCCAGAAGCAAACACGGAAAAACTTTGTGCTTTGAGGAGAATTAAGCAGCGCTCACTTCAACCTTAGCTGTAACAGTGACATACCATCCATCCATCTTCTTCTGCTTTATCCGGGGCCGGGTCGCGGAGGCAGCAGTCTAAGCAGAGATGCCCAGACTTCCCTCTCCACAGACACCTCCTCCAGCTCTACCGCGGGGATCCAAGGCGTTCCCAGGCCGAGAGACATAGTCCCTCCAGCGTGTCCTAGGTCTTCCCCGGGGCCTCCTCCCGGTGGGACATGAACACCTCCCCAGGGAGGGACCAGGAGGCTCCGGAACAGATGTGGAGGAGCAGCGGCTCTACTCCGAGCTCCTCCCGGGTGACAGAGCTCCTCCCCCTCTCTCTAAGGGAGCGCCCAGCCGCCCTGCGGAGGAAACTCATTTCGGCCGCTTGTATCCGGGATCTTGTTCTTTCAGTCATGACCCAAAGCTCATGACCATAGGTGAGAGGAGGAACATAGGTGAGAGGAGGAACGTAGATCGACAGTAAATCGAGAGCTTCGCCTTTCGGCTCAGCTCCTTCTTCACCACAACAGACCGATACAACGACCGCATTACTGCAGACACCGCACGATCCGTCTGTCAGATCTCAGCTCCATCCTTCCCTCACTCGTGAACAAGACCCCGAGATACTTAAACTCCTCCTAAGGCAGGAACTCTCCTCCCACCTGCAGAGGGCGCCACCCTTTTCCGGTCGAGAACCATGGCCTCGGACTTGGAGGAGCTGATTCTCATCCCAGCCGCTTCACACTCGGCTGCAAACCGCCCCAGCACATGCTGAAGGTCCTGGTTTGATGAAGCCAACAGGACAACATCATCTGTGAAAAGCAGAGATGAAATCCTGTGGTTCCCAAACCAGACTCCCTCCGGCCCCTGGCTGTGCCTTCATTATTTTTTTTATGGACAGTGTCATACATTTTTTATTAATCTTTTTTTTTTTTTTGCAAAGGCCCGCAACCCACTGAAAATGGTTCACATACGCGCATAAACAAAAAGTGTGTTTTTGCAATATAGCTTGTCACCACTAGATGTCTCCACAAACTACACACTGCACCCAAAAAACAAAACCAAATGCCTCTGTATCATGCTCTGAAATAGAACAAATTAGAAAACAAAATGCCGTTTTTAAACCAGTCGGACTGATTCTGTTTAGTTGGAAGCAGCTCGGGGTAAATCTGTCGTCCGACTGCACATCCACCTGTTTCACCGAGCGCAGAGTCGCAGTCTGAGAGAGGGATGTGCGATAATTCACAGCTGAAGTGTGAAGATTCAAACTGTTTTCATTAATAATGGAACAGCCACCTCTTTCATCCATTAGGCGCTGGTAAAAAAAGCCCAGAGGAGACGGAGAGAAGAGACTTTTTCTTAGTTTTTTACAGATTTTGCTGGAATGTGGCGTAGAGAGTGTTGACCCTACTGCAAAAAGGAGAAGAAAAAAACTGAAGGCAACAGGATTCCTCAAGACTTTTGAGTTTTGGGGCCAACTCTAGTCTCAACTAATATTTTTTGCTCACTTAATTTGTCGTTCATATGTTTAAAAGCTTTTAATTTTAGGTTTTACCCACTATCATTTTTTTTTTTTTTTTTTTACTCATCTTACAGCCAACTTACTATTGTTCAGAAAAAGTGGTATTATTCTTTTGTGTAAGTTGGCTGTAAAATGAGTTTAAAAAAGATAATAAAATATAACAAATCTTAAAATTTTAAGTTTTCAGATGCTTGAACATCAAATTAGGTGAATAAAAAATATTAGTTGAGACTAACTTGAGATTTTGAGTTGGCTCTAAAATCTTGAGGGATCCTGTTGCCTAATTTTTTGAGTTTTTACACCTTTTTTTTATTATTATTATTTTTATTACAGTGTGTGTGGGATGAGACAGAAGCTCCTCAGGTGACGTTAGATAAAACTTTATACAACTGCAACTCAAGATTTACACAAAGAAACATTCTCATTGTTCCCAAACGTGCCACACTGTTAAAGGGACTATATTCTGCCAAATCATCTTCTCCTCTCGTTCTCCCAGGTTCTAATGTTGTTCTCTCATCAAAAACAGACCTGGAGTTGTGTTTTTTTCATTCACGCCTCTTTGAGTAACCCTGTATTCTCTGGCGCTGAGTTTCTGAGGCCTCAGAACAAAGCACTGACCAACAACAAGTCCTCTACACTGTAAAAAATATCTGTAGATTTCATGGTAAAAATCTGTAAAATCTCAACAGTAAAAGACTGTAATTGATATATCGGTAAAATACTGTTTTGGTTATGGTAATTAACTGTAATATTAAAATAAGGCAAAATTGTATTTTTTAGTTTTATTTTTTATAATTTATACAGTATAGCACTGTTAAATTAATTGAGTCCTGTGTTTATTACAGTTTAACACCTTTTTAAAAGATAACTTTAAATTTTACAGTAAATGTTGATTAAAACCTAAGTCACAAACTGTAAAATATACAGTTAATCTATTTTTTGAAAGATTTTACAGTAAATAATAAAAACTCAAGTCAAAAACTGTAAAAACAACATTTATGATAATATTATACTGTAAAATGAAATACAGGCCTCTTGTCATTTTTACGGTAGAATTCCGGCAACCACAGCTGCCATTTTTTTACCGTAAAATTTACAGATTTTTTTTTTACAGTGTACATTCAGTCTGCTCTCATTCATTTATCTAAAAAAACAAAACAAAACAGTGTCTGTTTTCTCACAGATATGTTTCATTTTGTAGTAAAATGACATCTTGCAAGAAGTTTAAGTGAAAAGCTCTTTTTCTATGTTTATATTCAAAAGACATTACCGCTCTCTGCTGCCCTCTGCAGGTCTCCAGTAGAGAAGCGGCAGAGTAGTTATTAAAAGTGTTTTATTTTAGTCACATAATGTTTGTAAAGGTTTAAAATGTGCTGTTGTTGTAGAGGAGACTAAGATTGGTTTAAAAATATCTAGTAAACTTTACTTTTAGCACATTTTAGGTCAGTTTCCAAAGTGCTGCACATAGAACATTTTACACAATAAATAAATATTCCTCTACTAAAAGCCAGTAAAACCAAATAAGAACAATACAGTAACAACAAAGGACCACACGATTCACGGTGAGATAAATAAAAGCCAGAGAATTAAAACGTTCCTCTGTGGGGGCCGTCCTGACGTTGGTCTTAAATCTTGTCCCAGGCCCTCGGACCTCAGTGAGAGCACCGCTGTGTAAATGTGGATGAGGTCCGTGATGTACTGTGGAGCCAGTCCATCCAAAGCTTTAAAAACAAACAATAAAATCCTAAAATCAATCCTAAAACAAACAGGAAACCAGTGCTAAGTTGCCGGGACGGGGAGATGAGCTCAGGTTTTTTGGTTCCTGTTAAAAACTGTGCTGCAGGCTTCTGGACTAACTGTGATTCCAGAGTAAAGAGCGCTACAGTAGTCCAGGCGTGATGAAATAATAATAAAAATAAAAGCATAATATATCCCCTTTATTTACCAGACAGCGTGAATCCTGCAGTCGTTACTGTGCACGCAATCATTTACCGTATTTTCCAGACTATAAGCTGCTACTTTTTTCCCTCGCTTTGAATCATGCGGCTTATAAAAAGATGCGGCTTTTCTATGGATTTTTCTTCAGCCGCCAGGGGGCGCTCTAGCAGGAAGTGCAGAAACGAGACAGACGGAGAAGTCAGTGCAAAGAAGAGCGAGTGTTTTTATTTAGCACATGCAACACAACACGCATGAAGATTATTAAAGTGACAGAGGTTTCAGTGCACAGGAGGAAGATGAAGAAAGTCATCAATTACTTTTCTGTTTTGTTTGATCAGAACTTTTACTGTTGCCGTGTTACTGCCACTGTTCACAAACGATCAGGTCAGGTATAAAAATAAACATTTATGGTACAAACTCTTTCTGTGTATCCGGTAAATATCTCATTTCTCAACCTGGAAATCGGCGGCTTATATACACTCAAGGAAAAAAGAAACGCACCACTTTCATTTTCTCAATTTGTCAAAAAATATTACAGCCAGTGAAAAATGACAGACTACAATGAGTTTAGTTCTATTCTGAGTCAAAATGAAATGAGTGTTTTCCTGGTTCTGGTTGAGTGATTTTGATGAGCAATAACAACTGTATTTTTGTATTAATCACCTATGTCTGGGTCAGGAGTAAAACTCAGAGATGAATTGGACCTGTCCTCAATTGTGCACAACCATTCCCTATAAAAAGACACCAAAATGGAAAAAAAAGCACATTTGTTCCCAATGCCACGACTCCTGCAACCAGAGAGAGATTGGCAGCCATTGGCCTGCTTCAAGCTGAAGGAGCACACGGCTGTAGCCAGGAGTTTGGAGTCCATCACTCTACTGTTGTACGCCTCGCTGAGCGTTTCCACACCACTGGATCCTCCAATGACCGTCCCACATCTGGTCGACCACATGTCACAACTGCTGCAATATTATTGTTTGGTCATGTTATTGTTATTGAAACTGTCATAAGCATTGATTAATTGGGTCTGAATATCAGGGACGGGTTTATGGTTGATGTGCACATGGAATATTTCCATCAAAAATAAGTAACCAAACAAAAATGTGGTAAAAAAGCAGTGGTGCGTTTCTTTTTTCCTTGAGGTGTGTAAATTTTATTTTATTTTTCTAACTTGGAGTGGGTGCGGTTTATATTCAGGTGCGCTCTATAGTCCGGAAAATACGGTATTTCCTGCCCAAACTCAGACAGAGACAGTCCAGCATGAAGCTTACAGTATGTTAAAGCAGAACTCAGTCACTTTTTTACCTTAAATAAAAAGTTTCAGAGTCTGGTTGATGTTAAATGAGTTGTTGTGCGGTAAATGAAGCGCTCTTCATCGCCCCCTGCTGTCTCTGGGCTGAAAGTGACTCTTGCAACAGTGAGCGCTGTCGACCCGGAGCCACAGAAATCTCAGGTCTCACGAGAAAGCAGCACATCCCGGTTAGCAAAACAACAAGCTAGCGATGGCTTTATTACTGGAGTTTTGTCGACCAAACGGCAGAGAAAACAGTCACGGCCGAAGAAACAGATGAACTTTTTAGCAGTGCCTAGAGCTAAAGTTGGTCTCTGCCCCTAGTTTCACCTCATTTTTTGGCTCTATTTTTCATTAAATGTGTTGTAAAGACCTCTGCCCATGCTGCCATGTTTGTTTACGATTGTTCTTTTTCTTGGTAAAATCTTTGACTGTCGCTGATCGCCCCCTGCTGGTTCTGTAACATAACACACATGTTGACATAGAAAACGGTTGGAAGCATAAAGGCTGTGCAACAACATTTGGAATGGATGGATCTATTTAAAGTTACACTGTGTAACTTTTCTCCTAAATATGTGGGGCATGCTGACTTGTTTTTGTGATTTTTTGAGCGATTATAAGGCCTGAGGCGCGATCTGTTGCTGCGAGCGGGGCTTCTGTACTGAGAAACCACCCTCGCAACTTGGCCGGGAGCGCTCCGCTGTTCAGGAAAAGTCACGTGACAGGAAACGACTTGCTTTACGGCATTCCCTTCTGCTCTTATACCTGAGGTGCAGTATAACCATGAAGCTACTTTTAGCGTTGTTATTTTCGCCAGTTCGTCAGGGCCGAAGGACACAAGAAGATGAAGACAATGTCGGACGAGGCAAGAAAAAGAAAATGTGAAAGGGACCGCACCAGATCACAGACAAGAGTCAACATCGGACAGACTTTTGCTCGCTGGCGTCAGATGAGAGACAGAGAAGGCTGCAAATCAGATCACGTTTTTGCTTCTTTATTGTTGGGCAGGTAAATTAGCCTCTTTATTTTTTCTTTAGAACGTGCTTTTTCATACAGTTATTAGTTGTTTTAATGTGACCATTGCGCGATAAGCTAACGCTAGCGCTAACTCTAACTCAATAGAAGATCCAATCTGCGGCCACACAAGTGGTTACAGAAGTTTATACAGTAAATATGAATGCACTCTCTAGTCCCATTGTTAGTTTGACGTAACGCACGCTCGCACAGTTTCAGAAGGAGGAGGGGCCCTAGTGTTTACATTTTGCGACGGTGCAGTGGCACCTGTGGCCTCTAGAGGCGCAAGACCGGGAATCTTACACAGTGTAACTTTAAGTATGAAATGAGAGAATAAATGAGTACAGAGACCAGAGCTAAATTCTGTATTTTCTGTCTGTTTCAAGCCAAAGCTTCCACTTTGCAACACCTCAACACTTTACCCACAACTTAAAATCCCTCTACGATCAGGTTTATCCTCTTAGTATCCTCAAATGTAAATGAGTAAACCTCTGAGGAAACATACAAAGATAAAATGTAGAAGCAGGCCTGGTGTCTGTGACTCTGTGTGTTTGGCGTTGGCGGATCTCCAGGTGGGACGGCTCCACCTTCACACTTCTCTGAGGAGCTCACACGCCATCTGGATACAAAAACCACTCACACTACAGAGTACACACTACCCACTACTCACCCGGGACACACTGCAGTACTGTGTCTGTGTGAAAAGACTGATGTTACTGACACCGCTCAGAGCCAACAGCACGGATCTGTCTCAGGTGTGGCCTAAATGGAGCTGAAACTAAATTCCAACTAAAACAAGAAAAACTCCAAAATAAATGTCTGCGTAAGAGACATGGGATTGTTAAACTTTCTATCCCAGGGGTGTCAAACTCAAATAATAATTAGTTTTGGCCCGCAAAATCATTTTAAATATATATTAAAAATGGACCGCCGATGTATTGCACGCAACCTGTTTGAACTACATCTCCCATAATGCAGTGCAGCAACAGGAGCAGGGAGAGGAAGGATTCTACCTGGGACATTTAACTTTCACCAAAAGAAATGGACAAAGAAGAGGAGAGCAGGAGCTGGGACTGTAAACACTGGAGGACTACACTTTGTTTGTTGAGCTAATGTGACCCTACACTGTAAAAAAAAAAAATCTGTAAATTTTACGGTAAAAACTTGGCAGCTGTGGTTGCCAGAATTCTACCGTAAAAATTACAAGAGGCCTCTATTTAATTTTACAGTATAATATTCTCACAAATGTTGTTTTTACAGTTTTTGACTTGGTTTTTATTATTATTTAATGTAAAATTTAAAGTTATTTTCTTTCAAAAATTATAATAACTGTATATTTTACAGTTTGTGACTTAGGTTTAATCAACATTTACTGTAAAATTTAAAGTTATTTTCTTTTTAAAAAGGGGTGAAACTGTAATAAACACAGGACTCGCTTATTTTAACAGTGTTATACTGTATAAATTACAAAAACTAAAACTAAAAGATACAATTTTGCCTTATTTTTAATATTACAGATAATTACCGTAACCAAAACAGTATTTTACCGATATATCAGTTACGGTCTTATACTGTTGAGATTTTACTTCAGTACTTCAGTTATGTTGAGATGCTAAAATGAAAATTAAATGTGAAATGTACATTTTTTTTGTTGTTAAAAAGGGGCAGAAAATATAAGATTTTTTCTTCTCTCTGCTCCTTTTCATTCAACGCTGTCATGTAAACATTTCTGCTTTTTTTTCTCTTTTATATAATGAATGTTTCTGTATAGCTGCTCCTCTGCAGGCTTAAAGCAGCGCTAATATTTATTCATGGCATGCACCTAAATGTTTATCTACTGTGGCAGTAAACAATAACACACACATCATCATTTCTGAGTAGTTTGTGCTGTAATCTGAGTCTGTGGCCTATTTGTTGTTATTTCTTCAGTTCTACGAGGACCAGGACATGGCGTCTTCTTATAAATTAAAGCAAAAGTCTCAGATCTGCTGTGACGCTGGGACACGTTCTCTTCCTGTGTGTGTTTGGTATAAAACCTAGCGTCTGCTGAGGGGGAGGGCACTCTGCAGCTCTCCTCTGTTCTCCTCGTGCAGTAAAATAAAGACGAGTCGCTGATTGATCCAGACACTGTCTTCTTGTCAATGTAAAATTTCCATAACAGTTCAGATTCAAAGCAAACAGTAAACTACACTGTAAGAAATTGCTGTTAAAAAACGACAGAAACATGACAGCAGCCTACTGTTAATCATTTAAAACAGTAACATGCTGTTAACAGCAATGCATTCTGGGAAAAAAGTTTGAGCTGTTGGGAATTTTCCCAAAATACTGTATACTACTGTAAACTGCATTGCACACTGCTGTCCTGCAGCCTGAGCTCTGAGGACACAGCTCAGACTCAAACATGAGCCGCTTCAGTCCTGCCTCTGTGGACAGAATCAAAGCTAAGTTAAAGCACATTTTATTACTTGTGCACTGTAAAAAAAAATCTGTACATTTTATGGTAAAAAATTGGCAGCTGTGGTTGCCAGAATTCTACCGTAAAAATTACAAGAGGCCTTTATTTCATTTTACAGTATAATATTATCACAAATGTTGTTTTTACAGTTTTTGACTTGAGTTTTTATTATTTACTGTAAAATTAAGTTATTAATCTTTCAAAAAATAGATTAACTGTATATTTTACAATTTGCGGCTTACATTTTAATCAAAATTTACTTAAAAATTTAAAGTTATCTTTTCAAAAGGTGTTAAACTGTAATAAACACTGGACTCAATTTTTTTAACAGTGCTATACTGTATACATTAAAAAAATAAAACTAAAAAAATACAATTTTGCCTTATTTTTAATATTACAGTTAATTACCGTAACCAAAACAGTATTTTACCGATATATCAACTACGGTCTTTTACTGTTGAGATTTTACAGATTTTTACCATGAAATCTACAGATATTTTTTACAGTGTGTTTGCTTATTAATGTAATCATATCACTCTTCTTATACAGACCAATGCTGATCTGAGCATTTAGCTAACAGTTAGCCTGAACAAAAAACGCTTTACTTAGAAAGAGATTACAGCTTTTTATTCCAGAGCTAATACTGTTTCTTAGATTTAAATACCACTTAATATCTCGAAGATGTGTTCATACTTTGCAAAAAAAAAAAAAAAATTCTCTGTGGAATCAATCAAATCAATCGCTCAGTGGGCTAATGTGGCCGGGAGCGCTCCGGTGTTGAGGAAAAGTCACGTGACAGGAAACGACTCGCTTTACGGCATTCCCTTCTGCTCTTATACCTGAGGTGCAGTATAACCAGGAAGCTACTTTTAGCGTTGTTATTTTCGCCAGTTCGTCAGGGCCGAAGGACACAAGAAGATGAAGACAATGTCGGACGAGGCAAGAAAAAGAAAATGTGAAAGGGACCGCACCAGATCACAGACAAGAGTCAACATCGGACAGACTTTTGCTCGCTGGCGTCAGATGAGAGACAGAGAAGGCTGCAAATCAGATCACGTTTTTGTTTCTTTATTGTTGGGCAGGTAAATTAGCCTCTTTATTTTTTCTTTAGAACGTGCTTTTTCATACAGTTATTAGTTGTTTTTACTGCGACCATTGCGCGATATTTGTTGATAAGCTAACGCTAGCGCTAACTCTATAGAAGATCCAGTCCAAACTTCCAAAGGTAGCAGCAGGTCAACTAAAGTTGAAACAATGATGGAAATAGACGCACGCTCGCACAGTTTCAGAAAGAGGAGGGGCCCTAGTGTTTACGTTTTGCGATGGTGCAGTGGCACCTGTGGCCTCTAGAGGCGCAAGACCGGGAATCTTACACAGTGTAACTTTAAAACACGCACAATAATCTTTTAGCTAGGTTCTCCTGACCGAGATCTGGAGAAGGGTCCAGCTCGGTTCTCTCCTAAGAAATCAAGCAACAATTTGAGCTCACGGAGTTATTTTCCCCTGAGGTCTTAGGCCTCAAACACAGTGGGAGCATCAGAGACAGAAGGTTGTTCTCAGCAGCAGAGTGAGCAGCTTCTTCTCCACAGTAAAGCCACAGACTACAGCCGCGTATAATAGACCTCTGGTGACTGTACACTGTAAAAAATATCTGTAGATTTCATGGTAAAAATCTGTAAAATCTCAACAGTAAAAGACCGTAGTTGATATATCGGTAAAATACTGTTTTGGTTACGGTAATTAACTGTAATATTAAAAATAAGGCAAAATTGTATTTTTTAGTTTTCTTTTTTGTAATGTATACAGTATAGCACTGTTAAAAAAATCTGAGTCCTGTGTTTATTACAGTTTAACACCTTTTGAAAAGATAACTTAAAATTTTACAGTAAATGTTGATTAAAACATAAGTCACAAACTAAAATATACATTAACCTATTTTTTTTAAAGATAACTTTATTTTGCAGTAAATAATAATAAAAACTCAAGTCAAAAACTGTAAAAACAACATTTGTGATAAAATTATACTGTAAAATGAAATACAGGCCTCTTGTAGTTTTTACGGTAGAATTCTGGCAACCACAGCTGCCAATTTTTTACCGTAAATTTTACAGATTTTTTTTTTTACAGTGTAGCTGATGTGTGTTTAACGTCTTTGTATGCTAGACATCGCAAACACAAGCCTTTACACGAGTAAAAGTGAAAGTCCAGTATCAGAGCCAGTACTCCTTCAAATATAAAACGTATCAGGGTTTGTGTAGTGCTCAAAATGTAACAATAAATGCATATTTTTTATGTATTCTGGGTAAAAAAATGCATCCCAGATTGCTTATTTTTCACGCTACACTGCAAAAAACCAATATCTAGCATTAGTAAAAAATACTTGAATTTGGATTATTAACCTTGATTTGAGTAATGTTTTATTAAATTTGATTTATTTACCAATATGTCTAGATGATTTGACTTGTTTCAAATTATTTCGGTCTTAATTTTAAACCATTTTTACTTATTTCAAGCTAAATTTTCTGCCAATGGGGTAAGAAAATTCCACTTACCCCATTGGCAGATAATTTTGCTTGAAATAAGTAAAAATGGCTTAAAATTAACACAGAAATGATTTGAAACAAGTCAAATAACCTAGCCTAGTAAGTAAATAAATCTAATCTAGTAAAAAAATTACTCAAATCAAGGTTAATAATCTGAATTCAAGTCATTTTAACTAATGCTAGATATTGATTTTTTGCAGTGTAAGGCTTCTATTTTCAAGGATGCCTGTGTCAGAAGCTTATTTCAGACATCGCGGGAGTAAAAAGGCCTTACAGTTTAAGGCTCTTGTCCCACTTTTATTAATTCAGACAAATGAGAGTAGCTGGTTATTAACGGCGTTGTCCATGGGAAGTGAAAGTGTGAGTGGTTTCTCTGTGATTAGCGCAGACTCTGAACGTGACCCGGTGATGTAAGGGTTAATTCTTCAACTCACTCACTCCTTTAAACTCCTGCGCGTCCTGCTCTGTTGTTAATCTGCCCTGCTATCGGCTAATGAGAAGGAATCAGGGCTCGCTAAATGAGCTAATGAGATAATAAATGAACACGCTTTAAGTCTGTCGTGTGAAATCGGAGCTGGATCTGATAAAGGATCAGAGAGAGAGAGGGACGGAATATTGTGATTGTAATTACAATTGGGAAAAACAATGTCATCCGCTCATTTCTACGACATAAAACATCAGAATCCTGTTTATTCTGAGCAGCTCTGTCTTTATTTGTGAGCGGGGACAGCAGCAGAAGCCAGTTGTACAAAGACTTGTGAAAGAAAAAGTGGGTTTGTTTGAATGCGGTGGTTACGTGGGAAAACACACAGAGGCTGCACAATATGGAAAAAAAAACAAACATACGATATTTGATGATGAAAATTGAGAGATAAATGATGCAATATTTTAAAATAGGGCCTACTTTTCTGACACAGTAAGTCAAATTCACCTGAAACAAAAATTTAACTTCCTGTGTTCATCAGTCAGAACTTAACACTAAACCAGGAGTAAAACAAGTCTAAATTTTGACTAAATTAACTAAATTACCACTTTTTTTAAACATTTTTATTTAGTCACAACACATGTTCTTTTAAGGCTCTGGTGGAAAATGATTCTTCAGTGTAAATCTCTGTCAGCATTATTGTGATATATTTAGATTATTGCGATACGGATATTGCGTTTGCTGATATTGTGATAATTTTGCGATATACTTTTGTGCAGCCATACAGAGGACGGAACAACAACGCAGAGTTGAGCAGAACAAACATACGACAAAGGAAAGCACTAAACGTCGTTAATCAGCTCAGAGAAGTTATTAAAGTCACTCTGTAGCCGGCGCCATCTTGGTTATTTTTGACAGGAAATGATCTTCTCTGCGTTTGTAAGACACACTGCAGAAAAACAAACCGACTGGAAACCACTCTGTGTGGATGAGGAACCTGACTCCTGCTTTAAAAAATAAAATAAAACTTAACTAAAACTACTTTAAAAAAGAAAGTAGAACCTGACTCTCCTGCTTTAGAGAAGTAGAACCTGACTCTCCTGTTTTAAAAAAGAAAGTAGAACCTGACTTTCCCGTTTGAAAAAAGAAAGTAGAACCTGACTCTTCTATTTTAAAAAAGAAAGTAGAACCTGACTCTTCTATTTTAAAAAAGAAAGTAGAACCTGACTCTTCTGTTTTAAAAAAGAAAGTACGAGGGTCTGACTGGCCTGGCTTAGAGACACAGAAACAACTGACAGACATTTTTCATTTTTGAGTAAAACGACATTATTCAAAACGTTTACGGAAATGAAAAGCTCTTTTTTTCTGTTTATGTTCAAAAGACTGAAACACAGCTGCCCTCTGAAACGGCAGGAGGAGGAAAACGTATTAACACAGGACGACCTCAGATGTCCGCGATACTTTCTTCATAACCTTTTCCTGATAAAAGATTCTTGTGCCGTCTATAAACGTTTCATCTGGGAAAGGCTCCATTTTAAACACAGTAATAATTCAACTTTGCAATGTGTCGATTTAAAGAAAGTAGAACCTGACTTTCCTGTTTTAAAAAAGAAAGTAGAACCTGACTTTCCTGTTTTAAAAAAGAAAGCAGAACCTGACTCTTCTGTTTTAAAAAAGAAAGTACAACCTGACTCTTCTGTTTTAAAAAAGAGAGTAGAACCTGACTTTCCTGTTTTAAAAAAGAAAGCAGAACCTGACTTTTCTGTTTTAAAAAAGAAAGTAGAACCTGACTTTCCTGTTTTAAAAAAGAAAGTAGAACCTGACTTTCCTGTTTTAAATAACAAAGTAGAACCTGACTTTTGTTTTAAAAAAGAAAGTACAACCTGCCTCTTCTGTTTTAAAAAAGAGAGTAGAACCTGACTTTCCTGTTTTAAAAAAGAAAGTAGAACCTGACTCTTCTGTTTTAAAAAAGAAAGTACAACCTGACTCTTCTGTTTTAAAAAAGAGAGTAGAACCTGACTTTCCTGTTTTAAAAAAGAAAGTAGAACCTGACTCTTCTGTTTTAAAAAAGAAAGTGCAACCTGACTCTTCTGTTTTAAAAAAGAAAGTACAACCTGACTTTCCTGTTTTAAAAAACAAAGTAGAACCTGACTCTTTTGTTTTAAAAAAGAAAGTACAACCTGACTCTTCTGTTTTAAAAAAGAGAGTAGAACCTGACTTTCCTGTTTTAAAAAAGAAAGTAGAACCTGACTCTTCTGTTTTAAAAAAGAAAGTACAACCTGACTCTTCTGTTTTAAAAAAGAAAGTACAACCTGACTTTCCCGTTTTAAAAAAGAAAGTACAACCTGACTCTTCTGTTTTAAAAAAGAAAGGACAACCTGACTTTCCTGTTTTAAAAAACAAAGTAGAACCTGACTTTCCCGTTTTAAAAAAGAAAGTACAACCTGACTCTTCTGTTTTAAAAAAGAAAGTACAACCTGACTTTGCAATGTGTCGATTTAATTGTTCCGCTGTTGGCTCAAACCGTCAGGCAGCCGTGTTTTTGTTCTGGCTCGAGAACCACACACACAGAGACAGATGAGAGACCGTCCACCAAATTTACTGAAGAATAAACACAGAGAGAAGACGACGGAGGGAAAAGGTCACAGATTAAATGTAGTTTTAGATTTGGTTCAGTTGTAATGATAAGGATTTTTGTGCATTCACAGAGAAGTCAAAAATACATCACTGTCACTAATTATAATAAGATTTTACATTTGTTATATTTTGTGATTTGGCGGATGATGAATAAGTTTTGTGATGGATGGATGCTGCTGTGTCCGTTCATTTGTTCACTTGTGATAAAAATCAATCCAATCCACTTTATTTGTTCAGCACATTTTACAAACAAAACAGTTTCCAAAGTGCTGCACATAGAGCACTAAATAACAATAAATTACTCCATTCAGCTCCACCAGTCCCCATTAAATAATAAGAACCAGTAAAAACAAATAAAAGTAATACAATAAATAAATGCCAAGAATTAAATAATAAAAACAAAACAATAAAAGACAACACACAATTCACGTTGAGTTAAAAGCCAGAGAATAAAAATGAGTCCAGCTTGATATTTTATCTGTTTAATCTGTGGTTTCTGTAAACAAACACATACACAATAAAGTAAACAAACAAACTAAATGTCCCATGCTATTGTCTCACTGTGCTTCAGAGTATTATTTAGCAATGCTAGCTAGCCTATAACATCAACAGGTATAACTCTGAGCAATAGGCTACATGTGCTAATATAACAGGATCAGTTTTATCCAGGGACCTCCAGTAATTTGTAATAATCGCCGATGTCGTCTGTGATTTTTATCCCATGCGAATCATCCATGTCTGTAAAAATGTCTGTAAAAATTCCCCCGAAAATGACCGACCATATTTGGGCCAACACCAGGTCTGTGATTCAGGCTGATTTTGTTTCCTAAAGTTCGTAACAGTGATCCAAAAATGTCTTTAACTCTCCATTTTTTGCTCTTCGTCTTAATAATAAGACGTCTCTTTTGGTCTTAGTCTGAAACGATTACATTTTTCTCAGATTTAAAAGTAAAAAAAAAAAAAAAGAGTAAACAAACTACGGTGAAGACGTGACCCGGAAACACACCTCCCGTCGTCATGGCAACGTTAGACTAAGTTTTTGGAGCAACATGGGGCTGTTTTGGAAAGTTAGGACGCTTTCAGTGCTAAAGTTCAGCCCAGTGAATGGATTAATAAAGAGCGCCACCTGCTGTTTCTCTCATCACTGAATTTAGTCGCATAAAGAAATGGCTTTGTAGCTTGGTCATTGCACACTTCCTGGTGTTTTGTTGTGATGTTCTAGATTAGATTAGAGAGATACTTTATTGAACCCAAAGGAAATGATACTGCTATATGTCATAGTTCAGATATTTCATGGAATTGATCTGGAACTGGATCTGCAGATGCTTCTCTCTGCTCATTTTTTAGATTTTTATATAATTTCTATTGCACTGCTACAGCTGAGTGCCGTTTTGTTTCTTTGTGACCTGAATGTTCTTCAGAATCAGTGAAGTATCATCTGACCCAGCCTTTCCCAAAGTCACGACTGCTGTGGCCCCTTACATTTCTGAAAATCCCACGTGGGCCCCAACTACAGAGCTTCCCTCTATTCATGTTTTTCTCCACATATTTTTATAAAAACATTACAAAAACACTGACTATAAGATAAATTTGTTTTAAAGTAATATTTTAAAACAAGTATATAACTGTAATCTATTTTCTATGTACTTAAT
>CM036248.1:3368688-3744459 GCA_020698575.1 Bostrychus sinensis
ATTCACCCCACAACAACTCATTTAACCATCACAAAGGCTCACAAACTGTTTAAGGTTTTTAAATAAAAGGTTTGAAGGGCACTGGATCATGCTTGTTCCAAAATAATAAGCCTCACAATAACGAAGTAACATAAAAACAAAAGCTTAGCCAGACTTTTCCCCGGTGCAGAGCGGATGTGCAGCTCAGGGCAGTGTGAGGATTTCTGCTGAATTAGACAAATGTGTGTTTTCTGAGAATGGCTGACTCTGTCTTTAAAAGCCGCTGAAGTGCAGTGAACTGTGTGGTTTAGTACTGGCTGTTAAAACACAAACAAATGTGTTAGAATTGAACAGTGAGAACAGTTAAAGATGAGGTTTTTTTGAGAAAACCAAAAAGGCAATTTCAATCAAACTCTGTGCAGGTAGAGCTTGTGGAGAGCTACAAAATGCTTTTTAATTTTTTGTTCTATGAGGTTTTGTTCCAGAGAAATGAGCTTTTTATTACAGTTTTGAGCTTTTCACGCAGAGGTAAAGAGGTTTTGGATGTTTCCCAAACTGAGGCTGTGTCTGAACGTCATCTCTAGCCCCAAACTCCTCAATCACTGTATCCTCCAGCACTATACAGCAGACTATAGTGCACTCATTGTGACTCTGGCTTCTGTGTAAAAAAAACATTTGTTGAAACTTCGCTGATAATGTTCTTCTGTGATAAAGCTCGACGTTTTAGTATTTATAGATAAATAATAGTCATACGTGTGATATTTAACATGAATTATCGCTGTAATGAATAAAACAGAGTGGATTATTGCAGCTCTGTGCCTTACGTGGGGAGGCTGAATGCTAATGGCTAAGCTAACGTTAGCAATTTTACACTGCAGCGGTTTATTTAAGAGCTTTTTATTTCTGATTATGACGTGACAGAAGTAAAAAAAGGTGTTTCTAACTGGTTTCATTCAGACGTGTTGTGTACAGTTTTAAGTCCTGTCACTGTCCCGCTGTTCTCCTCCGATACTCGCATAGCATTCTGGTCTATACTGACCTCTAGTGGCCATCGCTGTCCACTACTTTTCAAAATGCATTGTGCGCACTATTTTTTATCCGTTAGACATTCGGACACCGCTACAAAATGTGACCACTACAGAGGGATTAGGGAGGACGTTCGGACACAGCCGGAGACAAGATGGCTGGGGAAGCTGGGGTCCTTCAGTCACATGGTCGCCCGGACATGTGCCTGACCAAAAATCAACTTTAAAAGGCGAGAATTGGTCGACTTCTTGTTGTAAAATGTGCTGCAGCTCTACAGTTGACCAAAACTGGTTTAAGAAGATAAAATAAAACATAATCTAGCCGCTTTAAGATATAATTCTGTATTTTTTGTGGTTTAAAATCAGGCTCAGCTCGTCCGTTTTTTTAATCTGATGAAATGTGAATGACAGGTTTACCACACAGACCGTAACAGATGAGGATTTCTGGAAACATCACATCTCCCTGGCTCCGGTTTGTTCTGCTTCTCCTTCTGCCTGTGCTGTGTTTGATTGTGTGCTACCATCTGTGTGTGTGTGTGTGTGTGTGTGTGTGTCTGTGTGTGTGTGTGTGTGTGTGTGAACAGATAATACATTTTTGGGACTCCGGCAGCATTACCTCGTCTCCTGCGTTTCTATGGTAACAGGCTCTGGACCGAAAAGAGCGAGAGGCGCAAGATGGATGGAGAGAGAGACCCCCAAGGACACACACACACACACACACACACACAAACGCACACACATTTAAAAAAACATACACAAACACACAGCCAAACATATCTCTGTACAACAACACCTCCCTCCTGCTCCTCTTCCTCATCCTCCATGTTTTTTTGTTTGTTTGTTTTTTAGACAAAGCCCTCTCCAGCCAATTATCCTGCCCCGGGACCTGAGGGGTTAATCGGGGAGAGACTCAGCCCTCAGCTCGTTTGGTCCGAGCCGAAATCTCTGCTCAGTTTTTTGAAGCGTCAGGTAAATAAGAGCTAAAAATAAAAACAATAAAAACAGTTGAAATGAGCATTATGCAACTAATTAGGTTAAAAGCTGAATTACCTGTCGTCCCGCTGCTGTCAAAACAAAATCTGTTCACTTTACCAGGGGTTCTCAATCTGTGGTACAGGTCCCACTGGTGGTACTCGGGGGTTTTGTGCAGTTCAAGTCCTGATTTAGTTTAATTAAGAGCCAGGTTTAGTTCAGTTTAATGCCTGTGTTATTTGGTTTAGTCCTTGTTATGTCCCAGTTTATTCCTGATTTTTAATCCTTGTTTGGTCCTGGTTTAGCCATGATTTAGACCTGGTTTAGTCCTGGTTTTGTCCTGATTTAGTCTTGGTTTTTATTCTTTTTTTAAGTCCTGCTTTAGCCACAATTTAGACCTGGTTTGTTCCTGAATAAGTCCCAGTTTAGTCTTGATTTTTAATCCTTGTTTAGTCCTGGTTTAGCCATGATTTAGACCTGGCTTAGTTCTGGTTTTGTCTTGCTTTTGTCCTGGTTTTGTCCTGTTTTAGTCTTGGCTTTTGATGCTGGATTAGTCCTGGTTTGGTTCTAGTTTAGGTTCATTTTAGTCCATTAGTTCTTCCTCCAGCAGCCATTATTCAACAGCCAATCAGAGCGTCCGTTACTGCAGTGTCCAGCAAATCCTTAATAACAAAGCCTATAGGACATTATAAAGTCTCATTTCCTCCACCGCCTCAGACCGTCCCTCTGCAGACTGGGACTTCAGAATTCATTGTAAAAACATTTAACTACTGTACACTCTGTATAAACCAGGTCTAAACCAGGTCTAAACCAGGTCTAAAACTGGACTAAAACAGGACTAAAGAAGGTCTAAAACAGCACTAAACTAGGACTAAACCAAAACTAAACCAGGACAATATCAGGACTAAACCACAGCAAAAGCAAAACTAAACCAGGGCTAAACAAGGTTTAAACCAGCTCTAAAAGAGGACTAAACAAGAGCTAAATCAGGGCTAAAACTGGACTAAACCAGGACTAAAGAAAGTCTGAAACAGCACTGAACTAGGACTGAACCAAAACTAAACAGGACAATACCAGGACTAAACCAAGTCTAAACCAAGGCTATATCAAATCTAAACCCGACCTAAAACTGGACCAAACCAGGTCTAAAACAGAACTGAACTTGGACTAAACCACAATACCAGGACTAAACCAGGACTAAACCAAGTCTAAACAAGCACTACCCAGGTCTAGAACACAGTACAGGTTTCCTCTAATCCGTTTAAAACCCAGACCTCAAGAAGCTCAGACCAGATCCAGACCTGAGCCGGCTCTGCCCGCTCCCAAACCTGCCGCAGACCTTCACAGAGGAGAAGTTTAATTTTCACAAAAGCAGTTTTATGTAAATCTCGGTCGTTTGTCTTTAAAGGAGGAGCGCAGAGGAGAGGAGAGCAGTCTGGGCTCGGAGGCACAAACATCTCTGTGATAAATGTCTCTGAGCTGCACTGAGAGTCTGCTGCAGGTGAGGACACGGCCGAGGTAAAAGGCTGCTCACGAGGAGCCGGAAAAGAGCAATTTCAAGCTCTGGATTCACAAAGGCTCCCAGTGTTGGAGCGGTTTTAATGTTCAGCTAAATTTAAACGCATAGCAAACTGAGCTGACCTTAATCTCGCTGTTGTATACCAACTTTGCTGAGGTCAAGTTCACATTAAGAAGGTTCATATGAATTATTTAATGTGTTTAAAAGTGGAACAAATGCATGAACACTTGAAATGAGCAAGCATATTTAAAAATGAGTACCTTTTACTGCATAAGACGTCTCTATTTAATGGAAATAATGCCAGTTTGAGGCTCCTTGTCCCAACACTATTCTGTAGAAACACTCGTATGTCCCAGTTGTCACCATTTTAACTAAAAGAAATGCACAGGACCCTTAAAAGAAAGTGTCTAAAGAGTTTTGTCACTCAGTTTTTATCGATAAATCAGATTCAAAGCTTAAGAGCTGGCGTTAGGTTCTTTGAATAACAGAAAATTGTATGGATTTTGGATGCTTGTGTGTCTTTTTAAGTTCAAATGTGTTATGATTTGTGAAAGAAACAGGTGTCCCAGGTGTTCTTGGGTCTAGGAATCTGGCATTAGCAAAGTCGCTAACGTTAAATCGATCTGGAAGGCCTCTCGTTGAAAACATCTGGAAAGGAAGCGGGACTTTCAGTAAAATATTTGAGGCGATTGGATGAAGTTCCAGCTCCGTAGCTAAACAACAAACCGCCGTGACAGTAAAACAACGTAAGAAAGACGTTAGAAGATTTTTGCTGTTAGGTAAATGTATAGAAGCATATATTGGAAGAAGTTGAAATGCAGAAGCAGAACGTAGTGCGGTGTTACTGAAAGCTGGGTTTACAATACACGTCTTCAAATATTTTTAGAAGTCGCACTGCATGACGTGGAAAGTTCACTCTGTGCCAGGGTTCAACGCTGAATCATGGCTACGCTGAAGTCTGTCGGAGCTAATTTCCAGGCTTTAAAGTGATTATGTCAGTGTGCCGTTGGTTATCCGGATGCTAGCCCTGTTGTAGCAATGTTTATGTGTGGAAAAGAAGATAAATCAACAGGGAAACGTGGAAATGTGGTCACGTTTCTGGCCGGGCACTGTTGTTGTTGTTACTGTAAGAATGCGCTGGTGTTTTTCTGTTGGTCTCAGGTCTGACCGAGATCGCAGCTGCAGCGAGAAGCTCACCTGTCCCGGTTTTACCTGACTGTCCTTCTTTTTAATGGTCTGTCCTGGGGAAAAAAAATATTGTCCCAGGACACTGAATGTCCCGGTTTTTCTATATGATGTGTAAAATTTGTATTTCTGTTTATTCTATTATGTTGTTTGTAGCCTACGTTTATCCACGACACAATGATGCTAATGATTCGCTGCACAGACGACTCGCGCAGTTGGCGGTGTTTTGAGACAAAGAAGGATCTGCAGCAGAGCGTCTTTGGACCGAGCGACTGAAAAACTGAAAAACTATAACAACGTGAAAATGGGTGGAGAGACGGAGGACGAGGACGCTACAGGAGCGGACAGTGACAGGTCAGGTAAGGAAAAAAGTAAACGTCTACCAGCTTTAACAATGACTGGTTAAAGCATGATTAATATGCAATGACACTGCATATTTATAGACCAGACATATTATGCAAAGCAATTAACTAAACAAATAACTATCAAAAGAATAGTTTCAAAATTATATTAGTAATGAGAGCAAAAGAATATTATTAATAATAATTCCAGTAAACACATCGGTTGACATTAACCACTTAAAGTAACTCCTTAAAGCAAAACTAATCCAGCTCCATCACAAGGTTATGTCCAATTTCGCTGTTGTTCAGAAGCGACACCGAGGATGAAGAATTTAAAGGATTTAGTGATTAGGAGTGAGATGGTGAGTTTGGTGAACTTGTTATATTATGTTCTTTATGCTATAGTTATGTGAATAACTGTTAATATATTACGTTAACATACGAGACACCTATTCAGTTCGTTGTTTATGCTTCATGTAGCTGAATAACCATCAATGTGTTACGTTAGCATAGCGCACACCTATTCAGCCTGTTGTTCTCTATTCTATTATTACTATAACTTGCCTTTCAACATGAAATGTCTGTTCTTGGTGTCGGATTTTGTAAAATAAATTTCCCCCAAAAAATGCGACTTATAGTCCAGTGTACGTTTTTTTCTTCTTCATTATGCATTTTTTGGCTAGTGCCACTTAAACTCCAGAGCAACTTATAGTCCAGAAAATACCGTACTCCCTGCATCATTTGCGAGGTCAGTCCTTATCAGAGACTGAAGGACATTCATCAGTTCACCCACACTTACAGTATGTCTTTGGATGGAGGGAGCTGTGTTTGGGGTAAGAATGCTAAACACTCTGCAACCACTGTGCACATGTTATAACATAAAAAGTGCAGCAGCACCTTCTGTGAGGCTCTGGATCAGCAGAAACCCTCCTCCAGCCTCTGCTCCCAGTCTGGGTGAGACTCAGAGACCTCTCCACTCCGCTGTATCTCCATCTTATCTCTGCGTCTCAGAGAGCAGCCCTGGCTCGCTGCTGTTTACTCTGCGTACACACGACCGCTGCGGGACGAGCTCCGGCCCGGTGCTCCACAGGTTCGAGAGGAGGCTGAGTGCTATCGACACCGGCGCTTCTCTCACCGACGGCAGAGCAATCACCGCCGCCATCTCACCTCCATCTGACCGCCATGACGGGAAAAAAACAGCAAACAGGCTTCAGGCGGCGAGATGAGCACTTACAGCTCAACTACAGGGTTATCATGAAATATGTTACCTACACTACACCAGAACTACACCAGGACTACACCAGAACTACACCAGAACTACACCAGAACTACACCAGGACTACACCAGGACTACACCAGGACTACACCAGAACTACACCAGAACTACACCAGGACTACACCAGGACTACACCAGAACTACACCAGGACTACACCAGAACTACACCAGAACTACACCAGGACTACACCAGGACTACACCAGAACTACACCAGAACTACACCAGGACTACACCAGAACTACACCAGAACTACACCAGGACTACACCAGAACTACACCAGAACTACACCAGGACTACACCAGAACTACACCAGAACTACACCAGAACTACACCAGGACTACACCAGAACTACACCAGGACTACACCAGGACTACACCAGAACTACACCAGAACTAAACCAGGACTACACCAGAACTAAACCAGGACTACACCAGAACTACACCAGAACTAAACCAGGACTACACCAGAACTAAACCAGAACTACACCAGGACTAAACCAGGACTACACCAGAACTACACCAGAACTACACCAGGACTAAACCAGAACTACACCAGAACTACACCAGGACTACACCAGAACTACACCAGGACTACACCAGGACTACACCAGAACTACACCAGGACTACACCAGAACTATACCAGAACTACACCAGAACTACACCAGGACTACACCAGGACTACACCAGGACTACACCAGGACTACACCAGAACTAAACCAGGACTACACCAGAACTAAACCAGGACTACACCAGAACTACACCAGAACTAAACCAGGACTACACCAGAACTAAACCAGGACTACACCAGAACTACTCCAGGACTACACCAGAACTACACCAGGACTACACCAGAACTATACCAGAACTAAACCAGGACTACACCAGGACTACACCAGAACTAAACCAGGACTACACCAGAACTACACCAGGACTACACCAGAACTAAACCAGAACTAAACCAGGACTACACCAGAACTACACCAGAACTAAACCAGGACTACACCAGGACTAAACCAGAACTACACCAGGACTAAACCAGGACTAAACCAGGACTACACCAGGACTAAACCAGAACTACACCAGGACTACACCAGAACTAAACCAGGACTACACAAGAACTACACCAGGACTACACCAGAACTACACCAGGACTACACCAGAACTAAACCAGGACTACACCAGAACTACACCAGGACTACACCAGAACTAAACCAGAACTAAACCAGGACTACACCAGAACTACACCAGAACTAAACCAGGACTACACCAGGACTAAACCAGAACTACACCAGGACTAAACCAGGACTAAACCAGGACTAAACCAGGACTACACCAGGACTAAACCAGAACTACACCAGGACTAAACCAGGACTAAACCAGGACTAAACCAGAACTACACCAGAACTAAACCAGAACTACACCAGAACTAAACCAGGACTACACCAGGACCAAACTAGGACTAACCCTGGAATAGACAAGGATTAAACCAGGATGGATCTAGGTTTAAACTAAAACTAAAGTAGGACTAATCCAGGACTAATCTAGGTCTAAACCAGGTCTCAACCAGGACCATTCCATAGACATGTCTAAACCAGGATTAAACCAGGATTAAACCAGAACTAAACCAGGACTAAACAAAGATGATTCTAGCTCTAATCCAGGATTAACACAGGACTAAACCAGGACTAAATCAGGACTAAACCAGGACGATTCTAGCTCTAATCCAGGATTAACCCAGGTCTAAACCAGGATTAAACCAGGACTAAACCAGGACTAAACCAGGACTAAACCAGGACTAAACCAGGATTAAACCAGGACTAAACCAGGACGATTCTAGCTCTAAACCAGGATTAAACCAGGACTAAACCAGGACTAAACCAGGATTAAACCAGGACTAAACCAGGACGATTCTAGCTCTAAACCAGGATTAAACCAGGACTAAACCAGGATTAAACCAGGATTAAACCAGGACTAAACCAGGACTAAACCAGGATTAAACCAGGACTAAACCAGGACTAAACCAGGACTAAACCAGGATTAAACCAGGACTAAACCAGGACTAAACGAGGATTAAACCAGGACAAACCAGGACTAAACCAGGACTAAACCAGGATTAAACCAGGACTAAACCAGGACTAGACAAGGATTAAACCAGGATGGATCTAGGTTTAAAGTAAAACTAAAGTAGGACTAATCCAGGACTAATCTAGGTCTAAACCAGGTCTCAACCAGGACCATTCCATAGACATGTCTAAACCAGGATTAAACCAGGATTAAACCAGGACTAAACCAGGATTAAACCAGGACTAAACCAGGACTAAACCAGGACTAAACCAGGATTAAACCAGGTCTAAACCAGGATTAAACCAGGATTAAACCAGGACTAAACCAGGATTAAACCAGGACTAAACCAGGACTAAACCAGGACTAAACCAGGATTAAACCAGGACTAAACCAGGACTAAACGAGGATTAAACCAGGACTAAACCAGGACTAAACCAGGACTAAACCAGGATTAAACCAGGTCTAAACCAGGATTAAACCAGGATTAAACCAGGACTAAACCAGGATTAAACCAGGACTAAACCAGGTCTAAACCAGGTCTAATACAGGACAGGTCAGGTCTAAAATAGGACTTAACCAAGACTAAACCAGATCCAGAACTAGACCAGGGCGAATCTAGTTCTAAACCAGGACAAAACCAGAACTAAACTATGTCTAATACAGGACTAGACCAGGTCTAAATGAGGCCTAAACCAGGACTAAACCAGGTCTCAACCAGGACAAATCCAAATCTAAACCAGGATGAATCTAGGACTAAACCAGTTTTGAACCAGGACTAAGCAGTAGTCAAAACTTTCCACCACTCACAGTAAAGATAAAGATACTTTTCTGCTTTTATTTAATGAAAATATGTAAAACTCGACCACTTCTTCTCAAAATACAAATCTCTGACTCAAACTGAGATTTAGAGCTGACCTTAAACTTCTAGCTCTGAGTTTATCTGAGTTTTTCTCCTCTTCCTCGTTCAATTATCTCTTTTTTCCAGTATATGTTAGCTTGTTCAGAGATGTGTTCTGCAGTTTCCGTGTGTTATACTTCTTTATTTCAACATTTGTAGATGAAAAAAGTCAAAGCATACACTGGGGATAATCTCTCACATAATAATTAGTCAAATCACTGCAGGAGCCTGTGTTTCTCTGAGTGGAATAATTTAGTTTAATTTAATGTATTCTGTAGTGCTGCGTTGAGGGAGTTAAATCAAACAGAACCAGAGTCTTCACGAGCATTCATGAGTTCAGGACGGCGGTGTGCTTTTTCTTCTGCCAAAATAAGAGCATGCGTTTGGTATTTTTGTATTTTTTTAACCACAAGACTTTTACTTTTTAGTCTGTTGGATGATGGAAGACAAAGAAAAGCAATAAAAGAACAGGAAAACCTCAAATCAGACAAATATCAGATCAGTGAACTAAAAAACGCCAGGGTCAAGTATCACAGCTTCATCAGAAAAACTTAAAAACCAGTCCAAGACCAGAGTGGACTGAGACCAAGACAAGGGACTAAACCAGGACTAAACCAGGTCTAAACCAGGTCTAAACCAGGTCTAAACCAGGTCTAAACAGGACTAAACCAGGTCTAAACAGGACTAAACCAGGTCTAAACAGGACTAAACCAGGTCTAAACAGGACTAAAGAGGACTAAACCAGCTCTAAACCAGGTCTAAACCAGGACTAAACCAGCTCTAAACCAGGTCTAAACCAGGACTAAACCAGGTCTAAACCAGCTCTAAACCAGGTCTAAACCAGGACTAAACCAGCTCTAAACCAGGTCTAAACCAGGACTAAACCAGGTCTAAACCAGCTCTAAACCAGGTCTAAACCAGGACTAAACCAGGTCTAAACCAGGACTAAACCAGGTCTAAACCAGGACTAAACCAGGTCTAAACCAGGACTAAACCAGGACTAAACCAGGTCTAAACCAGGTCTAAACCAGGTCTAAACCAGGACTAAACCAGGTCTAAACAGGACTAAACCAGTTCTTTATCAAGACTAAACCAGGTCTAAACCAGTTCTTAATCAAGAGTAAACCAGGTCTAAACCAGGACTAAACCAGGACTAAACCAGGTCTAAACCAGGACTAAACCAGGACTAAACCAGGTCTAAACCAGGTCTAAACCAGGTCTAAACCAGGACTAAACCAGGTCTAAACAGGACTAAACCAGTTCTTTATCAAGACTAAACCAGGTCTAAACCAGTTCTTAATCAAGAGTAAACCAGGTCTAAACCAGGACTAAACCAGGACTAAACCAGGTCTAAACCAGGACTAAACCAGGACTAAACCAGGTCTAAACCAGCTCTAAACCAGGTCTAAACCAGGACTAAACCAGGTCTAAACCAGCTCTAAACCAGGTCTAAACCAGGACTAAACCAGCTCTAAACCAGGTCTAAACCAGGACTAAACCAGGTCTAAACCAGCTCTAAACCAGGTCTAAACCAGGACTAAACCAGGTCTAAACCAGGACTAAACCAGGTCTAAACCAGGACTAAACCAGGACTAAACCAGGTCTAAACCAGGTCTAAACCAGGTCTAAACCAGGACTAAACCAGGTCTAAACAGGACTAAACCAGTTCTTTATCAAGACTAAACCAGGTCTAAACCAGTTCTTAATCAAGAGTAAACCAGGTCTAAACCAGGACTAAACCAGGACTAAACCAGGTCTAAACCAGGACTAAACCAGGACTAAACCAGGTCTAAACCAGGTCTAAACCAGGTCTAAACCAGGACTAAACCAGGTCTAAACAGGACTAAACCAGTTCTTTATCAAGACTAAACCAGGTCTAAACCAGTTCTTAATCAAGAGTAAACCAGGTCTAAACCAGGACTAAACCAGGACTAAACCAGGTCTAAACCAGGACTAAACCAGGACTAAACCAGGTCTAAACCAGGTCTAAACCAGGTCTAAACCAGGACTAAACCAGGTCTAAACCAGGTCTAAACCAGGTCTAAACCAGTTCTTTATCAAGACTAAACCAGGTCTAAACCAGTTCTTAATCAAGAGTAAACCAGGTCTAAACAGGACTAAACCAGGACTAAACCAGGTCTAAACCAGGTCTAAACCAGGTCTAAACCAGGACTAAACCAGGTCTAAACCAGGTCTAAACCAGGACTAAACCAGCTCTAAACCAGGTCTAAACCAGGACTAAACCAGGTCTAAACCAGCTCTAAACCAGGTCTAAACCAGGACTAAACCAGGTCTAAACCAGGTCTAAACCAGGTCTAAACCAGGACTAAACCAGGTCTAAACAGGACTAAACCAGGTCTAAACCAGGTCTAAACCAGGTCTAAACCAGGTCTAAACCAGGACTAAACCAGGTCTAAACCAGGTCTAAACAGGTCTAAAGAGGACTAAACCAGCTCTAAACCAGGACTAAACCAGCTCTAAACCAGGTCTAAACCAGGACTAAACCAGGTCTAAACCAGGACTAAACCAGGTCTAAACCAGGACTAAACCAGGTCTAAACCAGGTCTAAACCAGTTCTTAATCAAGAGTAAACCAGGTCTAAACCAGGACTAAACCAGGACTAAACCAGGTCTAAACCAGGACTAAACCAGGACTAAACCAGGTCTAAACCAGGTCTAAACCAGGTCTAAACCAGGACTAAACCAGGTCTAAACAGGACTAAACCAGTTCTTTATCAAGACTAAACCAGGTCTAAACCAGTTCTTAATCAAGAGTAAACCAGGTCTAAACCAGGACTAAACCAGGACTAAACCAGGTCTAAACCAGGACTAAACCAGGACTAAACCAGGTCTAAACCAGGACTAAACCAGGTCTAAACCAGGTCTAAACCAGGTCTAAACCAGTTCTTTATCAAGACTAAACCAGGTCTAAACCAGTTCTTAATCAAGAGTAAACCAGGTCTAAACAGGACTAAACCAGGACTAAACCAGGTCTAAACCAGGTCTAAACCAGGTCTAAACCAGGACTAAACCAGGACTAAACCAGGTCTAAACCAGTTCTTAATCAAGAGTAAACCAGGTCTAAACCAGGTCTAAACCAGGACTAAACCAGGTCTAAACCAGGTCTAAACCAGGTCTAAACCAGGTCTAAACCAGGACTAAACCAGGTCTAAACAGGACTAAACCAGTTCTTTATCAAGACTAAACCAGGTCTAAACCAGTTCTTAATCAAGAGTAAACCAGGTCTAAACAGGACTAAACCAGGACTAAACCAGGTCTAAACCAGGTCTAAACCAGGTCTAAACCAGGACTAAACCAGTTCTTAATCAAGAGTAAACCAGGTCTAAACCAGGACTAAACCAGGACTAAACCAGGTCTAAACCAGGACTAAACCAGGACTAAACCAGATCTAAACCAGGACTAAACCAGGTCTAAACAGGACTAAAGAGGACTAAACCAGGTCTAAACAGGACTAAACCAGTTCTTTATCAAGACTAAACCAGGTCTAAACCAGTTCTTAATCAAGAGTAAACCAGGTCTAAACAGGACTAAACCAGGACTAAACCAGGTCTAAACCAGGTCTAAACCAGGTCTAAACCAGGACTAAACCAGGACTAAACCAGTTCTTAATCAAGAGTAAACCAGGTCTAAACCAGGACTAAACCAGGACTAAACCAGGTCTAAACCAGGACTAAACCAGGACTAAACCAGGTCTAAACAGGACTAAAGAGGACTAAACCAGGTCTAAACAGGTCTAAACCAGTTCTTAATCAAGAGTAAACCAGGTCTAAACAGGACTAAACCAGGACTAAACAGGACTAAAGAGGACTAAACCAGGTCTAAACAGGACTAAACCAGTTCTTAATCAAGAGTAAACCAGGTCTAAACAGGACTAAACCAGGACTAAACAGGACTAAAGAGGACTAAACCAGGTCTAAACAGGACTAAACCAGTTCTTAAACAGGACTAAACCAGTTCTTAAACAGGATTAAACCAGGCTAAACCATGAGGAATATAACTGGCTTTAAATCAGGACTAAAATAGTTTTTATGCAGGATGCTTTTTCTGACAGAGCCCTCTCCATTTATCTGGGCTTGGGACAGACACAAGAACTACGCTGGCGGTTCATTTGCCACTTTCCAATCGACTCAACTCCAACTCAGAGCATGTTTTAATCAATAACACACACGCAGCTGTACAAAGACCTGAAATCCTGCAGGAGGCCGTCTTCCTGTGCTGCTGTTGTTATTTACAGCAGCGAGAAGTTTGACCTGGTTTCTCTCGGTTCATCTTTGAGCTTCGACCCCCGCGGTGTCTCTGCCGTTTATTGTTTTTTTTGTTTTTTTTCTCTTGTAAAGTTTATTTTCATTATTATTCTGCAGAGCTCCCCCAGGACCTCAGCGACATGAACACACGAGCAGCAGCGCTGGGACTGAAGGAGCAGATATAAATAACACGATCGATCAGTTTTATTGTGTTGTTAGAGGGTGGCAGGATATCGCTTTGTCTCAGGATACAGTTTTTAACCAGGGTTAAACTTAAAGTGGGCAAACCAGATCTAAACAGGACTAAAACAGGTCTGAACAGGACTAAACCAGGTCTAAAGAGGACTAAAACAGGACTAAACAGAACTAAAGCAGGTCTAAACAGGACTAAACCAGAACAAAACCAGAACTAAACAGGACTAAACCAGTTCTTAAACAGGACTAATCCAGGTCTAAACCAGGTCTAAATGACGACTAAACTAGGACTAAACAAGACTAAACCAGTTCTTATTCAAGAGTAAACTACGTCTAAACAGGACTAAACCAGAACTAAACAGGACTAAACCAGGTCTAAACCAGGTCTAAATGAGGACTAAACCAGGACTGAACAAGACTAAACCAGTTCTTAATCAAGAGTAAACCAGGTCTAAATAGGACTAAAGCAGATCTAAACTGGACTAAACCAGGACTAAACCAGTTCTTGAACAGGACTAAATCATTTAATGTGTTCATTCTGATTAAAGATCAGCCCCAAACCTGGATAAATGGAGAGAGTTGTGTCAGAAAAGAGGAAAGGAATTAAGAAGAAATTTCCTACAGATAATATCAAAAGTTTAGAGCTGAGTTTAAAGGTCCTCTGTTCTGTTAAATTGACTTTTTTGAGCCTTTAACCCTGTTATAATGTTATTTCCTCTTCAGAAACAGAGCTGCAGTAGTATTCTGTTTGAGTAATCCTGTATGCTGAGGCGCTGTCCCTTCTCCAGAGCTGAAAACGCTCGGTCTCACAGCTCTACGTAGACACATGAAACCAGGAAGTGCTCCTGCGAGTTTCTAAAGCCCAGACACCGTCACCGGACTCGTTCTGATCATTTCAGCCTTAAACCTCCGTCACTACCAAGCATCAGCGCAGAAATCTATCTGTTAGCATCATGTCGCTAACAGCCCTGCTAATCAGCCATTTTATGTTCTGTCCATTCCTTTATACTGTATATGTTTATTAAGGTTTTTTAAGTACATTTACACAACAATAAAAACAAGGGCACAAGGAAAATGTAAGGTTACACTGCAACATGGGAACTTTATCTTATCTCAGAAATCTATCTGTTAGCCTCATGTCGCTAACAGCCATGCTAAAGAGCCATTAATGCTCTGTCCAGTCCCCAGCGTTGCCAGCAGGGGGCGACAGACTCCTAATCCATGCGTTCTCTGCAAATTCACAGTAAGAGCTCCACAAAAGAAGATGTTTTCCAGACATATACATTATTTTAAGCTATAAACTATTTCAAAAAGCCTGAAAAAAAGCAGAATATGGGAGCTCTAAATTGTCTAAACAAGTAAAAGTATTTTTTAGTCCTTGACTTGACTCAAGATTAGTTTCAGTCCCGCAAATGTCAAACTTCAGCTCATCAGTACAAACATGGCTTTGGACCAATGCATCAACCTCGTTCCTTTGTCTTCTTTTTTAATTTATTGTTTTTTTTTAGCAGACAGAAAATAAATGTAGGACTAAACAGAATAAACAACCTGTCCACACACTTCCCACAGTGCAGAAGGTAAAAGGAAAACACTGTAAAGTTTCACTGTAAAAGATTCTCCTCACGTCTGAACTCCGAGGAGACGACGAGGAGGCAGCACTGTCTGAGACAAAAACCTCAGCCCTGTGGTTTTTCAGGACTAAACCAGTTCTTAATCAAGAGTAAACCAGGTCTAAACACAACTAAACCAGGTCTAAACCAGGTCTAAACAGAACTAAACCAGGTCTAAACCAGGTCTAAACAGAACTAAACCAGGTCTAAACCAGGTCTAAACAGAACTAAACCAGGTCTAAACCAGTTCTAAACAGAACTAAACCAGGTCTAACCAGGACTAAACCAGGTCTAAACCAGGTCTAAACAGAACTAAACCAGGTCTAAACCAGTTCTAAACAGAACTAAATCAGGTCTAACCAGGACTAAACCAGGTCTAAACCAGGTCTAAACAGAACTAAACCAGGTCTAAACCAGGTCTAAACAGAACTAAACCAGGTCTAAACCAGTTCTAAACAGAACTAAATCAGGTCTAACCAGGACTAAACCAGGTCTAAACCAGGTCTAAACAGAACTAAACCAGGTCTAAACCAGGTCTAAACAGAACTAAACCAGGTCTAAACCAGGTCTAAACAGAACTAAACCAGGTCTAACCAGGACTAAACCAGGTCTAAACAGAACTAAACCAGGTCTAAACCAGTTCTAAACAGAACTAAACCAGGTCTAACCAGGACTAAACCAGGTCTAAACAGAACTAAACCAGGTCTAAACCAGGTCTAAACAGAACTAAACCAGGTCTAAACAGAACTAAACCAGGTCTAAACCAGGTCTAAACAGAACTAAACCAGGTCTAAACAGAACTAAACCAGGTCTAACCAGGACTAAACCAGGACTAAACCAGGTCTAAACAGAACTAAACCAGGTCTAAACCAGTTCTTAATCAAGAGTAAACCAGGTCTAAACAGAACTAAACCAGGTCTAAACCAGGTCTAAACAGAACTAAACCAGGTCTAACCAGGACTAAACCAGGTCTAAACCAGGTCTAAACAGAACTAAACCAGGTCTAAACCAGTTCTTAATCAAGAGTAAACCAGGTCTAACCAGGACTAAACCAGGTCTAAACCAGGTCTAAACAGAACTAAACCAGGTCTAAACCAGGACTAAACCAGGTCTAAACCAGTTCTTAAACAGGATTAAACCAGGCTAAACCATGAGGAATATAACTGGCTTTAAATCAGGACAAATAGTTTTTATGCAGGATGCTTTTTCTGACAGAGCCCTCTCCATTTATCTGGGCTTGGGACAGACACAAGAACTACGCTGGCGGTTCATTTGCCACTTTCCAGCCCTGTGGTTTTTCACTGCAGCAGAGCTGTTATAAAGCTGCCGGCAAAGTGGGCGGGGCCAACGGGGCCTTAAAGCAACAGACACCTAATCCCCAAAACAAGACCTTTTCCATACAAATATATTTAAGTTATAGAAGAGAAAGGAGTCCAAAACTATTATAAAAGCCTGAAAAAAGCTGAATATGGGACATTTGTGTTTCACTTAGCTTCTCTCTTCTCTATTTTTTAAGTTATCATCAAATCAAACAGCTGGAATAGAAACTCTCTGTATTATCAACCCTTATTTTTACATAGCATGCAAACTAAAAATTACAAACTAGTAACTTAATAACATACTAGATCCAGAGATCCATGTGTAAAAAGTCCAACGCATGATTTGTGTTTGAATACATTTGATCTGAGAATGAAAACATTGTGGGATAAGTAAGAGTTCTGCTTGTTGCTTGTTTATTGTAATTGTCTCATTGTTTTACAGATGAAAAAGTGTTAAAACAAAGCCAGTCTTTCTGTGAGTAATGGTCCTGCAGAAACACGAGAGAGAATCACGTCGTGGATGAAAGACGGGGATCAAAGTGAGATTTAAAGAGAAAGTGAACCACAGGCGGAGAAGGAGTCGTTACCGGGCAGAGACACGCCGCAGCTCCTCATCAAACAGTTCAGCGTCTCTGTGTTTGTTTCTCTATGATCTGAGTAACAGTCAAAAACTCAGAGAAGTTCAATGATGGCTAAACTTTTCCATCGTATTCAAACTAATGCAGCATTTGAAGAATCTAAAACAAAAATGGTTTTCTTTAATTTGAAATTTGTTACAGGTCCCCATTTCTTAAAAGTCCCATATTCTGCTTTTTTTTTTTTAGCTTTTAACCCTGTTCTCATGTGGTCTCCTCCTCAGAAACAGAGCTGCAGTAGTATTCTGTTTGAGTAATCCTGTATGCTGAGGCACTGCCCTTCTCCAGAGCTGAAAACGCTCGGTCTCACAGCTCTACGTAGACACATGAAACCAGGAAGTGCTTCTGTGCGTTTCTAAAGCCCAGACACCGTCACCGGACTCGTTCTGATCATTTCAGCCTTAAACCTCCGTCACTACCAAGCATCAGCGCAGAAATCTGTTAGCTTCACGCCGCTAACAGCCATGCTAACCAGCCATTTTATGCTCTGTCCATTCCTTTATACTGTATATGTTTAAGGTTTCTTAAGAACATTTAGACAACAATAAAAACAAGGGCAAAAGGAAAATGTTGTAAAGTTACACTGCATCATAGGAAATTTATCTCATCTCAGCTCAGAAATCTATCTGTTAGCCTCATGTCGCTAACAGCCATGCTAAATGGCCATTTAATGCTCTATCCAGTCCCCAGCGTTGCCAGCAGGGAGCGACAGACTCCTAATCCAAGCGTTCTCTGCAAATTCACAGAAAGAGCTCCACAAAAGAAGACGTTTTCCAGACATATACATTATTTTAAGCTATAAAACCTGAAATAATCATGCAAAGGAGACCAAAACTATTTCAAAAAGCCTGAAAAAAGCAGAATATGGGAGCTCTAAATTGTCTAAACAAGTAAAAGTATTTTTTGTCCTTGACTTGACTCGAGATTGGTTTCAGCCACACACTTGTCAAACATGGCTTTGGACCAATGCATCGAGCACGTTCCTTTGTCTTCTTATTTAATTTACTGTTGTTTTTTTTAGCAGACAGAAAATAATTGTAGGACTAAACAGAATAAACAACATGTCCACACACTTCCCACAATGCATTAGTCCCGTTTGCAGATAGATGAAAACATTGACGTCCAGTGGATCCTGCTCCTCTCAACTTCATCCGTCATCGTTAACGTCTCGAGACAAACTTAATGCAAGAGGAACACAGCAACGATCAGAAACACGAAACAACAGGATCGAAACGCATTTAGACACACACACACACACACAATGCTAACACACACGCGCCGATGCTAATCCACACACTCTGGGGATATTGATTCAAATCCTGTTAGCGTTTTCTGTCTGAGCAGAGTTAGAGCTCACACAGATCTGTCCCACTTCCATCCATCCACGAGTTAATGAGGCTCAGATACTGAACATGAGAGGAGCAGAGGTTCAGCAAAACCTCGAGTAAAAGAACTGTTACTGCAAAAATAATATTACTCACGTACAAGTAAAAGTACTTGCCAAAACTGCACTGCATGCTACACCGCAGAGGACAAGAAATACTACTATTACTTCCTTAGACAATTTAAAAGTGCCCTACAAAATAGAGGTCGGCCGATAATGGTTTTTCCATGGCCGATGCTGATTTTTTAAATTCAATTCAATTCAGTTTTATTTGTACAGCCCAGTCACAACAAAAGTCGCCTCAAAGGGCTTCACAACAGTTAATCAAACATAAACACACAATCAACACAAACAATAACTACACTAAACAGACCCAGCACACTCCTGTCCTTAGACCCTCCTTCTCGGTAAGGAAAAACTCCTAAAAAAAAACCATTTATACACAATACACAATAAACACTGCTAATTTTATTTTATTTTATTTATGTTTTTGACCGATATGCAGGGCCGATTTTCTTTGCTTATCAAAACACAAGCACATGTTAGAATGTGACAGTGAGAACAATTAAAGATGAGTTTTTTGAGAAAACCAATAAGGCAATCTCAGTCAAACTCTCTGTGCAGATAGTAATAAGACATTATATCCTAGAGGTCGACCGATATGGGTTTTACTACGGCTGACACCAGTACTGATTTTTAAAATTCAGAGCAGCTGATGGCCGATTAACCCTGATGATTTTTGGGCCGATATGTCTTTCATTTTCTGCAAGAAATGTATATAATATAGCCATTTGTTTTAGTAATGCTTATTAAAACATAAACAAATGTGTTAGAATTGGACAGTGAGAACAGTTAAAGATTATTTTCTTTTTAAAAACCAATAAGACAATTTCAATCAAACTCTCTGTGCAGGCAGAGATTGTGAAGAGCTACAAAATGCTTTTTAATTTTTTGTTCTACGAGGTTCTGTTCCAGAGAAATGAGCAAAATCTTTTTATTGCCTTTTTAAGCTTTTTAGGCTGAGATAAAGAGTTTTTGGATGTTTCCTATGAACTGCAGAGTAAGAGTCCAAACTGAGACAAGCTGGGGTCCTTCAGTCACATGGAGCCCAGACATGTGCCTGACTAAAATCGGTCATTAAAGTGCAAGAATCAGCCGATCGCCAATTGTCCAAATATGGCCAAAATCGGCCCAATAAATCAGCCGATCTCTACTACAAAATGTACTCAGAAACCTATTAAAAGTATACGTATTCAATGGAATTACTACTGAGTAAAAGTATTGGGTTAGTGCTTCTTTCTGTGATGTCTTTGAGTTCAGCCATCGTCCCAAAATCTGAAAAAAGCCAAGTTTGTCCTCGAATCCACTCCCACACGTCCAGGTCTGCAAACGAGGAAGTGAGAAACAGCCCAGGACATTCTGAGGTCACATGGTCCATCAGGGGTCACATGGTCCCTCAGGGGTCCCATGGTCATTAAGAGTTATTATTATATTTTAAAGTGAGGTCTTGGTGGAGGTAAGCGTCTAAAAGCCCACTCCACAGAGCAGTAATATCCACTCAGCGCGTCCTCTCATGAGCAGCGCGGCCGTTAACAGGGGTTTGAGAGGACTAATTGCTAATTTCACCCTCGCTTATTTTAAAACAGGATTATGCAACGAGAATGACAATGAACCGCTTCAGAGTACATTAAACACGGGCCATTGTAGAAAACCTTTGTCATTGTGCTTCAGCTCAGAGCAGATTAATGTGAGGAGGCATTTCCTCCAACAACAGACGCAGCTGAAGGACAGAGGAAGTCCACTTGTTATGAATTTTTCAGAGGTAAAAAGTCGTGCGGTCTTGATTTTGAGACAGGTCCTGAGACAATTTTGTTACGGTCTTGGTTTCGTCTTGATCTCGGCTGCAGTGTTACTCAGTCTCAGTCTTGGATGTGGCCAAACTAAAATAATATACTAATAATATACCTGAATTCACACCGAAAACGTCTGGAGAGCGTCGCAGCAGCAGTTGTTTTACGCGGTTCTGTTTAAGAGCGTCAAGATTCAACTTCTCGATGTGTAGAGTTTACATTACCGCTGTTTTCAGTGAGCCTTTATTTTGAAAGTGTAGTGGAAGTTTATTTTACACTTGGTGCCTGTTTCCTGTGTTTCCTGGCTGTAGCTCTGCAGATCGATGTGAAAAATAGAACTCCAACCTAATTTGAGCGTAGCGTCGTGGCGAGTCGTTCGGTGTAAACTGGGGGTAAGAAGAACCGAGAAAATGTTTTGTTCTCGTTTGTTTGTGGAGTCTGTTATCAATTATCAAAAATATATTTAAACCACTTAAAAAAACAAAAGCAAAAGAACGTTTTTCTTTAATTTCAGTGTTAGTTCACAGGGTTTGGTGTCGGTTTGCCTTGGTTTGGTCTCAAAAGTCTTGGATGTGGCCAAACTAAAATAATATAATAATAAGTTATTAGTTTTCAGCCTTAAGCCCTATTCAAACGGGATAAGCATTTACCCCTGGACCTCTGTAATTCGTGAATTACCCCCCGACGTCAGTGTTTTTAGTTGGGCATTCACACGGGATAAACGATGTCTGTAATTTACTCGATTTTACAAACCTTATTCCAGATATGATGTATTGAAAATCACACAGATTAATAATGTTATGTTTCTAGCTCTACTTAATCCTAAACTACAATCTTTTATATTGATTTTATGTCGACTTATAGCCTGGAAAATACAGTAACTTTAGGTCAGAATTTGCCAGGAGTATGAATAATTTCGGGCTTCACTGTATGTCAAACACACTTCTCAAAAATAACCCATTTGTTTGATGACATTTGCAGAGCCACTTTTAACTCCTAATGCCAAAGTAAACAATGATTTCTTCTGCGTTATGTTCTGAGCTCAGTGCGTTTTACTGAGCTGACAGCAGAGTTACACGGCACATTTCCAGGCGTGGACTCTGAGGAACAATGGCTCCTTCAGACCGAGTGTTTTCGGTCTGTCAGGCTGGAACTTGCAAAGATGATGAACATAAACACGAGAGAGAAAAGCTCTAACTCCACAGAAGAACACTTATCACTGCTCTGGAGAAACGCGGGGATTTTACAAGAACCTAAAGTCTGTGAGAAACACTGTTGTCTCGCCTCGAGGTGTAACTCAATGCAGGGACTTTTTCCTTTTTGGGAACTTTATCTGCAGTAAACAAAGTCAGTGATATCTACTGTCAGCACCAACCCAAATAAATAACACAGATGGCACAGAGATGACAAAATAATGATAATATTAATGGATTTAAACAGAACCTGCAGAGACAGCACAGGCGTCCTGGGGCCCTAACCCTAACCCACCGACAGAGACGTGGCAGCCAAACCTCTCTGAAGAACAAACACACAATCGCACTAACACAGGCCCAAGGACACAACAGCAGAATGAACTGGAGCGGGGATCAAACCACCAACCAGCTTAGGCGTAGATGCATCGATCGTTTCTTTATAAAGATTCTAAATTAATTCAGAAAAACTAATACTTGGAATTTTGTCGTGGGTTACAAAAACTCAGCTCTGGCAAATGCTAATAGAATTTTCTACTGCTTTCTACGATCAATTATTTGTTCTTTTGTTTTGTTTTTAGAGTAGAAAGTGTTTAAAATGACATTTCAAATATAAAACATACAATTAAAATTAAATATTGTTGAAGAATTAATGCTGTCATGAACCAGCTGAATGAATCAAAACATAGGCCTCTGAATCGAAATCGAAACAAATCTCATGACTAGGGCTGCACAATATATCGCAAAATTATCGTTACCGCAATCTCCGTATCGCAAGAATCTAAATATATCGCAATAACACTGTGGTCTTCCATCTGACAGAGATTTACACTGAAGAATCATTTTCCACCAGAGCCTTAAAAGAACATGTGTTGTGACTAAATAAAAATGTTTAAAAAGTCCAGTTTTAGTGGTAATTTAATTAATTTAGTCACAGCTTAGCCTTGTTTTATTCCTGGTTTAGTCTGTGTTAAGTTTTGATTTTGTGGCTGTTTTGACTTGTAAATACAGAAACTTACATTTTTGTGAAATGTAGTGAATTTAACTTACTATGTTCGAAAAGTAGGCTCTATTTTCAAATATCGCAATAATATCGTTATTGCAATTTTCAACACAGTTATCAAATATCGCATGTTTTCTCCATATCGCGCAGGCCTACCCCTAATCTTCTGAAACACTACGTACTGCGAGGACTGAGGGTAAACCTGCCCCTGTCCCGGCTGAGACCTGAGGTGTGTAAACATTTGTTATGTTATCTATGTTCTGTTGTTAATAAAATATTGGCTCATGTGATTTGAGTCTTATAGTTTTTATTTTCTCCAACAATGTCCCAACATTTTCAGAATTTGGGTTGTATCTATGGCTGCAACAACTAATTGGATTAATCGATTATAATCGATTATTGAAATAATCGTCAACTAATTTAGTAATCGAATAATCTCCAACTGAGATATTTAACTCTGACACTGCCATGTTCTGTGAGAGAAGGTTTTATTTCCTAGATAAAGCAGTAAACATTAAAAACAATGTACGTTTTGCGTTTTTGATTACAAATATCATATATGTATTAAAGATATTTTATGTACATAAGCTCTATATAAACATCTTACAGAAGCTTGTAGCTTTGTCTGATTTAATTTAGTAAAAACGAAGTGATTTTTGGTAGCATTATCACCAATTTTTAACAAAAACTATAAAACACCTCAAGTTTTTAACCATTTTACTCACACTTCTCTATCCGATAATTAATCGACTAATCGAAAAAGTAATCAACAGATTAATCGATTATCGGCCCTAGTTGTATCCAATTATATTTTATTTATTTAATCTTTATTTAAACCAGGAAAACAAATCCATTGAGATTTAAAAGGACGTCCTGGCCTGGCTGCCCCAGATGAGGCTGCAGTCCAAACAAAGTCCTGCACAATGACACGACACAGGCACAGCTGGAGACTAAAAACTCAAATCTGCAGATCATTCCAGGACCAAAGGAGGATTTTAGATCAGGTGAGGGATGTAGACGTTTTATCTGTTGACCGCAGAAAGAAAGAAACCTGATCACAACCGACTCCTCAGTCAGGAACCACCAGACGATACATTTCTGACGCCATTAAAAGATTCCTTCCTCTATTCTTCCCCGCACATAAGCACAGATATTTTCTTTCAGTAACAAGAATGCCCATTACATAAAAAGCGACCTCTCTGTGGCCTTAAACCTCTCAATAGCGCCCAGACAGAGCGAGCGAGGCATTCAGCGACGAGGAGAAAGAACGAGCGCGAGGACAAAGGGCCACGCAAAACCGATCTGAACTCTTCCTTTCAGCGGAGAAACGTTCCGTCTGCAGAGGACACGGCTTCGGAGGTGAGGATCCTCAAATTCATCTGCACCAGAGCCACACGCAGAGAAAAAGTTAAAAAAAATTACGTGAAAAAGTTAAAAAAATGTTGAGTTTTTTTCAACAACTAATATTTTTTGTTCACCTAATTTGACGTTCATACAGTGAAGCCTGAAATTATTCATATCCCTGGCAAATTCTGACCTGAAGTTACTTTCATTCAACCAACATGCCACTTTTTGTTCAAATGTAAAAAAAAAAAAAAAGCTGAGAAATATTTTTTTTTCCACAATGATACCTCTTGTACATCGTCTTATTATGTTTTTCTTTTAAAAAAAAAACTTGCTGGTTGAATAAAAGTAACTTTAAGTCAGAATTTGCCAGGGGTAAGAATAATTTCGGGCTTCACTGTTCGTCTAAATCTTTAAATTTTAAGTTTTACTCGCTATCATTGTTTGTTTTTACTCTCCATTGTTCAGAAAAAGTATTATTATTGACAGGGCTTGATGTAAACTTTTTGCTGTGGCTCGTCTTTGTCAAACGTCGCTAACCAATTTATATTTTTACTTGCCAAAAATTAATTGGTGTATATTTTATAGTACACACTAAGCTTAAAGAAATGTTAAATTTGGTTTAAGTGCAGTAGGTAACAGAGATTTATCAAATACTAAACAGGTTTACCTCGGCAGGAAAAAAAACCCTTTTTAAAACGTCATTTTGTTTAAATTAATATTTTTCTTTCTTTAGTCTTTATGAATTACTGTTTACTAAATGGCATATACTCAGAGCAACATAGATTTGGGCCTAACCTCTAAAGTTAAGATATATTTATGCGTTGTGTATTTGTGTGATTAGCCAAAATAAAAATCTACCTGAATTTGGCCAAATGTGAACGTCAAGCCCTGATAATAATAAAAACTAAATATACTCAATTTAACAAAGAATAATACTTTTTCTGAACAATGGAGAGTAAGTTTGCTGTAAGATAAGTTAAAAAATAATGATAGTGAGTAAAACTGAAATATGGATATGGAGAAAACATGCGATATTCGATAACTATGTTGAAAATTGCGATAATGATATTATTGCGAAACTTAACACAGACTAAACCAGGAATAAAACAAGGCTAAGCTGTGACTAAATTAATTAAATTACCACTAAAACTGGACTTTTTAAACATTTTTATTTAGTCACAACACATGTTCTTTTAAGGCTCTGGTGGAAAATGATTCTTCAGTGTAAATCTCTGTCAGATGGAAGACCACAGCGTTATTGCGATATATTTAGATTATTGCGATATGGATATTGCGATAACGATAATTTTGCGATATATTGTGCAGCCCTAGCTTTTGTTTTTTGTTTTTTATATTTTTCTTTTAGGACTGTTAAAGTACATAATTCAACAGCCAATCAGAGCGTCCCTTATTGGAGTGTGCCAGCAGATTAAAATCCTTTATAATAAAGCCTATATAACGTCATTAGAGCGAAGTTGATCTAACTTTTATTTTTCAGATAACATAGATGATTTTTAGATAATATTTTACAGAAATCTTTCCAAAATGTTTCATCACATAATTAATGTAAAGTCAGTTGTTTGTGTGAGTCTCCACAGATCTTTTAGTTCTTTTTTATCGATTAATCGCTGCACTGTAATCAAAAATCCATTTATTAGTGAACGTCTTTGTCAAATATCTTCACCCTAGCACATGAAAAATGAAAAATGTTTACTTTTAATTATTCTTGTTTGTTTAAGAAAAGAAAAAAAGGGGTTATATGTATAAATGTATGTATGTGTATGTCTGTATATATATATTTTTTTGAGTGTGTGTGTATATATTTTTTTGTAAATGCAAGTTTGCAGTTTAGTTTTTTTATGTTTCATGTGTACATGCATACTTTTGCTCATTTGTGTGTATGTACCTGTGCTTATGTTATATTGTTCAAACTTGCAATGTAAAGAGAAAAACTAACAAAGTATATTTGACAAAAAAAAACCCTAATAAACTAAAAAAATGTCAAAAGGAGAGCAAAAAATAAGTTTGAAAAAGCCTAAAAACGAGCCCTGGGGCTGAGGGTTAAGCTCTTTAAAAGCCTCAACAAATCCTATTTACTTACTATTGTCATAATACGATTTTAAATGCATTTGAAGTGGTGTAATTATGAAAATAAACCGACTGCGGAGTGAGAGCTCGCTGTCGTCACAGAGAGGAGCTCGCTGAGATTTTATGCAGCAGCGACAAATGAATGCAAATGAAATATCAGGCCTTAATCACTGCAGACGCTTCTGAAGTAAGAAGTTAAATCTAATATTAATATGTCTGATGGCGTCCCAGTCCCACAGCATTTAAGGACTAATGTCTCCAGCTCCTCTGTTCAGGAGCCCAGGGGACGGTCTCACATATGGGGCCGGTCTGTGGGGGCCCGAGTCCTTCTACTGTCTCTGTTTAAGCACCGCTGCGAGAATAATTTAGTTATACAGCGGGCAATAGCGCACTAATGGAAAGGGCTGGACCAAGTCTTCATGGGGCCCTAAACAAAATTTGACCTGGGCCCCCCACCAGTGCACGATTGGTGAGTCACAGAGTAAATTCTCACGAGTAAACAGTGGTAATATACATTAGAATACGTGTGTCCTGAGTCTTCTAACAGACATTTGTAAAGATGCTAACTGGCTAACGGTAGATAAACAAAAACTCCACATATTGCTCTACCTCTGTGGTAATTTTTGTGTATTTATGCTAAGTGTTTATCAAATAATCATGATATGAAAGTAATTTTGAGAGGGAAATGTGCAGGGAACGCTCAGGTCACACTCGGGCGACGTTCTTTCAGTGATCTTAGTGTTTTTGTAGCTAACTTTGTCCGTTTTGTGATTTTCTGATTAACGTTAGCTTAGCCCACAATCTTATTTTGAAAAACAAGGTACCAGATGTGAAGATTTGTTAACGTAAATATCCCAGCCTTAAATTAGATCCGAAAAATCCAACAAATAAGGCTGAAAACGCCAGAAAGGTGAGCATATAGCTATAGCACTGCCGAGCTTAAACCTCGGGCGATAGCGCTAGTTCATACAGCCACAATAAAATATTTGTAAAAAAAACTATCCAACCAATGTATCATTATAAACATAAGAAAACGTACTTTTATTTTATACATTTTGCATTAATGAAGATATTAAATGAGCGATTTCATGACTTGTTGAAGATAAAAAAGTAATAGAATGTTCAGTTCAGTTAATACTGTTTGGTAAGGCATAATATTGCATCGTTTTGCTTTAAAGAACACATTTTATTTTTATATCACAGTCTAAAAGCCTCTCAGTCAGCAGAGTCTGGACCTGAGCCCTGATTCCTGCTCCACTAAACTCATCCAGTAATTATATTTAGATTCAAGCAAAAACAAACCATTGCACAGCTGTGAACAAAAGTATAATTATTAGTCTTTTCTGTGCATATTTTAATCGCCCACTGTGCATTGAAGACAAAATCTCATGCACTGAGCTACTAATTTTCAAATCCTCCAGGTTCATCTTAAAAAGAGAAAAAGTAGTAACAGGTTTCAGTCATGTGTGGGTAGTTTACAGTGGAATTATGCGGCTAGTTAATGTGCGTACACGTAAATGTGCTCCATTCACAGCTCATGCATTAAAAAAAGGTAAAACAAAAAGGTCATCAGGACAACAAACCTTTTTCTGACTGAGAACCTACACAGACGTCTAACCAAACACAGGTTTTTATAGCCTTTAAAATGGGCCAAGGTGCAAACTTTGTGCATCTTAAGACACCGCTCCCAGGTTGCACAGTGTCACAGATCCAGGATCAGCTCTGTGTGTGCGGTGCCAGCTCCAGCAGCGAGAGGTGAGCCAGGTTCAGGACTCGGCCTCAGACAAAAGGACACGAAACCAGGAGAGAGCGGCTGTGTGTGTGTGTGTGTGTGTGTGTGTGTGTGTGTGTGTGTGTGTGTGTGTGTGTGTGTGTGTGTGTGTGTGTGTGTGTGTGTGTGTGTGTGTGTGTGTGTGTTATCATTATCATTCCTGTGCACTCTGCTGCTCCCGGCTGGCACACACAGCGCTGCCCTCCTCCTCCTCCTCCTCCTCCTCTGCCCCGCTCCTGTCTGTCGGTCTGGGTACTGCAGTGTGTGTGTGTGTGCGTGCGTGTGCGTGTGCATGTGTGTGTGTATAATGTCGGTATCTGGGGGGCACAGGGGCAGAGCTGTACCTGCTGTCTGCTGCCAGCTCTCTCCTCTCCTCTCCCAGCTCTGCTCAGTCACGACTCCCACTCTGCGTCTCTCTGAACGTGTTTTTCTTTTAATATGGCACTATCTTGCAGTCTCTGTGCGAAGGCTTGGAGCTGGATTTCGCCTCTAACTGGATTTGTAGGTAATAGCTGTTGCATGATCAGTGATTCGACCCAAGTGGACCATAAGGAACATGGCTTTAGTGAAGCTTCAATCAGCCACATTCAGCTTATTTCAAATAAAATCAGTCACAAAGGTCAGAAGGTCGTCAGGCATCAGGAAGGGCATCCAATGTAAAATCTACGCCAAATTATAAAGAGACCCAGAGGAGAAAAGCCTAACAAGAAATACTAAGTACAGATTTTGAGTCTTCAACCACAGATCTTTTGGTCGACCTGATACCTCAGACCGATTTTTGCCATTTTTAGTAAATGGGCTGATTCTGGCTTTTTTAAGCCGATTTTTGGTCAGGCACAAGTCCAGGCGACCATGTGTACTGAAGGACCCCAGACTCCCCAACCAGCTTGTCTCAGTTTGGGCCATGGATGGATAATAAGACCTGGATAAGGGCACCGCCCCCTCTCCCCCTGGTGGCCGCTCCGTGGAACTGCAGCGAAAAACTCCAATGCGGCCCAGGAAAGAATTTCCCCACAGAGCACAGAGTAAACAGAAACTCCTGGTGTTCAGTGACAGGACACAGACAGCTGGAGAAAAACATTTATTATCTTTTATCACACCGTGGACTTTTCCCCTCTTTGAAATCTTTAATTTGTCTAAAAAATAATTTTATGGTTTGTGACGTCACCGCTCTAACCTGCCATCGTGCCCATTGGTCAGAGCCGGTCATGTGGTACACAGAGCAACACTGCACTCGAGGGCTGCAGTGCGCCCTCTATGGGCCGCACAACGCGGAAGTAAAAAACTTTTTTTGGCATCACGCGCCAGTGAGAACGGCTTTTGAAAACAACAGGCAGTCGTGACGTCATTCCCTCTCCAGGTTTATAATCCATCCATGGTTTGGGCTTTTACTCTGCAGTTCATAGGAAACAAACAAAATCTCTTTATCTCAGCCTGAAAAGCTCAAAACAGCAACAAAAAGATTTTAGAACAGAACCTCGTAGAACAAAAAATCCAAAAGCATTTGTAGCTCTCCCCAAGCTCTGTCTGCACAGTCTGACTGAGATTGGTTCTCACTGTCACATTTTAACTCATTCATTTGTATTTTAATAATCATTACTTAAACAAATGGTTATATATATTTTTTTCATAAAATCTTAAAAATCTGCCCTACAGGTCTTCAAATCTGCAGTGTTTATTGTCCATTGTGTGCTCTGAATTTTAAAAATCGGCATTGGCATCAGCCACAGAAAAACCCGTATCAGTCGATCTCGAGTAAGAAACATGTTCCTCCCTTCTTTGTCCCGCTGTGTTGTGTCTAAGCTTGCAGTTTTGTGCAATGTGAGACTAAAGTCTGCCACATGGCTAATCTGCATCAGCACATGAACACACATGTTCCTGTTTTAATGCACTTATGCATGGGGCTCAAAAGATCCGTTACTTGTGATTGGTGAGCTTTACAGTTTGTTACACCAGCACACAGGGACGCACATTTGGTTAATTTCCTTTAATCGATTAATTGGTATTTTTACCAAACCACCGTCTTGACATTACCTATAATTATTTTATAAAAAGCAGCTCTTTATTAAATTCAAATTCATGAACCAATAAAAAAGTGGCATTTTTTAAACTAAAGACAAGTTAAAGACTTGTATATTTTAGGAAATAGTTGCTTAATTTTGCACTAACTCTCCAGTGGCGCTGTCCCTTTACTCTACTGTACAGAATTATGATTAATTATTAGTATTTCTTTCAATTGATTATGGCCATAACCGATCAACCACAAACACCCCTGACGACCGAAACATCGAACAGTTACAACTTTTGTAATCACAGCCAATTTCTATAAAAAAAAAAGAAGAAAAAGAAAAGAAATCCTCCATGTTATCCAAATTTTGAATAACTGTGTCTTAAAACTCTGGTTGTAATGAATCTGTAAGTGTAAATTCAACCAGAAAGACTGATTTCTTTTACCTGACTCCTCCCTCTCACCTGTTACTGTCACTGTCAACCAATCACAGCCTGCCACCTGCCTTTCCACAGCAGCAGAACCATCATCCTCCTCAGCTTCTCCTTCTCCTCCTTTTCACCACCACCAGGTTCTAGGCACAGGAGGATAAAATTCCCCTAACTAATGTCTAGGGATGTAACGATTCCTTGTAAATCGGCTAAAAATCGACGCATAAGAGAGAAATTTTGAATTGGTGTGGAAAAATTTTTATCACAATGTCCCTTTAAAACAGCGCGCAGGCCACCAAAGTATAATGGTGCGTAATCTGACTCGCATGTTTGGCGCTAGACATCATTACCTGACCATTTTACAGAAGAAAAACATGAATTTACATCAAGTTTTAGTTTACAGGACTCGTAAAATCATTAGCCTGTGTGCTGGGAACGTGAAAAGGCTGCACAAAAGCTTCATTACTCGGCGCGCTCCCTCACCTCTCGCACAGACGGAGGAGCGCACACACAGCGCACAGAAAACAACAACAACAAACCCAGGGCGAACAGCAAGAAACACACATCTGAAGGTTTTATTCAGGCTGCACCTGTTTGCTCCGTTTACCATCGTTCAGAAAGTAGCTTGCTGTTAGCAGCGAGCTAAAGGAAAGCTAAGTGGCTAACAACAGCTAAAGTTTATCTGAAGTTTCAGTGGCCCCTCCCCCGGAGCGTTTCCATGGAGATCAGAGTTTTTACTGAGGATGAGTCTTTCCTCACTGATGTTTTTATAAGACTTGACTTACATTAGGCCCATTATAATCTGACTGAGGAGAGGATTTATGATAATCTGCTTCTCTGTGCATTGCTTGCTACTGAAGTGTCTCTGTTTTTGGAGGAGAGTAGAAAGATGTTAATAAAAGTGGCTAACAAATTATTTTATACATTTGTTATTTTTACACATTTGTCACATCTACTTTTTAAAATAAATTTCTGTTAATAAGAAATGTACAATAATTTAAGTTTGATAAGGAGACACAAATAGGCTCTGTAAAAAATCCTTATACTGCAGCTAAATCTGCAAATAAAAATCATAAAAAATCATAATTGTGAACATAAAATCGTGAATTAAATCGAATCGTGACTTTAGTGCATCGTTACATCCCTACTAATTTATCAAACTCTCCTTTTCTCTACCTGCTGGAGTCTAACTGCCAATGTTTATTCCTTTAAGAACAGCATCAGTGAGTCCATGCGTTCATCTCTGTAGCTTCATATTCTGTAAATAAGTTTGCATAACAACTGCAGGTCTGAAGCAGATTTTACAGATCTGTCTCCTCGTATTCTGACGTCAGCCTGGGCCCATGACTCAGGTCCATCTGCTGCAGAATCTCAACAGTCTCTCTTTTTCGTGAATCACAGACAAACGCAGCTGACAATCATCCCTCCCTCTGTCTGCACTCATTCAGTTTTTCTCTATTTACAGCTCTGCAGGGCCGGAGCGTGCGCCAGCCGCTTTGTGCATGAGGAGGGTTCAATCAAAAGGCAGACATCGAGAGAGAGAGAGATACATTGCAGTTATTATTATTGCTGTGGACAACTGGGACTGCGTGCGTCATCGCTGCACCTCTTACCAGATGTGTGTATGGCAGAGAGGCATTTTGGCTGCCTGCTAACAGCTCCGGCTCCGGCTCCAACATTTTTTCAGTAGGAGAAGAAAAATAACCAGAGGCGTGCTGTGACTCATCCAAGCACGAATTAGGTTTGGTCTCTGGCTCGGTGTCATCTCTGGTCCCGGCGACTCTCTCGCTCTCACTGCTTTGGCTTTTATTTATCACTGCCAGTGTCTAGGGCTGCAAAATTCCGGGAATTTTCAAAGTTGGAAATTTTCCATGGGAATAAGTAGGAATTATGGGAATAAATTGGGAACTTACACAATTCAAAACTGTCCCATGACAGGGCAATATTCTATAGCATAAAAAACACAAACACACTTCAATATCTGTGTTATTCCTCAGTCACATGTGGTACATGTAGTAACCTGTGGTACATGTAGTAACCTGTGGTACATGTAGTAACCTGTGGTACATGTAGTAACCTGTGGTACATGTAGTAACCTGTGGTACATGTAGTAACCTGTGGTACATGTAGTAACCTGTGGTACATGTAGTAACCTGTGGTACATGTAGTAACCTGTGGTACATGTAGTAACATGTGGTACATGTAGTAACCTGTGGTACATGTAGTAACCTGTGGTACATGTAGTAACCTGTGGTACATGTAGTAACCTGTGGTCCATGTAGTAACATGTGGTACATGTAGTAACCTGTGGTACATGTAGTAACCTGTGGTACATGTAGTAACCTGTGGTACATGTAGTAACCTGTGGTACATGTAGTCACCTGTGGTACATGTAGTAACCTGTGGTACACGTAGTAACCTGTGGTACACGTAGTAACCTGTGGTACATGTAGTAACCTGTGGTCCATGTAGTAACATGTGGTACATGTAGTAACCTGTGGTCCATGTAGTAACATGTGGTACATGTAGTAACATGTGGTACATGTAGTAACCTGTGGTACATGTAGTAACCTGTGGTCCATGTAGTAACATGTGGTACATGTAGTAACATGTGGTACATGTAGTAACCTGTGGTACATGTAGTAACCTGTGGTCCATGTAGTAACATGTGGTACATGTAGTAACCTGTGGTACATGTAGTAACCTGTGGTACATGTAGTAACCTGTGGTACATGTAGTAACCTGTGGTCCATGTAGTAACATGTGGTACATGTAGTAACATGTGGTACATGTAGTAACCTGTGGTCCATGTAGTAACATGCGGTACATGTAGTAACCTGTGGTACATGTAGTAACCTGTGGTACATGTAGTAACCTGTGGTCCATGTAGTAACCTGTGGTACATGTAGTAACCTGTGGTCCATGTAGTAACCTGTGGTACATGTAGTAACATGCGGTACATGTAGTAACCTGTGGTACATGTAGTAACCTGTGGTACATGTAGTAACCTGTGGTACATGTAGTAACATGTGGTACACGTAGTAACCTGTGGTACATGTAGTAACCTGTGGTACATGTAGTAACCTGTGGTCCATGTAGTAACCTGTGGTACATGTAGTAACCTGTGGTACATGTAGTAACCTGTGGTCCATGTAGTAACATGTGGTACATGTAGTAACATGCGGTACATGTAGTAACCTGTGGTACATGTAGTAACATGCGGTACATGTAGTAACCTGTGGTACATGTAGTAACCTGTGGTACATGTAGTAACCTGTGGTACATGTAGTAACATGTGGTACACGTAGTAACCTGTGGTACATGTAGTAACCTGTGGTACATGTAGTAACCTGTGGTCCATGTAGTAACCTGTGGTACATGTAGTAACCTGTGGTACATGTAGTAACCTGTGGTCCATGTAGTAACATGTGGTACATGTAGTAACCTGTGGTCCATGTAGTAACATGCGGTACATGTAGTAACCTGTGGTACATGTAGTAACCTGTGGTACATGTAGTAACCTGTGGTACACGTAGTAACCTGTGGTACATGTAGTAACATGCGGTACATGTAGTAACATGTGGTACACGAGCGAGAAGTCACACAGGAGTAAACTGGGCTTGTGAGTATTTACGACAGTGCTCTCCTCCGAACTGTAGGGGGAGCAGAGTTACTGAGTTCTGCTTTAACACAAATAAACAATAAAACTATTCTCTCTCCACATGTGATTACTTTGGCAAGACATTAATCGTGATTTCATTTAGGCCTGCGCAATTAATCAACATCGAATTGAAACTGCAATTAGCAAATCACAAAGGCTGCAATTTTTTTTACATGATATAATGTCCTCTGCAGAAAACTAAATATCAAGTCTCTGCAGGGTCTTAATCTGTACAAACTGTGCTACAGCTGTAGTTCAGAGCTCTACAGACCTGATCTGAAAAGCTGTGATTCCTTTCATTAATTCAGCAGTGAATATTTCAGTTTTTAAGTGTCACTGCTCCATCTCACGCTTAAAATGTAAATTGTCAACTGAGCATTAATTTAACAAATATATTGCAAATCTAATCACAACTGTAAAATCTATCTGAAAAATTGCAATGAGGTATTTTTTTCAAAATCCTTCAGCCCTGGTTGAAAGCCGGTCCATTAACCACTCCATTCATCTAAAGCTGCCATCTCATCTGTGTCAACTTTAATCCCAGTGTAATTAAACAGTTCCCTCTGAGTGGAGCTGAGCACTGAACAACAGTTCCTCTGTGGCACCGAAAAGCACTCGGTACTGCTTCGTATCCAAAAACACGCTTTCAGTACCAAGTTTCAATACTTCTGAATCTAACTACTGCTACCTGCAAATACTGTACAAAGATCTTTAAAAGTGCAGACATCTCACTCTGTTTTAACACTTTTTACCATCAATTTAACTTATTTATTCATCATCTTTATTAACTTATTTAATCTTATGAACTTATTTGTGTTTTTAACCAAAAGACACCACCGTAGCCTAAAGCACAGTTAAATACAGTAATTAATCTACTATCCTAAACCATTTAATTATAACTGGTAACACTATAATTCTAGTGTTTTGTCAAAATAACAAAGGTTTTGTGTAAAATCATACTTTTTGTTTTGTAAAACTGATAGTTATAGAAGATGAATTAAAATAGCATAGGTATTAAAAAAAAAGTATCGGTATCAAAAACCAGATATTGTTTACATACAGGTATCGAAAAAATAATATTGGTACCCAGTCTTTACCTCCAATAGAAAATTAGTCTACGTAAAACCAATCTAAAGGATTTTGCTCGGAGCAAAAAGCCACTCGTTAAACCAATTCATTACAAAGTAAACATAATGCTACATGAACATTAGCTCGCTCCCTGCTGTGTTAAATGTAATAAGCATCAATTTAGCGTCTCCTATACGCTCCCGACACTGACTTTATTAGATACAACAGCCTGAGCGCAATCTCTCTCCTTCCATTCCTCCTATAGTCAGTTTAAATAAGTCTAAAAACCTCTGCATCAGCTCGAACCGTGCTTATCGCTCCTCTGTGGGCTCTGTGATAAGGAAAAGTGCCTCAAAAACCATCTTTACTAAGACATAAAGAGACTCTGGAGGACTATAATGAAAGTGAGTGTTAACAGGTAAAAGGGGGTCTCTATGAAGACAATAACTCAGTGTTATTATTGCAGCAGTGGAAGAAGTCCCCAGTGAGCAAGTCCCATTGGGGCTAAGCTACATTTACACATTGTTCTGGTTTGTTCTTTAATTAATGCGTACAGTGGTTTTAGTCACATATGATGACAAAAACAGGTGATTTTTGGATCTGTTTAACCATTAAAGATGCATTTTATAGGACACAGTTGACCTAAAACGGAGCAGATAAATAAAAAGTTTGTTTTTTGGCAGTGGAAAGTAACTAGATTTTTCATCAATGTCACAGAAGCAGAAGTAGTAGACAAGGTGAAGTGTAATTAATGTGTTTTTTTTTTTCCAGAAACATATGTCAGAGTAAAGTGTACAGTGTTTATTTGTACTGTCAGTGTCAGTACCTGTGATGCAAATAAAAGCTAGTACTTAAGCTACTTTGCAAATATCATATCATTGACTACTAAATTCTATATGGATCTATTTTTATAAGAATCCCAGAAAAAGTAGCTGTTTTTTTGGTGACAGCTAATGGGGATCCAAATAAATAAAGAACATAAACAAGTGAGAGTGCAGTATTTACAGATGACCATTACACTAAGGGCCAGATTTATCAAAGGTTTGCTTCATGCTAAATGAATAAGTTGAGCTAAAAGTGGAGCAAATGCAGGCGCAGCTGAGGTTAGCGTCTCTAACAGGAGCTAAATGAGTGCAGCACAGATTTTGCTCCGGTGACTAAATGAATCTGTAAAACCAGGCGTTCTCGGCAGAATTCAAGGCAGAGAAAATGCAACTGTGAGTGAAAATTGATCACTTTGGAAAAGCTTGTGCAAAAGGAGGAAAGAGTGCAGCTTTTAGTGCACAGATGGAGCATTGAAAATAAGTTCTAATGCTTTAAAATGGCTCATTTATAAAGATACAACAGTAATGTGAAGATTTTTCTTGATTCTCGCTCGTATTCCACTAAACTGTAGCCTTTTACAGCCCCCGCCTCTGGGTTTCAGTCTTTCCCACATAATTTTAAATCCTTACAGTGAAGTTTTTGTGTTCAAAAGACAGCAACACTCTTCACTCTCCTTCTCCTCCTCTTCAGCTCATGCTGCCTTCACGTGATATGGGAAAGATGATATTTTCCACTTGTAAATGGGAAATTAGGAGTTGTTGTGGTCGTTGCATAATAAAAAATGGCGGACACAAACTTTATCTTGGTAAAACATTCCTGGACTGATTAATTCATCTGCTACAACAACGGTAAGTGTGCTGTATTTTGTATAAATTATGAATCATACATTAATTTTAAAAACAGAATTGTATGAGTTTGCTAATGTTACTGTGTTAAAATTACATTAAAATCGTGTATGCTACATAATGAGCTAACATTTATTAGCCTACGCATTTCATACCATCCACAATTTCTTCACTGCTCTCCGCCATTTTTAAATCTGACCTCATCTCCGCAACTCGAGTTCTTCAGTGGAAATTAAAACGAAAGCGGGCGTTCAGGTGCAAATTTGACCTCGGCAAGCGGTATTTTCCATAATTCCCATAGCACATGAAGGCAGCACTAGGCCCAGGAGGAGAAAATTCCCCAAACTAATCCCTCGCACTCTCCCTTCATCTCATCTCTGACGTCTCTACCTGCAGAGTTTATTCCTTACTTTTTCTTTTTTTTTTAAAAATAAGTCTTTTCCTGCACTGTAAAAAACGTTACAAAAACTCAAGGCAACAGGATCCCTCAAGATTTTTGAGTTTTGGGGCCACATAATTTAACATTCACATCTTCTAGAAAGTAAAATTTTTACTCTTTATCATTATTTTTTACTCATCTTTCCGCCAACTTATTGTCCATTGTTCAGAAACAGTATTATTATTGATAATAATACAAACTTAATATATTAAATTTAACAAAAGAATTGTGCTCAGATTTTTTTTTAAATAAACAGCAGCAACCACAGAGATTGAAACTGTGATACAACAAATATATGAATAATTCACATACATGTGGATTAAAATGTGAGTTAAAAAAATTATAAGTAAAACATAAAATTTTAAGTTTTTAGACATATGAACATCAAATTAGGTGAGCAAAAAAATAAATAAAAAATACTCAAAAATCTTGAGGGATCCTGTTGCCTTTAGTTTTTGATTTTTATTTTTTTTACAGTTTTTTTTACAACCAACATAAACCCATGACACAAGCAAGAAACTGTCTAACTATCCTCCATCTTCACAAACTGTTGTCTTCTAACCACACCTTGCTCTGGATACAGGAGAAACACACACAGCTGCAGAAGAACAAACTCCAACAATGGCTTCAACATGAGTTCACAAATACGTTTATATATAGGTTTATAATACGTTTATATATAGGTTTATAATACGTTTATATATAGGTTTATAATAGGTTTATAATAGGTTTATAATAGGTTTATAATAGGTTTAACACGGCCAGAGATCTGAGAGAGAACACGAGTCATGACTAAGCTAAACCACTTTGCAAAAGAAGATAACCTGCTGTTTATGAGATGACTTAAGCCAACAGTGAAACGTACCGCTCAGATAAACGCTTTCAGTGTTTATTAACGAGGAATAATATGTGTGGGATATAACAGGTCAAACGATATATCGGCCGATATTTGCCTTTTTTAATCAATTGTCGATCGGCTGATTCTTGCCCTTGCCAAATTTTGGTCAGGCACATGTCTAGGCAACCATGTGACTGAAGGACCCCAGCTTGTCTCAGTTTGGGCTTACTCTGCAGTTCATAGGAAACATCCAAAATCTCTTTATCTCAGCCTGAAAAGCTCAAAACGACAATAAAAAGATTTAGCTAATTTCTCTGGAACAGAACCTCAAAGAACAAAAAAATCAAAAATCATTTTGTAGCTCTGCTCAAACTCTACCTGCACAGAGAGTTTGATTGAAATTGTCTTATTGGTTTTTAAAAACAAAATAATCTTTAACTGTCCTCACAACACATTTGTTTACATTTTAATACACATTACTAAAACAAACAGCTATATTATATCAATTTCTTGCAGAAAATTAAAGAAATCGGCCCTACATATCGGCCCAAAAATTGTCAGTGTTTATCGGCCATCAGCTGCTCTGAATTTTAAAAATCGGTACTGGTGTCAGCCGTAGTAAAACCCATATCGGTCTACCTCTAGGATATAATGTCATATTACTAAAGACGAGTGTTAATTAGGAGGTTATGGGCTGTTTTGGCAAAGAAAGTTGACTCGCGGTGGTCACTGCACACACCGCTGATGTAAGTCCGAGCTTACGCACTTAGCATTTGATCACACATTTAGTCAAACACAAAAATCGATCGTGGACTACAGCAGGGCGTGTTTTTAAAAATAAAACATGTATATCTTTCTATTACTTTGTTTATTTGGCACAAATTTTGCTGCAGTAGACCAAGATATGTGACATTTTCAATTTATGTTGTTATTTGCTTCACTACAGGAAGGAAAAAGGCTTTTTTGGAGGCAAATGTGTGTTTTTTTTCAGGCGGAAATTAGAATAATCCATTTCAACCTCAATTTATGGTCAAACAATATAATTTATTAATATTATTTCTCTTCCACAATAATCCCCAAAGTCCACCAATTAATTTGCTACCAAGGTTAGCTATGTACACCTGGTAAATGCTAAGTAAAACCTTAATAAATGTAGATATAGAATTTTCGGGAAAAAGGCCTCAAAGCTTAACAGGTTAATACCATCTAATATTTCACATTACAATTTTCATCACATTCTGTTTTTTATGCCTTTATATTTTTCTGTATTTGGTCCATTAGTCCATTATTTTAATTAATTTTTGTGAATTTGACCTTTCATACCAAACATCAGAGTGAAGTGTTTTGTCTTCATTTGCTCTGGGACAGTCCCGGCTCCTCCCTGTCTCCAGGTGAACTCGTGTCCTAACGTCCCTCTCTGACTCACGGCCGGATGTTCCTTCAGACGGACGACAGCCTGAACGTTTGTTTTCGTGAGACGCAGTTTCCTGATGAGGCTGGCGTTAGGTTCGGTGGATCGCGGTCGGGTTTTTGGCAGGTCGTCCGTACGTCAGAGGGATCTCAGCGAGTGATGGATGTGACTCTCGCAGTCGGAGCAGGAGGAGGAGAAACACAGACGCTGCCATAAATCCACTCTGTCTCTGCTTTTCTCATAGCTCTCATTTCCTCTGATACACACTCATGCAGGGAGGATATAGTTATTTTACTTAAGTACAATTCTCATGTATCTGTACTTTACTTGAGTACATTTTACAAGAGGTACTTTTACGTTTATTTCACTACATTTTAGAGCAATGAGTTGGTCTTAGGGGTGTAACGATACGTTTTTGCAACGATACGATATGTATCGATTAGAAGTGTTTCGATACGATTCAAGAACGATATTGGCTAATTTGGAACGATACGATTCAACACCTTCATATCGATAATCAATACGGCAACTTTTCGCCAAAGATCATAAAAGTTTATTCTCAAATGTAGCACCGCAGGCCGGGGTTGATTATGTCCAGCAGACAGAGAGTAAAGAAAAGTTGAATATAACATTTTATTTAATTAAAAACACAAAATTTATCTCCAAAAAGCCATATCTGGTTTTATTTTAACATACAAATTTTGACATTTCTGATATTATCGATCAATACTTCATGTGTATCAATATTCACTTCCTAGAAAACGATACGATTCGATACAAGGTCATGTGTATCGATGTAGTTTTTTGTTTTTGTTTTATGTTTTTTTTTTTACTTATTTATTTTATTATTCACTTATACATTTACACATAAATAACCAAAATAAATAACAATACAAGCAGCTATGACAATAAAGCAATAATGACAAACAAAACAAAAACGACAAAGGGGTAAACCATACAAATCATAAACTTAAATGCTTAGAGAGGTTTTTTTTTTTTTTTTTTTTTTTTTTTTTACATTTTTCTGTTGGATTGAACATCTTGTCCCATCAAAAAGCATTATTAAAAAAGCACAACAGGTCCCCTTTAAAAAGGTCCATATATCTCTTGGAGAATGTTATTGCTTTTTTATTTTCCATTTTGTTTATGAGTGATATGTATCTGTCCATCTCAGTTATGAATTCTTGTATGCGTGGCGTTTTCCTTGCCCATTTACATTTATGAATATAATATTTTGCATGGATAATAAACTGATTAAGGATATATTTAATATTTTGATGAATAGTTTTGCTATATCCAAACATAACATCTTTTTTTCAATTTTATTTGATAGAGCACAATTAAAAATTTGTTCTATTTCGCATCAAAGGTAGCGCGAATCTACACAATCAAAAAACAGATGGCAAATCGTTTCGATGGTGGAATTGCAAAAAGTACAAAGTGGGTCAATATCCTTATTGAATTTATTTAAAAAACCTCTACACGGATATATTCTATGCATTATTTTGAATGAAACTTCCCGCAGTTTATTACCCATGCAATATTTGTAATTTAACATAAAAGATGTTGTTGTATCATAGGAAAATAATTGATACAGTTACTGTATCTTTACAGCCCTAATTGTTTTGAAGTACAAAGTATTTTCAGTTTTGGTTTAAAATCCTGTGTTTTTGTCATGGCCTCATTGTAGACACACAGTACTTAAATATAACAGATGCAGTAAAGTAGTACACGCAGTACTTAAATATAACAGATGCAGTAAAGTAGTACACGCAGTACTTAAATATAACAGATGCAGTAAAGTAGTACACGCAGTACTTAAATATAACAGATGCAGTAAAGTAGTACACGCAGTACTTCAATATAACAGATGCAGTAAAGTAGTACACGCAGTACTTAAATATAACAGATGCAGTAAAGTAGTACACGCAGTACTTAAATATAACAGATGCAGTAAAGTAGTACACGCAGTACTTAAATATAACAGATGCAGTAAAGTAGTACACGCAGTACTTAAATATAACAGATGCAGTAAAGTAGTACACGCAGTACTTCAATATAACAGATGCAGTAAAGTAGTACACACAGTACTTAAATATAACAGATGCAGTAAAGTAGTACACGCAGTACTTAAATATAACAGATGCAGTAAAGTAGTACACGCAGTACTTAAATATAACAGATGCAGTAAAGTAGTACACACAGTACTTCAATATAACAGATGCAGTAAAGTAGTACACACAGTACTTAAATATAACAGATGCAGTAAAGTAGTACACGCAGTACTTAAATATAACAGATGCAGTAAAGTAGTACTGCTTTAGAAACATCAGAATAATAAAGAGCTCAGCGACAGATTCAGTTTCTTCTGGAATCAGCAAAATCCCTCACATTTAACTCATTCATGAGAGAAATACTTTTACTTTTTACTCACAAGTACATTTAAAAGTGAGCACTTTTATATTTTTACCTAAGTAGAAATTTTAAGGCAATACTTTTACTTTTTTGAGTTAATTTTTGCTCCTTGATCTGTATTTTTGCTTAAGTTTTTAAAAAAAGGAGTACTTCTTCCATCATTGGGTTATTTCCTGTTCTTGTGCAGGTGAAGGGTAAATGTCTCTCAGTGTCCGCCCTGAGACTCAGGGGCCCCTGTCCCGGGCCCTTGTGTGGTTCCTGGGACAGGCTCCAGTCACTCGCGGGACTTTTACAAGAAACACATGTTGAAGGTCGAGAGAACAACCGAGCGATGTGTGGGCTGTGACCGAGCACGAAAACCAGCACAAATCTGTTGGTTATTATAAAAAAATCAGGTCTGTGTTTGTTCCCAGGTAAATAAACTGACAAACTCATTTATGTAGAAACTCTTTCTCTCCATAAACAACCAACGTCAATCTGTGAGCGCGTTTCCAAAACAAACATGGGGCTTATGAAGAAAAGTTGCACTAAATAAAACACTAATATACGCTGTGTTAGGAGCAACTCTGCAAAAGTATGGGGTTTGCAATAAAAATGGCTCCAACAGTAAAAAATAATAAAAGGATCAATAAAACCTTTATAGTTCTGGTCAGACGAGAGGCTGATAAAAGACCTGAATCTTACAAAAGTACAAAAAAAATGAATCTATTACATTTTTAGAGCACTTTTTCAGGGTATCCCCAACATAAAAACATTAAAAAGGTGTTTGTGCTCAAATAAAGGCCTTAAAAAGTATTAAATTGTATAAGTAGGAATTAAATTTTGCACATCTAGATCTTAAAATTTGTCAAAAGTTAGGTTAATATCACAAAAAAGTAGAGTCACCACAATAACAAAATATATTTATTGAGGAAATGTTATCATTGAAATGTAAGATTCATTTTTTAATTATTTTTCCTTTTTCTTTTATCTGTGTTAGACTTTTAAAATAAAACCCTTGAGTTTCAGAGTAGTGCGGATCATTTCTGAGTCTAAAATTTATACAGATTATTGTCCTGTGCTTGACGAGGCTGGCAGTAAATTTCTGTGGCATTAAAAAATCTTAAAGAGTCTTAAATGAGAAAACCCGGAGCTCGTGTGATTTTTTCATAAACACGGGCACTGCTCACGACAAAATAATGCACCAATCTTCATTTTCTTATAAATTAATGATATGTATTTTGTATTAAGTCAAAATTTATTTATATAGCACTTTTAAAAAGATAAAATACAAATACAACTAACACCAGGAAACAATGAAATAAGTTAAATAATAGTAAAAAGTTAAAAAGTAAAAGCTGATAAAGCCAAAAACCAGAGAGTTTTTCTCACTTTTGCAATAAAAATGGCCCCAGTAGTAAAAAATATTAAGAGGATCAATAAAACCTTTATAGTTCTGGTCAGGAGAGAGGCGGATAAAAGATTTTAACCTTTGAAAGTAGAAAAAAATATCACTCTCTTGTATTTTTATAGCACTTTTTAGGCCAGGGTGCAGTTTGTGAAATTCAGGAGCTGGGTTCACAATCCAGTGCTCTCTTTGTGCCAGTCCCAAGCCTGTATAAATGAAGAGAAATGCATTTCATATTAATGTGAGAATCACCGCACACTGGGAGACAGAGGCTTGGCTGAGAAAAGACAAAACAAAAGATACGAAGGAAGTAAAATTAAACAAAAGCACCCAGGATACTGCCAGAAAAGTCAAATATAATAATGACCAGCTGTGATTTTGTTGATCTAACTCAATAATTCGTAAAAATAAACTCCTAGTCCTGCTGTAGATGCGACTCTGACGATCTGTGTAATCAGTTCACTAATTAACCACTTAACCGCTCCGACCAATCACATCAGAGTTAATCAGCGCTCGGAGCCGTCTGCCCCGTCTGCCCCGTCTGCCCCGTCTGCCCCGCCGCCGCCGCTGCCGGTCACAGTCACCGCAGCGAGAGGAGGGGACCGGAGCGGCGCAGCCACACACAGATGAAAGCACGAGTTCCACAAAGACGCAGCGAGCTCAAAGAACGCTTCTACACCGTTTTATTCTTCTGAAAGGAAAATCCACTGCCAGACTTTTAACTACACTTCAAGTCGTTTTGATGGTTTCCACTGAGAAATGCTCCCATTCAGGATTAGCAGGTTCTTTCCATTTTAGATAAACTCTGAGATATTCAAGGTGACAATTAAACTTAATGGTGCCCTACTCTGCAAAATCCACTTTTAACCCTGTTCTAATGTTTCCTCCTCAAAAACAGACCTGCAGTAGATTATAAGTCGCACTTTTTCCATCGTCTGTCTAAGGTGCGACGTATACTCAGGTGTGACTTATATATTAAAATATTTCAGGTGTTGGTTAGAGGGCGCTCTAGGCTTGTGTACCAGCATCTGCTGCACCTGTACCACTGACAATTTAAAATGTAAACATTACCACTAACAACTTAGGCTATAAAGACAACTGAGAAAGAGCGGAAGAATTGGAAATGGAACTGATGCTGAGTCTGACGACAGCCACGCAGAGGAGGAAGCGGCGCTTCGTCTACCTCCGGAGTTGGCGGAGTTGTTCAGAAGCGACACCGAGGATGAAGAATTTAAAGGATTTAGTGATTAGGAGTGAGATGGTGAGTTTGGTGAACTTGTTATATTATGTTCTTTATGCTATAGTTATGTGAATAACTGTTAATATATTACGTTAACATACGAGAAACCTATTCAGTTCATTGTTTATGCTTCATGTAGCTGAATAACCATCAATGTGTTACGTTAGCATAGCGCACACCTATTCAGCTGTTGTTCTCTATTCTATTATTACTATAACTTGCCTTTCAACATGAAATGTCTGTTCTTGGTCTCGGATTTTGTAAAATAAATTTCCTCCTTCTTCCTTTTCTTCTTCATTATGCATTTTTTGGCTTGTGCCACTTATTCTCCGGAGCCACTTATAGTCCGGAAAATACGGTAAATGGGGAGATGGCATTATTTACTGCTCAGCCTTGCTGTTGTGCTAACACTGACGTTAGCCTAGCACAGAGCTGAAGCTAAGTACATCACAGTAAAAGTATCATAATGCATTTCTAATACAGAAACTCCACTCCTTTTACAAAAGTACATGATTCCGAATGTGTAAAAAAAAATAGGCGGAGAGTTTTAGCCGGAGTGAAGATATCACTGCGCCGACGCCGAAGTGCTCCTAAAGTGTTATTACGCCTTACATTATAGCACCCATTTATCTCAGTTGGTGGTGTGGGTGAATTTAACTCAATTCACCAGAGCTTTTTGATCACAAGCAGCCAAAGTGGTGCGGGTTTTGTTTGTTTCTTGGTTATGTTATGTTTGTTTATTTCTACGGTGAATTATGTGGGCGCTCATTAAACAACAGTGAAGAGAACTCACAATCTTAGTAAATAACTTTATTTGTAAAGGAAAGCCATCTTTTCGCTCTCCTCTCTGTTGCCTCTCACCCCTGTCCCGACAGGAACAGGCTGTCAGTGTCATGAACCTGACAGGGGGAGGGTAAGTCTGAGCCCCCCCTGAGGACCCCCCTCTGAGCCTGTCGCTGCTCCCCGGGACGCCGCACCTTCCGCCCGGGGTTAAGTGCCTCAGTGCGGGGCCAGCGACTGAGGGACGACCCTGTGCCTGAGTGGGACCGTCCCGGCCGGAGCGGGGACGAGGACGGGAGGCAGGGACGTCCCGCGGCTGAACTCCAGAGTGGGACGGAGAGATGTGAGCTGCTGTCGCTCTGTGGGACGTGGAGTAAGGAGAGAGGACATAATACAGTGTTTCCCAACCAGGGGTACGGGGACCCCGAGGGGTACGCGAGCACATTGCAGGGGAACGTGGAGTTTTTTACAGAGCCCTCTAAGAAAAAATTGGCCGTCAAAAAACCTAAATGAATAAAATGAAACTAAATTTGGGCAAAGCCAGGACGATGCTGAGGGAGTAACAGAGAAATGCAAGATTAAAGAAGAACAAAACAGCGACTAAACCAGGACTAAACCAGGACTGAACCAGGACTAAAACCAGGTCTAAACCAGGTCTAAAACCAGGACTAAACCAGGTCTAAAACCAGGACTAAACCAGGTCTAAAATCAGGACTAAACCAGGTCTAAAACCAGGACTAAACCAGGTCTAAAATCAGGACTAAACCAGGTCTAAAATCAGAACTAAACCAGGTCTAAAACCAGGACTAAACCAGGTCTAAAACCAGAACTAAACCAGGTCTAAAATCAGGACTAAACCAGGTCTAAAACCAGAACTAAACCAGGTCTAAAACCAGAACTAAACCAGGTCTAAAACCAGGACTAAACCAGGTCTAAAACCAGGACTGAACCAGGTCTAAAATCAGAACTAAACCAGGTTTAAAAATCAGAACTAAACCAGGTCTAAACCCAGAACTAAACCAGGTCTAAACTCAGAACTAAACCAGGTCTAAAATCAGGACTGAACCAGGTCTAAAATCAGAACTAAACCAGGTCTAAAACCAGAACTAAACCAGGTCTAAACCCAGAACTAAACCAGGTCTAAAACCAGGACTGAACCAGGTCTAAACCCAGAACTAAACCAGGTCTAAAATCAGAACTAAACCAGGTCTAAAATCAGAACTAAACCAGGTCTAAAATCAGAACTAAACCAGGTCTAAAATCAGGACTAAACCAGGTCTAAAACCAGGACTAAACCAGGTCTAAAACCAGGACTAAACCAGGTCTAAAATCAGGGCTAAACCAGGTCTAAAACCAGGACTAAACCAGGTCTAAAATTAGGACTGAACAAGGTCTAAAATCAGAACTAAACCAGGTTTAAAAATCAGAACTAAACCAGGTCTAAAACCAGAACTAAACCAGGTCTAAACCCAGAACTAAACCAGGTCTAAACCCAGAACTAAACCAGGTCTAAAATCAGGACTAAACCAGGTCTAAAACCAGGACTAAACCAGGTCTAAAATCAGGACTAAACAAGAAATAAAACTGTCCAGAACTAAACCAGGAAAAATCAGGTCCAACTAGGTATAAACCAGGTAAAACCAGAACTAAACTAAGACTAAGTGGGGTCCAAACCAGGTCTAACCCAGGTCTTGGGGGCACACAAGACCAAAAAGGTTGGGAACCACTGACATAATAACACTGATAAAAATATTATACAAATGTTTCTCTACATAACTTCTTCCTCCTGCAGCCCTAACTTTTTACATCTTTTACCTTAAAGCACAAATAATGCACAAATAAACACTGCCATCGTTATCTAACGGGCAATAATTCCTTTTTTTTTTTCATGATTACAATGATTAACAGAGCAAACATTTATTCTGTTTATGAAATTTAACCATTTTTTTGTCTTGCAGGCAGATCATTTATACAAACACTAATGTGGCCATTTCCCATTTATACCTCTGTCTACCATATATGGGGGAAATAGCGCCACCTAGTAAAAAACAAAAACTAAAACTCCAATCCCTCACAATCATGAATCCATGAAATACTTCATAAAAATGTGAAGTTATATTACAGTGACAGTGTTTTATAAAAATGTAATTTGAATGGAAATCAATGGCACAAAAAATGTCTTAGGGGTAAAGCTGTGACTGTTTTTTAGAACATTTTTAAAGGAATTTTCTAAAAAAATAAAAAAAAATCATCCCAAAACACACACCTGAGGCAAAATCTATGCCATCTGAATCAACACAGCAAAAGATATCCACAAAAAACTGCTGCAAAACACAAAAAATGTCTTAGGGCTGCAGGATCTTCCAGGTTTATTCTCTTTCTTAGTGAAGTGGGTCTGGAGCCTTTCCCATAAAGCAAAAAACACATGCATAGTTAATGTTTTTACAAAGGTATATGCAGGAAACCTTCTCGAAATATTTTAAGACCTCATCGCTGCTTCAAACGGTAATTAGCAACACAACTTTAACAAAAAAAAAATTAGTTTGCAATTAAATCTGGACTAAAAACAACACAGCACAAGATAAGCCGGCAATAAACACAGCTTGAAAGAATAACTTCAACCAAAGGCAAGGTTTATTAAAATATATCAACGCTCAGGCTCTCATCTATTCACAAGAACAACTCGAACAAAATAAATACAGATCAGAACTCATTACATCCTGCAACACACAAAACAAATCTGAAGATAAATATTCTCACAAACTGGAAATCCTCTTTATTTGGCACCAGTTGCAGGTGAATGTGTAGAAATGACCTCTGTTTCCCTGTAAGGCACACTCCGCTAATAACTGCTTAAAATAAAAAAGAAAACACATAAAAGACAAAGTGGCTGAATATTTTTTCTTGGATTGACTTTCTCTAAATGATGCCTCAGAAATAAACCATGACATAACAAAATTATATTGTTAAGTTTACTGAAAATAACTAGTTCCATGCAAAATGTAGTTGTACCATGTGACAGTGGTTTATGGAACATTCACCACAGAAACAAAGGTTAGAACAGAGGCTGCACGATTTATCAAAATCAAATCAAAATCACAATTATTTAGGTGACATATCATATTTTCTGGACTATAAGTCACACTTTTTCCATCGTCTGTCTAAGGTGTGACGTATACTCAGGTGTGACTTATATATTAAAATATTTCAGGTGTTGGTTAGAGGGCGCTCTAGGCTTGTGTACCAGCATCTGCTGCACCTGTACCACTGACAATTTAAAATGTAAACATTACCACTAACAACTTAGGCTATAAAGACAACTGAGAAAGAGCGGAATAATTGGAAATGGAACTGATGCTGAGTCTGACGACAGCCACGCAGAGGAGGAAGCGGCGCTTCGTCTACCTCCGGAGTTGGCGGAGTTGTTCAGAAGCGACACCGAGGATGAAGAATTTAAAGGATTTAGCGATTAGGAGTGAGATGGTGAGTTTGGTGAACTTGTTATATTATGTTCTTTATGCTATAGTTATGTGAATAACTGTTAATATATTACGTTAAGGGGTGCACGGTGGCAGAGTGGTTAGCGTTCTCGCCTCTCAGCAAAGAGGTCGTGGGCTGACCAACAGACCATCACACAAACTCTCTGGGTGGAGTCTGCAGGTCCTCTCCGTGTTACAGTGGGTTCTCTCCGGCTTCCTCCCACCGTCCAAACACATGCATGTGTTGGTGAACTGGTGACTCTAAATGTCCCCTAGTGGATGAATGTGAGAGTGAATGGTTGTCTGTCTGTCTTCGTCTCTGTGTCAGCCCTGAGACAAGTTGGCCCCTGTCTGTACCCCGCCTACGGCCCAAAGTTACTGGGATAGGCTCCAGTCACCCATAATGGGAATAAGCGGTAGAAAATGCATGAATGAATATTACGTTAACATACGAGACACCTATTCAGTTCGTTGTTTATGCTTCATGTAGCTGAATAACCATCAATGTGTTACGTTAGCATAGCGCACACCTATTCAGCTGTTGTTCTCTATTCTATTATTACTATAACTTGCCTTTCAACATGAAATGTCTGTTCTTGGTGTCGGATGTTGTAAAATAAATTTCGTCCAAAAAATGTGACTTACATACATTTTTTTCTTCTTCATTATGCATTTTTTGGCGAGTGCGACTTATAGTCCGGAAACTACAGTACTCCACAGCAGATGTAGTTCAGACCTCCTTGTGTTAGATTAGCAGTGAATATTTCTTGTCAAAGCTCTATCACAAGCTTAAAATATAAACTTTGTAACTTTTCCCTTGTCTTTTTTCTGTAAAGCACTGTACAAATAAACTGTCTTTGCCTAAACTGAACATTGATTTTTAAAAACTGTAATATCTGTCAGAAAAATCTGGCTCGCACACCTTAACAGCCTTAAGGTGGACTGAGTGTGAAAGTTACACAAAAATCCTTCCCGTTGCTGTAAAAACTGTGCAAACCCAGCTCAGATCTGACTGTGGCTGTTGTTTGTGTGGCTCTGAGTTTCCTCCTGTGGTTTGGTGATTGCTACGTTACAGTCTGTATCCAAACACTGGTCCCACTGGAGCCGGACTGAACCGGGACTGAACAGGTAAAGGTTTGCAGACCTTGAGACTGCACACAGACCAACGCTACATAATCTCACTTTATTGTCTTTTTATGCAACAAAATAAACAGAATTTTTGGAAAACACACACCAGTATTTAGCTGAGGTCAAAACAAAAGCCTTGTTGTGATGTCGGCTTAAATATCTTGGTGTGGTTAGTTTACAAAATGTGCCAGAAATACCTCTGAAAAGCCAATTATATTTTTCTAAATGAAAGTTAACTAAAAATACACTTTACACAGAGAGCACAGCATTGCATTTTTATGTCCACTTAGATATCGTTTGGACATCGCAAAACCTTCACTCTGTAAACATCAGTGGAGAACAATCCCACAGCACTGCAAAAATCCTGCTTTTGTTTTGACTCTGTGCAAAATTTATCACTGTGATTATAGCTACAAATGCTAAAGCTAAAATGAGAAAAAACAAATAACACTGGTTTACAAATGTTTGGACTCGATCTGCTTCTGAGATAAAAGTGGCTAAATCTCATCAATCTCTGAAAATCATTGATAACTGTGCTGTTCGCTATGTATTCAAGATATTTAATGATATTGTTTCACATCAAAATCACATCTGTTTATACAATAGATTTAGGCATTTTTGCTTAAAAATAATATTTATATTTTGAAAATATTTAATTTCTCTACATGCATGCATTTTGTCCACTTCCAAGAGAGAGATTTCTGCAAATAAAAACTAAACATTTTATGTCAAAACTCTATCCATATTAAAATGAATGTATTGAATGTGCAGCTTTCAGATAGAACTGGTTGCTTGTAGACACTGTACCTTCTGATAAACGACCGTTTTTGCCTTATTTTGCATAAATTTCCTATTTTGACCCAATACTGTTTCTTGGGAACTATAGCAATCTGCACTTCTCACTTACTTTTTCTTTATTAGTGACCTAATCCAAGAAAAATGTCACTACTTTTGTTCCGAAAGCATTTTGCTGTAGACCTGTGTTATCTGTTTTTTGTTTTTTTCTTTTGTCGTTTTAAAATAAAATTTGAATTACAAAAAAATGGGATAGAAAAAAATGCTGTACTTATTAATTATAAGGTTTAAACAAATAAAGCTTTATCCTCGGTGCCTGATACCTGATTTGGATACCGAGCTAACACAGCTAACAACTGGCAACTGGCATAGGACAAACTACAACATATACCACACACAGTATATTTATACAAATGTGCACAGGTCAAATACGTTTTCACCACTCCTTTACTCTTTATTGTTTTTGGATTATTAACAATCTTGTTTACAGTGTTCGTGTCGATGAAAGACGTGAAACAGCGACGATGCTAATGCTAACATGCCCTCGCTTTATCTTCCCAACTGAGATTTGGCAAAGCCGGCTGTGATGCTAATGCTAAGAGATCCTGCTCTCTTTTAATTTACTGAAATAAACAAATATAAACAGAAATGCCAATGTTTATATAAGTCTGGTCCAAATGATGCATAGCTTGGGGAGAAGTGAGCTTTCCAAAATAAATTAAAACATAGCCGTATTTTGCATTTCAATTTAAAAGACTAAAGCATAAATCCAACGTTGTGTTTTTTTTCTTAATTAAATATCATATTTTTACATTTAGGTTTTGAAAAATGAAAAACAAAAAAAACACCACAGTTTGTTTTTTGCATTTTATTTTGAAACGAAAAAACCAAAGAACGAACCGTGCACAGATTAGCCACTCATTATCTCACTCACTCTTTTACTCTAGAGCCTGGGTCTGCAGCTTTCACTTTCCAACTCTCTCCCCAAAGGCTAAATAAATCCTACATAAGCTTGTTACATTTGAGACAACTTGAAAAACGTGTTAAAAGGCTAAAAACAATTATTTTTATGCTATTATTTTACCTCTTGTCATTGCCCCATTTGTTCAGGAAGCACACGCAAATACAATTACTTCTGCAAAACAAGTACTTTTAAAGGCTTTTTTAAGTTTACGATTAATTTTGAGCAAAAATGTGATCTGTATGTTGCCTTATCACAAAATTTTGTTAAAAGAGAAGCCCAGGGATCATTAGCGATTTTACTTTTAACCACCTGTTCAAGCTAACGGCGGCTAACGGCGGCTAACGGCGGCTAACGGCGGCTAACGGGTGAGGAAAATCAATGTTTACGTTGCATTGCTTGTTAAAACAAATGGATGACTTACATTTGTTTTACAATGGCAAGAAAAACAATATTTCCCACATTTTCTCAGTGCCTCAAATGTTATTTATACTGTGGATTATAAAATAACATTACAAACAAACCAGAAAAAATAAGTATATTTATTTCATCTATAAAAATAAAAGTGCCACTTGGTAAAATTATAGAACAAATGAGGCAATGACACTACTTTTTTCATGAACATTAGTTACTGAGTCAAAGCAACAGAAGAAACAAATGTTAGTGATGAGACAAAGAAGAACATTGCGAACTAAATATTTTTGTTGTTTTAATGCAAAATGTGAGCTGTGGACATGGACATTTTGTAAAAGTTCAAGCATGAATGAATGTTACATAGCTCAGGAAGTAGCTCTCTGACATTTTACATCTGTTAAACGTAGCTCTCAGGGGAAAAAGGTTTGCAGAGCCCGACTCCAGAAACACTGCTGCTTATTTACTTCCATTTAAGTTAAACGACCTGAGCTGTTCTGATGGTGCTACAGTTCCAGAGAGCTCAGGTCTCTGCCGCTGTCTGGACGTCTGTCTTTGATCCAAAAACACTCCTGGTTTTACAGAGAAGCAAAGGTTCATTGGATAAATATTTTAAATGCACCCTCAGGCAAATGATAAAAACCTTTATAATGAGTCTTAGACGATGCTGTGGGGGCATTGCTTGAATACAAGAAAATAATTCAAGGCAACTGTAAAGAAGCTGTATTATTCCTCCCAAAGCCCTAACTTTTTACTCTCACCTTTCGCCCTAAGCACAAAAAATGCACTAATAAAGAAAAAATCTAATAGTCAATGATTACAGTTTTTTTTCATGGTTACAATGATTAACGTCAGTCCTCATCACACACAGCAAAAATTAATTGTGTTTATGAAAGTTAAGCCTTAAATTCCAGTTTGTGTGGTGCAGACACATCCAGCACAAACCTCTGCCTCTGCTCAGTCTGGGACCTTTTTCTACTTTGCCCTGATGTGCACATCTCTGTAAGAACTACATTTTGGATTTGTGCTCACGCAAACACAAACAAACTCATTTCTCAACAAACACTTTCACACCAATTTATGACAAAAACACACCCAAATCATTTTAGTTCAAAACATGTTTTTTATTTGCCTTGTAGGCTTGATCATTTATACAAACACTAATGTGGCCATCTCCACATTTATACCTCTGTCTACCATTGATGGGGAAATGGCGCCACCTAGTGAAAAACAATAAAAACTAAAATTCCAATCCCTCACGATCATGAATCCATGAAATACTTGATAAAAATGTGAAACTATATTGCAGTGACAGTGTAGAATAAAAATGTTGTTTTAATGGGAGTCAATGGCACAAAAAAATTCTTCTTTCTTAGAGGTAAAGGTGGGACTATTTTTAGACACATTTTTAAGAGGATTTTTCTGAAAAAAATAAATAAATCCTGAAATCTGAAAATTTATCAAAAAAAAAAAAAAAAAACACACCTGAGGTAAAATCTATGCCATTTGAATCAACACAGCAAAAGTTATTCTCAAAAAAACTGCTGCAGAACATCCCACAGTGTCTCAGGGCTGTGGGAGGGAAGCCTTTGTTAAAAAGTGAAGGATTAAGAACCAGTAAACACCATGAGTTATGAACAGTGTTATTAATGTTTAATTACTGAGTAATAAGCTGTTTACATCAGCCTGCTATACGTTTATCCAGTCTGAGTTCACACTGGCGGTGGCGGTGCACGGACGTCCCGCTACAGAGAGGTCAGAGTTCTGTTTTCTTAAGAAAACACAGGAAACAGGCTCCAAGTGTCAAAATAAACCTCTGCTACACTTTCAAAATAAAGGCTCGCTGACACAGCTGTGAACATCACACAGTTCATTTTTGAGAGGGGAACCGTTTTACAGACAACCTGCAGAAGCTGAAGGCCACAGTTGTGTTCAGGGGCAGCTCTGAGCTCAGAGTCGCTCTGCTTCTGCGATGCCCCCTGCTGTAAATGTGGGGTAAGTGTTAAGCCTCCAGGAAGCAGAGGGTCGCTGGTTCAAACCTCGCTGGAAACACAAACTGTCGTTGTGTCCCTGGGCAAGACATTTACCCACACTGCCTGCTCCGGTCACAGTACGTGGCTGGTTGGACAGGAAGGGCATCCGACAGTAAAAACATATAAACTAACAAAAAAGGGAGCAGCTGAAAGTTAAAAACCAAAAAAGAGAATCAATGCAAAACTATAGTTTATCGTAATATTAGTGTTAATCCAGTACTACAGTAAAACAACTTATTATTTTTGTTTCCTATGTTAAATACATATTTATAACTGCTTTATTACCGCTTATTAATGGTGAGTTAATGTAAAGTGTTACAAAAGTATATAATATTTTGCATATTTTAATGCATTGTTAGATGAAAAGCCCAATGAGGACAAGAGTTACAAACAGAGACGGCTGAACGCTGTGTGCATCAGTGGCAGACGTTACACTGGAGCTGATTACTAACTGCATTGTCCCCATCAATTACATTAATAAAGAAAATGTTGGTTATGTGATAAATAACCAGCAAATATTTTATGATTCAATGCTGCTTTTTGTACATAAGAGCTGTCAGTTTTAATCAGATATTTCCATTTAATTGTATTTATTCCTCCTCTGCAGAGCCATGTTAAAGCTGCTCCTGGCCCCATGTGGCTTTTTGTTCTTCTGTCCTTTAACAGCAGTTTATAGAAAATCCACCGACTGCGATGTAAAGCACAGTACGTCAAGGAATAAAGAGAAGAAATGACTGGAAAAGGCCATTATACAGAGGTATGTGCAGAAATTGCTTTTATGCGACGGTAAAGGAGTTTCCTCTGCAGGTAAGAAGCATTTTATCCACACCAACAAACTCTGCTAGGACTGCAACAACGAATCAGATGAATCGATTATAATCACTTATTTGTCAGCTAATTTAGAAATTGACTAAATGTTCATAGACTTTGAAACTTTGGTTTTATTACCAAGACACAGCAGCAAAAGTTACAGAAACCTAACATCTTTTTGTGTCTGTGCAGCTCTCCTAAAGTCCTCAAGTGAGCTTCATTTGGTTCAAACTTTATAAAAAAAACAAACAAATCACACAATTCCTCTCGCTACACCATCCGATTATTAAAAAAATAATAATCTACTTGCAGCCCTAAACTCTACGTTTTCATTTGTCACAAAAATGATGGAAATTTGCTGGAATATAACATTTTAAAAGAGAAACTGCATTTAAGCAAAAGCCAAATAATTATAAATTATTTTCTCATGACAACACCATCTAAAAGAACAAATGAACATCTTTGGACAAAAAACTGCAATCATTTTTCGACAAAGTAATTTAAAAATACACAGCACAGAGAAGTAAAGAGCTGCACAAATAAACAGAGAGCGACAGAAACACGAAAACTCTGAAGCAACGCATTTTGTTCTAAAAGCTGAGGGTCAGACGGTGTTTTGTCGATTTCATCGTCACTGAAGTCTTAGTCCACTAAAATGTCATCGGTCGATTAGTTGCATCCATTCTTTGAATCAAAATTTATTTTATTTATTTTTCATTTTATTTAACCCTGCTGCAGCCCTAAGACATGTTTTGATGTTTTGCAGCAGTTTTTTTGAGGACAATGTTTGCTGTGTTGATTCAAATGGCAGAGATTTTGCCTTCAGGTGTATCTTTGGATGAATTTTCAGATTTCACGATTTTTTTTTTTTTTTTCAAAAAATCCTCTTAAAAAAATAGTCCCACCTTTACCCCTAAGACACTTTTTGTGCCATTGACTCCCATTAAAACATTTTTATTCTACACTGTCACTGCAATATAATTTCACATTTTTATCAAGTATTTCATGGATTCATGATCGTGAGGGATTGGAATTTTAGTTTTTATTGTTTTTCACTAGGTGGCGCCATTTCCCCCATATATGGTAGACAGAGGTATAAATGTGGAGATGGCCACATTAGTGTTTGTATAAATGATCAGCCTACAAGGCAAATAAAAAACATGTTTTGAACTAAAATGATTTGGGTGTGTTTTTGTCATAAATTGGTGTGAAAGTGTTTGTTGAGAAATGAGTTTGTTTGTGTTTGCGTGAGCACAAATCCAAAATGTAGTTCTTACAGAGATGTGCACATCAGGGCAAAGTAGAAAAAGGTCCCAGACTGAGCAGAGGCAGAGGTTTGTGCTGGATGTGTCTGCACCACACAAACTGGAATTTAAGGCTTAACTTTCATAAACACAATTAATTTTTGCTGTGTTTGATGAGGACTGAAGTTAATCATTGTAACCGTGAAAAAAAGGAATTATTGACCATTAGATAATTTTTCTATGGCAGTCTTTATTGGTGCATTTTTTGTGCTTAGGGTGAAAGGTGAGAGTAAAAAGTTAGGGCTGCAGGAGAGCTAACATAACATAGATGATTTTTAGATAACAACATACAGCATTTTACATCCATCTTTTGTAAATATTCTATCACCTTATTAATGTAAAGTCACTTTTTTTGTATAAGACTCTAGTAAGTCCCTCCACATTGTCTTTTGGTTGATTTTAGTCGATTATTTGCGGCACTGAGCCTAACTTTGGTCGACTACAGCACGAGAAATCTCAACACAAATGGCTCCAGAGCTACACTTCAGACATCGCTGCTGTACAAAAACACGAGCAGTTAGATTTGAGAGGATACAGAAAAATAATGAAGCCATAAACGCCTTTGCGCATGATCGAGTGCGTCGTTATGTTCACACTGCGTTATGTTAACGTCACATACGTTTATAAAACCAACCGTTTAATGTCAGCCAAAGAAAACACAGCCATTAGCATCAAGACGGTAAAATAATGAAACAGAGCAAAAACATTGAGCCAAAGCGTTGCAGTTATTTTCAGAGGCAATTCCACACTGTTGCCAGCAGGGGGCGACAGACTCCTAATCCAAAGTCACAGTAACAGCTCCCAACAGAAGACGTTTTCCACAGATACATTATTTTAATATAAAACCTAAAATACTAACGCAGAGGAGTCCAACACTGTTTTAAAAGAATAAGTGAGCTTTAAACAAACATTTAAGTGACTGTAATTTATTTCAGATTTATTTTCTTCCCCCGGCAGCACGAGACCCCAGTTTGGGAATCGCTAACGTACACCATCGATGATTTCTTATACCCAGCATCAGTGCGCCAGGGCAACTGCATTGGGGCCCTGGAAGTTTAGGGACCCCTGGGGGTTGCCTTTGTCCATTTATGGTCATTTTATATTCATAATAAACAAGAACAGCACTCCGTTGTGAATATTTTACAATATTTATAATATTTTACAACTAATTACAAAATGTGAAAATAAACATTATATTTGTGAGTTTGTATTTTATTTTATTCGATTTTTTTCAGCAAAATGTATAAAGAAAACCTCTGTCACTACAAAGCATCAGCTCAGAAATCTATCTGTTAGCCTCATGTTGCTAACAGCTGTGCTACAAAGCCATTTTATGCTCTGTCTATTCCCCAGCGTTGCCAGCAGGGGGCGACAGACTCCTAATCCAAGCGTTCTCTGCAAAGTCAAAGTGACAGCTCCACAAAAGAGTTTTTCCCCCCATAAATACACATTATTTTAATTATAATACATAAAATACCAAATGCAAAGGAATCCATCGCTGTTGCAAAAAGACCTTTAATATTTAACATTAGAAATAACCAAAACATAAGGCCACCCAGGCTGTGAAAGGCCAGAAAATAAAGGCTGTGCTGTTGATGATTTTGTCAAAATTTTAAATAAAACAAAAATATCTCCACAGTCTCCGTCTGCTGCCACGGAGCAATAAAAAAAAAAAAAAAAAAAAATCCGTCTGAGGTGTGCGGGCATCATTTTGGGCGTTTTATTTTTAACGCTGTCCATCCTAAAACGTGACAGCAATGTGCGAGAGGACTGTGACCGTAAACACGCCGGCTCTTTACGCGTGCGTCTATAGGAGCAGCGTGTGCGTACGTATGCGCGAGCCTGCCCGGGTTCGAACCACGCACTGGCAGCTCCTCCGCCGCGACAAAGGAACGCACGCTGCCTTTCCACACCTGGACACTTCTGCTTCCACTCCGAATCCACCACGTCTCCAAAAAACACACACACACACATACACACACACGCACGCGTTATTCAAGCCGCGAGCTGCCCCTGCCACGTACCTACGCTCCCCATTCATTCTCCCCCTGCTGCTCCGAAACCTGCGCTGCGCATTTAGACTACGACGCATGTAAACAGAAAAGAGCAGAGCGGGGAAGGAAAGGAAAGACTTACCATGGCTGCTCCAGCTCCCAGTCTCGGAAAAAGTCGAATTCAAAGAGATCCATGGGTTGTTTTTTGTTTTTTTAGCCTCGTTGCTCCTGGATCTGGAGGCGCTGGGGTTGTTCTTGGTGATGGTGGTGGTTAAAATCCAAAGCGGGTGCTGCGCGGTGGTTCATAGATAGGCTTCTGACAGCGAGCGAGTGCGCGCGGAGAGAAGAGGAGAAGAGAAGAGCAGGAGGAGGAGAAGAAGAAGAGAGCAGGAGAGAGGAGAGGGAGCGCTGCTGCTGCTGCTGCTGCTGCTGCTGCTGCCGCTGCTGCTGCTGCTGCTACGTGGTCGAGTCGAGCTGAGAGCCAGAGCCAGGCAGAGGTGGAGGGAGGCGGGAGGAGGGAGAGAGGGAGGCGCGCACTGCAAAAAATCACTTCGTTATATTCACAGGGTTTCATTATGGAGCTAAAATAAGTCCGTTATTTTGCAGGTTTTGGCAAATTGCGCACAGTTTGTTTATCACGGCGTGACATTTACTTTTTTGCTCAGGGGCCACGGTCACAGTTCAGGTAAGGACCAAACACAGAGGACATCAGGTGAGTCTCCAGGAAGGTTTAATGAAGGAGTGAATTCTGAGGTGGAGCGAGTGAAGAGCAGGCTTCTTATACTGCAGTGATGAAGGGTGGAGTGGAAACAGGTGTGGTCTGGTCACGCCCACATCACGCCCATCACACACAGAAGGGAGGAAGAGGCCAAAAACCAGGATTGGACCTTGACAGCCACTGCAGCGAGTGTTTACCAAAGTTCCTCGCCACATCAGGGCTTAACGCTGCCAGAGAGTTTTTCCAGGTCAGGGGCTGCACAAAAAATGTTAAATTTCAGAGCCTTTTAACGACGAGAACACGCTCATAAAGAGTGACAGCAGCAACATCAGCCGCACCTGTCACAGATTACAGTTTTCCTTCAGCCTCCAACAAAAATAAAGTCTGCAGCCATGAAGCTGTGGGGAACATCAGACCTGGGACAGACACTGAGCTTCAGGAAGACAGCACCTCACCACTGAACCTCTGGCAGATTTATGGATTTGTTATGAACAGTGTTTTTTAGTTTTCAGTGTTTACATTCACAGTGAGTGTAAATTAAACTCATTAATTTGCACGGAAATGCGCCTTTCACCCTCGTTCACGAACTCTCCTTCATCAGCAGGAGACGGCTCTCGCTCTGGACCTCAGGAAACAAAACTGGAGGAATATTTACAATAGGATGAAGCTTTTGAGACCTTCATACGCAAATACGTTGAATTATTCAACCTAAACTGTCCATTAAAAAAAGGAATTGACAAAAGAAAATATTTTAAAAAAAGCCATGGATCAGTGGGAGCCTTGAGAACGCATGTAAAACCTACAATACTCACACTTTTTAAAAGACAGAACTAAAGAATCAGAAAACAAATATCAAAAATACAAGAACAAATTAGTAAGTATTTTGAGAAATAGTAAGAAAGAATGCATTCATAAATTACTAGAACAAAAAAATATCCAGGGAACATGGAAAGTGATAAATAGCATTATTAAAGAAGGTCCAAAAAAAGAAGAAATTCCAAATTATTTTGTTAAAAACAATATAAAATTTCATACTAGAAAAGAAATTGTAGATGGTTTCAATTAATATTTTGTAAATGTGGGCTATTACTTGGCAAAAAAAAAAAAAAGAAAAAAAAAAAAAAGATGATTATGGCAACAACTATGATTCAAACAATCTAATCTTTAGAAATGTACATTTTATATTAGTCCAACAAATGAAAAAGAAACAGAAGAAACTGTAAAGAAATTTAAAACTAAAATATCTAAAGATTCAGCAGAAAACACAAAAGAACTCCCAGCACAAAACAGTCAAAAAAACAGTCAAAGTTATTCCCATTTACAAAAGTGGAGATAAGAATTTATTTTCTAACTTCAAACCAATTTCAATACTCTGACAATTTTCAAAAATGATAGAAAAAATATTTGTTAAAAGACTGGATAAATTCCTAGGTAATCACTGACTGTTTACCAATATGGGATCAGAAAAAAACGCTCTTCCTCAATGGCAGTAACTTATTGAAAATTTATCTCCAGCAACAGATGAAAAGAAATATAATGCAGATGTTTTCATCGACCTAAAGAAGGCGTTTGATAGAATAGATCGTATTATTTTATTACAAAAATGGGAGAAATATGGTTTTCTGTGCAGAGTTGGCTGCAGAGCTGCTCAGAGAACAGGTATCAGTTGAGTTAAAAGTGACCTGTGGGATTCCACAAGGTTCAGTTTTGGGACCTAAGTTATTTATTGTTTCTATTAATGAGGTATGTAATGTATCAGAACTGTTAAATTATATATTATTTGCAGAAGATTCCACCTTGTATTCCTCTGGGGAAGATTTAAAACATCTTGTACAAACAGTGGAGAGAGAGTTTCATCAAATAAAAATATGGTTTGACAAAAACAAGTTCTCTCTAAATATAGATAAAACTAAATTCATTATCTTCTCGAGGCGCAAAGTTAAAAATCATGTGAATATATTGCTGAATAATGTTAAAATAGAAAGGGTATGTGAAAATAAATGTTTAGGAATAATTATTGATCATAAACTAAATTGGAAGCCACATATAAATAGCATTAAAGAGAAAATATCTAAAGCAATAGCAATATTATATAAATATAGGTATACATTAAATAAAAACAGTCTGCTTATTGTCTATTCTTTCCTGGTAATGAACTATATAACCTATTGTATTGAGGTTTGGGGAAATACTTATAAAACTAAAACAAAACCAATCTTCAAAAAAAAGGCCATAAGAATTATAACTTATTCTCCTTATAATGAGCCAACTAATATATTATTCATTAATCTACAAACATTGAAATTCTACAATTTAGTGGACCTCTACTCCTTAAAAATAATGTAAAAAAAATAAATAAATTAAATGAATCACTGCTCTCTTCCACCTTAAAAAACATTCAAAAGAGTGACGTTAAGTAGAATTATCTGGTTTCATTGTAATGTTTGGTTTTATTAAGAGCTGTCGTTCTGTTCAGTAAAGTATTAAGGGTCGGGAAAATAAGCTTTAGCTTCAGCCTACACCTTTTCTGTTTGTTTAAGTGCAGAAGGATAATTTATTTGTATGAATGTATGACAAGTAATTAGTTATAAATGTATCTGTGTTAACTTTGTCATAATTGTGACTGAAATAAGCTAATAAAAAAAAAATAATAAAAAGTTGAGCTGTAGCTTGTTCACTGCTAAATCATTCTAACAACATTCAGCAGCAGCAGAGTTAGCACAGACAGAGAAAAAAGTAAAAACTAACCCTCAGTCTTCATGTCCCTTCAAAAAATATACTCGTTTATCCATAAAATCCACTTTCACTCCTGCTTAATCCTGGCTTTGGAAAACAGATACATAACAGATACAATAAAACCTCACTGAGTTACTCTATATATATTTACATAAACCCTCACTGAGTTATATATTTACTGTTAAAAGTACATTTGACTTATTATGAAGTATATTTGACTAATGAAGTATATTTAATGTACCGCTGCCTCAGAGCAGTGAAGGACCCCGCGCCGTGCCGCTGTAAACTCGTGGCTGTCCTACAGAAGCCTGTCCTAAAATCACATTTGTTCAACCGCAAAAAAGTATTTAACAATAAATAGTAATTTAAATTAATTATTAGTTATTTTGACAATAAAACAGTGGGCTTTGTCTCTATTTTTTTTTTTTTTTTTTTTAGTTGAGACTAGTTTCCTCCTGATGTAGAAGTGGAAATTCTTGGTGGGAAATTGTGTCGGTAGCCAAAATGAACATATTTGTCCGATTGTACACATTTGGCTGATTCACTGTAAAAATAAATAAACAAATAAATAAAAGCTCAGAAAACTCAAAAACTCAAGGCAACAGGATCCGTCAAGATTTTTGAGTTTTGGAGCCAACTCAAAATCTCAAGTTAGTCTCAATTAATATTTTTTGCTCAGAAAAAGTATTATTCTTTGGTAAAATTTAGTATATTTAGTTTTATTATTATCAGTAATCATATTTTTTCCTTAACAATGGAGAGTAAGTTGGTTGTAAAATGAGTTTAAAAAATAATAATAGTGAGTAAAACCTAAAATTAAACATTTTTAGACAAATGAACATCAAATTAGGTGAACAAAAAAGTATTAGTTTACAGTGAGGGTAAAACAGTGGATTCAATAATAATCAGATTGCTATAGAACAGAGCAGGAGGCAGCTGTGGTGTTGTTTGTTTGTCTGAGGCTCGGCTGCTGTCAGTCATCACTGCAGCTCCTCAAACCTGAAATGCTCAGGTTTTCACCACATTTTTCACAAAAACACAGAGGAGAACGCAGAAAATAACAAACACACAGAGGAGAACGCAGAAAATAACAAAAACACAGAGGAGAACGCAGAAAATAACAAAAACACAGAGAACGCAGAAAATAACAAAAACACAGAGGAGAACACAGAAAATAACAAACACACAGAGAACGCAGAAAATAACAAAAACACAGAGAACGCAGAAAATAACAAAAACACAGAGGAGAACACAGAAAATAACAAAAACACAGAGGAGAACGCAGAAAATAACAAAAACACAGAGAACGCAGAAAATAACAAAAACACAGAGGAGAACACAGAAAATAACAAAAACACAGAGGAGAACGCAGAAAATAACAAACACACAGAGGAGAACGCAGAAAATAACAAAAACACAGAGAATGCAGAAAATAACAAAAACACAAGGGAGAATGCAGAAAATAACAAAAACACAGAGAATGCAGAAAATAACAAAAACACAAGGGAGAATGCAGAAAATAACAAAAACACAGAGGAGAACGCAGAAAATAACAAAAACACAGAGGAGAACGCAGAAAAAAACAAAAACACAGAGGAGAACGCAGAAAATAACAAAAACACAGAGGATAACGCAGAAAATAACAAAAACACAGAGAACGCAGAAAATAACAAAAACACAGAGGAGAACGCAGAAAATAACAAACACAGAGAACGCAGAAAATAACAAAAACACAGAGGAGAACGCAGAAAAAAACAAAAACACAGAGGAGAACGCAGAAAATAACAAAAACACAGAGGAGAATGCAGAAAATAACAAACACAGAGAACGCAGAAAATAACAAACACACAGAGAATGCAGAAAATAACAAAAACACAGAGAACGCAGAAAATAACAAAAACACAGAGGAGAACAAAATAACAGAGTTCTCTGTGAAACGAGCTGTTTCTGCACAAACTCTGCTAAAGAAGTGAGCTCATGTTCAGAGGAAACATACAGCAAGGTATTTTTACTTTGTAGTTTATGTTTGTTCCTTTTCTTCTGCTTTTTCCTGTTAAGGGTCGTGGGCCCTGGGATGGGGGACAGAGGTCAGTGAGGCTGCGTTCACACTGCAGGGAAATGTGGCCCAAATCTGTCTTTTTTGCCCAGATGTGACCTGGATCTGATTTTTTCTTGACAGTGTGAACAGCACAAATCAGATTTTTTCAAATGCGACCCAGGCCACTTTTTATGTGCTCCTGAATCAGTCACGTATCTGACGTTTACCACACACACTCAGTGGCGTCAGGTGGCACTGAGGGGCCCCACAGCAGGTTTTCAGAATGAGTCCTAAAGTTATGAATGGCAGTGAGGAGGTTTTTAGGTCCACAAAGGCCAGGGCCCGGGGCCACAACGCTTCCTATGGGCGCATTATAATAGAAAATATAGGAGGGACCATTTCTGGGCCCCTCTGACCCTGGCCCAGGACAACAAACCACTGTGGCCCCTCCTGTCCACTGCCTGTGTCCATATCATATTTTTAATTAACAAAAAGTGCACTGTACTTTCTTAAAGTCGACACCTTCTTTTAAAATATTTAAACATCAGTTCCACAAAAAATGAGCTGTTTATTTTTGTTTCACTAAGTAAAAAAATGCAAAGGAATTATCCCTAACATAAATGTTTTATTTATTTTTGTCACTAGAAAAGCTTGTTTTTCTGCCCACACTGAACATAACCCAGCAGTATTGGACTCTCAGTGGACCCCCCTCATGGGGCCCCCCTCATGTCCTGGGCCCCAGGGGCTGCACCGCCTGAGGTTACGCCCCTGGCCACAGCTCTGCAGTGGGGCGGAGCAAACCGTAACAATCTGCAGACGACAGAGGTGGAGGTGGTCAGAGGAACAGTGAGGGTTCAACAGAATCACATCTGAGGGAAAATAATCAAAATGAATTCAAGTTTGAGGCGTGGCACTGACGAAACTGCATCAGTGAAGCCTCGTCACAAAGTTAGTTTTGTTGGTAGAGCCGCGTGTCCACTAACCAGAAGGTTGGTGGTTCAAACCCCACTCCCACCGTTGCATACTGTGGTTGTGTCCTTGGGCAAGACACTTAACCCACCTTGCCTCTGCTGTCACACTGGTGTATGAATGTGTGAGTGAATGTGTGAGTGAATGTGTGAATGGTTCCTTGATGTGAAGCGCTGAGGTAGAAAAGCGCTGTATAAATGTGACCTTTTACCATTTTTTTACAAACTCCAGGCTCTGTCTGTGCACGGTTCACGCACGAGACTGAAGAACGTCACATTTAAACTGTAAAATGTCTGAAATGACTGGTTAATCACTGAGAAACCATAAATAAATAAAGATGGCAGCAGCAATTGTTGATCGTCTTTTGTCTTTTGTTTGTTTCTTTCTTTTCTTTCCTTTTCTTGCTCTTTGGAATAAAGCATGGTTTACGTTTCTGAAACACAGCAGAGATGTCTTACATTTACAGCAATAACACATCAGATATTCATCATTTAATTTGTTGACGTTAGTTGTAGATAAATCCTGTTGTGACGTCGTCAGAGTGTGCAGGACCACGGACAGCTCTCGCAGCCAGGCAGAAATTTAAATAAAGCGATCGTTTTCAACTCGTAATAACACAGAGACCTCTCAAAGTCTTGGTTAGGACGTATTTGCAACAAAATATGGAGTTTCTGATGCATAAAGGACTGTTCTTTAATGTTTAGTCATGTTTGTTCTAACTGGATTTCCTGCTGTTTTAGTATTTATTAAATGTATCGCCGTAAAATATTTAAGCAGTACCTCATTGTCAGTGTTAACTTGTTCTGATGAATGAGGACAAATCCAGTGAGCCAGTGTGTTGTATAATAATAATCAGCCTGCTGTACATTGTAATAATCGTTTTATGAAGGAATTTAATCAATAGTTTGTGTACAGTTAAGCTGATAAACATAACACCACTGTCCATCAGCTGGGAAAAAGAAGAGCTACACTGCTAACAGCTACTTGCACAACTCTTTTTTCCTTTTGTGGAAATTCATACTGTCTTCTTAAGTAAACTACACTGTAAAAAAAATCTGTAAATTTTACAGTAAAAAATTGGCAGCTGTGGTTGCCAGAATTCTACCGTAAAAATTACAAGAGGCCTGTATTTCATTTTACAGTACAATATTATCACAAATGTTGTTTTTACAGTTTTTGACTTGAGTTTTTATTATTATTTACTGTAAAATTTAAACTTATCTTTCAAAAAAAATAGATTAATGTATATTTTAGTTTGTGACTTACATTTTAATCAACATTTACTGTAAAATTTAAAGTTATTATCTTTCAAAAAAATAGATTAATGTATATTTTAGTTTGTGACTTATGTTTTAATCAACATTTACTGTAAAATTTAAAGTTATTATCTTTTAAAAAGCTGTTAAACTGTAATAAACACGACTTAATTATTTTAACAGTGCTATACTGTATACGTTACAAAAAATAAAACTAAAAAATACAATTTTGCCTTATTTTTAATATTACAGTTAATTACCGTAACCAAAACAGTATTTTACCGATATATCAACTACGGTCTTTTACTGTTGAGATTTTACAGATTTTTACCATGAAATCTACAGATATTTTTTACAGTGTACTGTTCAAAAGTTTCTTTCAGTCAGACAGGAGTGTTTGTTTACCTGCTTTACTAGTTTCGGCTGCTTCCTGTAGCCTTCGTCAGAAGCGTCACGTGATGTCGCTGTGACGTGTCTTGTAGGCTGCTCATGTTGTTTTGTCAGACAGTAGGGAAAGCTTGCGCCCCCTACTGTCTGACACCCAATTGTCAGTATCCAATTTGGGCCATAAAAAAGGGAAGAGAGCAGGCACAAAACACAGGCAAAGTGGCAAAGAGGAAGAAGAGGTCACAAAACACAAACGCACCTGCAGTAGTTACACTTCCTTACATCCGGGGGTCACAGAACGAATACAGAGGGCCATGAAAAAACACAACATAAACACACCAACAAAACCACATACAAGACTCAGACAGTTACTGGTTAAACCTAAGGACAAAATAAAGCAAGAACAAAAATGTGACGTTATATATGAAATACCATGTTTATCTTGCAACAAAACATACACAGGAGAAACAGGTACACTGTAAAAAAAAATGAGTTGAGTTTTTATTATTATTTACTGTAAAATTTAAAGTTATTATCTTTAAAAAAATAGATTAATGTATATTTTAGGTCGTGACTTACGCTTTAATCAACATTTACTGTAAAATTTAAAGTTATTATCTTTCAAAAAAATAGATTAATGTATATTTTAGTTTGTGACTTACGCTTTAATCAACATTTACTGTAAAATTTTAAGTTATCTTTTAAAAATGTGTTAAACTGTATTAAACACAGAACTCAATTATTTTAACAGTGCTATACTGTGTACATTACAAAAACTAAAACTAAAAAATACAATTTTGCCTTATTTTTAATATTACAGTTAATTACCGTAACCAAAACAGTATTTTACCGATATATCAACTACGGTCTTTTACTGTTGAGATTTTACAGATTTTTACCATGAAATCTACAGATATTTTTTACAGTGTAGGACATTCGGAACACGGAAGAAGGAACACCAGACAGAATGTGAAAAGGAAACATTAAAGAGACAAACAAGAGCGATCAAAGAACAAGCAGAACAAGAAAATCTCAAATCAGCCACATCCGACCTCTGTAAAAGGGAAAATCATGTCATGGACTGGAACAATGCCAGGGTCATCTGTGCTGAAAGCAACAAGTACCATCGCTGGATCAGGGAGGCCATTGAAATTAGGAAACGGGCACCAAGGTCTATGAACCGGGACGAGGGAGCCTACACCTTATCCCACACCTGAGATGCGGTCCTGGAGAGGGTGTCAGACAGCAGGGGGCGCAAGCTTTCCCTACTGTCTGACAACTACAAGACACGTCACAGCGACATCACGTGACGCTTCTGACGAAGGCTACAAGAAGCAGCCGAAACTAGTAAAGCAGGTAAACAAACACTCCTGTCTGACTGAAAGAAACTTTGAACAGTACTTGCACAACTGTTCAGATTTTCTTTTAGCAACACTGTATGGACAAAAATCCAAGTTCAATGTAAATAAAGGCTAAATGTAAGTAAATGCTTTATGCAATTAAAATGCATATTTATAAATAGGCTCTGTGAATAACGTAATCATTTAAAAACTGAGGTACAAATGTTAAAGCTTTTTAATGTATTAGCTTTGATTGTAAAAAAAATGGCATTAGCTTAAAATAATTTTTTGCAAGACTGGGCATGAGATCAAGCACAAATAAGAAAAAAGCCACCAAATTAACAAAATTATATAAAAAAATATTGTGAAGATAATCTCCACTCTCGTGTTTTATTATAACTCATGGATAAAACTGAGCCGCTGTCGGTACAAAATCTACTGCCGTTAATGCAAACGTCAACCTGAGCAGAGTTAGCTTTGATCAGACGGAGCTTGTTCGTTACTTAAGAGAAAAATATAGATTCTTAGCTGCAAAGTAGCAGCTCCAAAAAAGAATGATGCATTGTTTTAAGTTATAAAACCTGAAATATGAACTCAAAGGTTTCCAGAATTATTTTAGAAAGCCTGAAAAAAGCACAGTTTCAATAAAAGGTCACATAGCGCTTGAGTATGGAGGACGGTGAGCGCCACGCGAAAAGGAATAATGCTTTTATTAAAAGAGTTTTTAAAAGAGGATTTAATAAATGGATTACTAAATGGTTTTAATAAAAGAAGGATTAATAGCGTTATTCATTAATCCATTTAGGAAACCGATTTCTAAATGTATTTACAAAACCTTTTCGGAAAAGCATTTGCAAAACGTATTAGCTTCTCCTTTTAGCTTTTCTGTGGCGTTCCTGGTCCTGGCTAAAGTTAAATAAAAGAAAAGCGATGTAATGAGCTCTGTGATTGGTCGGAGCTACTCGCGCGCTGATTGGCCAGAAAACAGTGGTTATGCGCTAACTACTTCTACATTCAGCTAAACAGAACGATCCACTTCTGGTCACAGTTTGTAAGCAGCAGCCGGACAAGGGCAGCTTCAAAAAACATTTATGTCGTACACATCGCAAAATAAAATCACCAAACTAACGCTGCTATGGACTAACGCAGTTTTATCTTCAAACAAGGGTTTTAGCATTTGTGTGTTAAATATTTAACTAATCGCTGAGCACGGAGGCGGGATATTGTTGCGTCAATTAACTAAAGCCCATTTCAGCACAGTCTTAATTTATTATACACCTATTAAGGCACTTTCACATATTTATTAATCTATTAATTAACACTCCGAGGCTACAGCCGTTGTTTTGAAGCCACTTTCACAGCTCTTCTGTGGCACTTTCAGATGTTTTTGTGCACACTGTGGCTGTGTTTGGTCGCATACTTTAGTGAAATGTTCCTGTGTGTTTTATATCTGCTGAAATAAAGTGAAATAAAGTTAACTGACGCAACAATATCCCGCCTCCGTGCTCAGCGATTAGTTAAATATTTAACACACAAATGCTAAAACCCTTGTTTGAAAGATAAAACTGTGTTAGTCCATTGCAGCGTTAGTTTGCTGATTTTATTTTGCGATGTGTACGACATAAATGTTTTTTGAAGCTGCCCTTGTCCGGCTGCTCGCTTACAAACTGTGACCGGAAGTGGATCATTCCGTTTAGCCGAATGTGGAAGTAGTTAGCGCATAACCACTGTTTTCTGGCCAATCAGCGCGCGAGTAGCTCTGACCAATCACAGAGCTTGTTACATCGCTTTTCTTTTTCTTTTATTTAACTTTAGCCAGGACCAGGAACGCCACGGAAAAGCTAAAAGGAGAAGCTAATCAGAGAAGCTAATACATTTTGCAAATGCTTTTCCGAAAAGGTTTTGTAAATACATTTAAAAATTGGTTTCCTAAATGGATTAACTTCATGAATAACGCTATTAATCCTTCTTTTATTAAAACCATTTAGTAATCTATTTATTAAAGGCTCTTTTAAAAACTCTTTTAATAAAACTATTTGGTAATCCATTTATTAAATCCTCTTTTAAAAACTCTTTTAATAAAAGCATTATTCCTTTTCGCGGTGCTACTCTTTTATGAATTTTCGACAGTGACCAGATTTCTAGACCTAAAAACTAGGACAAATTTGTATTTATTTATTTATTTTGTTGTTGTTTTTTCAGAAATCATGATGCGTTTGAACTTGAAAGCAACAAAAAAGCTTCATGTAAATCAAAGTACACACAGATAGGGCTCAGGTTTAGAATTTGTTGGCAATTTCTGAATAAAAACAATGATGTGGTGAATACATTTAGTGATAAAAATCTGTAGACAAATGTGTTTTTAGTTTCCTGTGTGGTTCTTTTGGTTCAAATGGGGACAACTGGGACACGGGAGCCTAAAACTGGGACAGTCCCATTAAAACAGGGACGTCTGCTCACCCCTGCGTCTCCTCCAGCTCCAGTTTATTTCAGGTAGGAGCTCATTAATCCGTCTCCGTCCCGTGTTTCTCTCTCGGCGGAGACACGCCGCGGCACGTTCTGCAGTTTACACCAGCGCTGAAAAATGACCCAGCAGATGGTCCAACTTCTCACTCAGCATGTGTGTCCTCCTCCTCCTCCTCCTCCTCCTCCTCCTCCTCCTCCTCCAAGATGGCCGCCGCCTCCTCCACTGCTTCTCTGCGAGGCCAGAGTGAGATGTCCAAACCAAATCTGCAGAGAGATGTGAAGGAGAAAAGAAGAGAAAAGAAGAAGAGAGGAGCGAGTGTGGTGTTTGTTTGTGTTTTGGTTTGGGGGCAGTTTGCCAAATCCACAGTCACAGAGGAGAGAAGAAGAGCATCCACTGTAAATATACACCAGGACTAAACCAGGACTAAACCAGGGCTAAACCAGGACTAAACCAGGGCTAAACCAGGGCTAAACCAGGGCTAAACCAGGTCTAAACCAGGACTAAACCAGGTCTAAACCAGGACTAAACCAGGACTAAACCAGGACTACACCAGGACTAAACCAGGACTAAACCAGGGCTAAACCAGGGCTAAACCAGGGCTAAACCAGGACTAAACCAGGGCTAAACCAGGTCTAAACCAGGGCTAAACCAGGGCTAAACCAGGTCTAAACCAGGTCTAAACCAGGACTAAACCAGGACTAAACCAGGACTACACCAGGACTAAACCAGGACTAAACCAGGGCTAAACCAGGGCTAAACCAGGGCTAAACCAGGACTAAACCAGGGCTAAACCAGGTCTAAACCAGGACTAAACCAGGTCTAAACCAGGACTAAACCAGGACTAAACCAGGGCTGCACCAGGACTACACCAGGACTAAACCAGGACTAAACCAGGGCTAAACCAGGACTAAACCAGGACTACACCAGAACTAAACCAGGACTAAACCAGAACTAAACCAGAACTAAACCAGGACTAAACCAGAACTAAACCAGAACTAAACCGGGACTAAACCGGGACTACACCGGGACTACACCAGGACTAAACCAGGACTACACCAGGACTACACCAGGACTAAACCAGGACTACACCAGGACTACACCAGGGCTAAACCGGGACTAAACCGGGACTAAACCGGGACTAAACCAGAACTAAACCAGAACTAAACCAGGACTAAACCAGAACTAAACCAGAACTAAACCGGGACTAAACCGGGACTACACCGGGACTATACCGGGACTACACCGGGACTAAACCGGGACTAAACCGGGACTAAACCAGGACTAAACCGGGACTAAACCGGGACTACACCAAGACTACACCAGGACTAAACCAGGACTACACCAGGACTAAACCAGGACTACACCAGGACTACATCAGGGCTAAACCGGGACTAAACTGGGACTAAACCGGGACTAAACCGGGACTAAACCGGGACTAAAGTAAGTAAGTAAACTAAGTCCTAAACCAGCAGAGCAGAACTAAACCAGTCTGTAATGATGTATTTAATGGTTTCTCACTCTGAGTACCACAACACAGAGCCTGCGTACCACCAGGGGGACTGCACCACAGCTTGAGAACCACTGGCCTACATTGTTACAGGAGGTCTGTGAGATATTTAGGTGACTTTTTTCCTCACAGTGGATTAAAAGAATCAGATCCAGGACACACAGGACTTTCACTTTAAGTTTAACAGCTTGTCCTAAAGTGGAGTTATTCAATTTTAATGAATTATATGAATACATGAATATGAAGCAGTTAAAAAACAGATACAGTATATTTCCAAAAGTATTCACTCACTCACAAAATAAGTGAATGGATTATGGTGTGGGGTTGTTTTCAGGAGCTTAGTTCCAGTGAAAGGAACTAAGAAATTCCCAAAAACACTTCCTAAACCTTGTGGAAGAGTTGGAGCTTTTCTAGAAGCAAAGGATGGGCCCACCTCATATTAAACCTTATGGATTATTATGGGATGGCATTAAGTTCATGTGTGTAAAGCTGAGGTACTTTTGGAAATGCAGTGTATGTCATTTTTTCCCCTTGTTTTGGAAAAAAACTGCATAATAATCAGGATGAAGTAGCAGAAGTAGTAGGAGAAGAAGAAGTAGTAGTAGAAGTTGTAGTAGGAGGAGGAGTATTAGAAGTAGTAGAAGTAGTAGTATTAGAAGTTGTAGTAGGAGGAGGAGTATTAGAAGTAGCAGAGGTAGTAGTACTAGAAGTAGTAGTAGTAGTAGGAGGAGAAGTAGTAGAAGTAGTAGTATTAGAAGTTGTAGTAGAAGTAGTAGTAGGAGAAGTAGTAGTATTAGAAGTTGTAGTAGGAGGAGGAGTATTAGAAGTAGTAGAAGTAGTAGTATTAGAAGTTGTAGTAGAAGTAGTAGTAGGAGAAGTAGTAGTATTAGAAGTTGTAGTAGGAGGAGGAGTATTAGAAGTAGTAGAAGTAGTAGTATTAGAAGTTGTAGTAGAAGTAGTAGTATTAGAAGTTGTAGTAGAAGTAGTAGGAGGAGAAGTAGTAGAAATAGTAGTATTAGAAGTAGTAGTAGTAGAAGTAGTAGTAGAAGTAGTAGTAGTATTAGTAGTAGTAGTAGTAGTAGTAACTTAGCTAACAGTGTTTTTTGTAAGGTTTTTATAGAAAAACGAGGTAGTTTTGTGAGTTTGGTGAGGTTTTGTTGTTGTTCTGTTGTTGTTTTGTTGTTGTGATCGAGCTCTGCAGAAAGTGATTGTAATGACATGTTATGAGATGTTATGATGTTATGAGATGTTATGATGTTATGAGATGTTATGTTATGAGATGTTATGATGTTATGAGATGTTATGATGTTATGAGATGTTATGATGTTATGAGATGTTATGAGATGTTATGATGTTATGAGATGTTATGAGATGTTATGATGTTATGAGATGTTATGATGTTATGAGATGTTATGATGTTATGAGATGTTATGATGTTATGAGATGTTATGAGATGTTATGATGTTATGAGATGTTATGAGATGTTATGAGATGTTATGATGTTATGAGATGTTATGAGATGTTATGATGTTATGTAGGCTTTATTATTAATGATTGTAGTCTGTTTGCAAACGGGACGCAGACCTTCAGGGGTTTCAAGAAAATATGTTTTTATATTAAAGTATGAAGAAGGAAAAGGAACCTGCTACAGAACATTACTTTTAAAAACCTGACAAAACACAACTTAACACTGGAGAGACACAGTATATGGTCACAACAGAACATGGTAAAAAAACACATTTTTTAATTTATTTTTTTAATGTATTTTCTATTTTATTTTATTTATTTATGTATTTATTTATTTAGGTATTGTCCGGTATTATTGTGTATTATGGTTTATGTATTTGAAGTACTGTCATATTTATTGGTATTATAAATTGTCTTTTACTATTGTTATTTTTTTAACTGATTTTATATTATTTTATATTCGCTGTTGTAATTCATGTTGTTTGTGTGTTTGTGTGTTTGTGTGTTTGTGTGATTGTGTGATTGTGGAGCAGCTGAACAATTTCATTTCCTTCGGGATAAATAAAGTACATCTCTCTATCCAAAAACAAAAAACATTAAACTTGGACTGCTGATGAGATAAACTGTATATATTTGGCATTTGTGTTTGTTTGTTTTTTTGTTTGTGTGTAGTGTCATTTAGATTTTTTTTTTTTAAGTGTGTGTTGTGGTTGTGTTCCTGTTATTGTTAAACTTTTTAATGTTTATTTAAAAAAAGAATATTACTTGAATTTTTGTTTTTTACTCTTTTTTTTTGTTGTTGTTGTTTAGTCCTGGTAATGTGTTTCTACATTTTTTTATTTTTTTTATGTTTTGTCTAATTACATTTAAACTAAAACCTAAACCAGATGTTACTCAGTACTACATTTTTTAAATTTTAACCATCTACTTTTTTACTTTTACTGAGGAGTGTTTTTGACCTTTGACCCTGGTTTAACGAACGCTAAATCATTACAGCTTCACATCCTCGCTCATTTACAGCAACACCAACTGAAAGATTTATTTATTTTTTTTAGTAGCCTACTTTTTTGTGATAAAGTTGTTAGCGCGGCCGCAGCTGTGCAGTGATTTATATTTAAATGACGGAGAGAAAGTTCCCACACACGAAGGAGAAAAGTGAGAAACTTGGGCTCATTATTCTCACTGTGGATCTTGCAGAAGTTGAGAAGTGCATGTCATGAATTTTCAATGGGAACACAGCTCTCTCGCTCTCTCTCTGTGGCTGCTGCTCAGTGGCTGTGACAGTGCCACAGCTCCCCCAGGATGGTCACTGAGCGGAACTACACATGAGCCTGCTACAGGGAACAAACCTGCTCCGAAAATATCTGGCTTTTTCACTAAAATGACTCTGAAGGACAAAACCAGGACTAAACCAGGACTAAACCAGGACTAAACCAGGACTAAACCAGGACTAAACCTGCAATGAACAAGGAGTAAGATATAAGCAAGGACTAAACCAGGACTAAACCAGGACAAAACCAGGACTAAACCAGGACAAAACCAGGACTAAACCAGGACTAAACCAGGTCTAAACCAGGACTAAACCAGGACTAAACCAGGTCTAAACCAGGACTAAACCAGGACTAAACCAGGACTAAACCAGGTCTAAACCAGGACTAAACCAGGACTAAACCAGGACTAAACCAGGTCTAAACCAGGTCTAAACCAGGACTAAACCAGGACTAAACCAGGACTAAACCAGGACTAAACCAGGACTAAACCTGCAATAAACAAGGGGTAAGATACAAACAAGGACTAAACCAGGACTAAACCAGGTCTAAACCAGGACAAAACCAGGACTAAACCTGCAATAAACAAGGAGTAAGATATAAGCAAGGACTAAACCAGGACTAAACCAGGACTAAAGTAGGTCTAAACCAGGACTAAACCAGGACTAAAGTAGGTCTAAACCAGGACTAAACCAGGACTAAACCAGGTCTAAACCAGGACTAAACCGGGACTAAACCAGGTCTAAACCAGGACTAAACCAGGACTAAACCAGGACTAAAGTAGGTCTAAACCAGGACTAAACCAGGACTAAAGTAGGTCTAAACCAGGACTAAACCAGGACTAAACCAGGTCTAAACCAGGACTAAACCGGGACTAAACCAGGTCTAAACCAGGACTAAACCAGGACTAAACCAGGACTAAAGTAGGTCTAAACCAGGACTAAACCAGGACTAAACCTGCAATAAACAAGGAGTAAGATATAAGCAAGGACTAAACCAGGACTAAACCAGGACTAAACTAGGTCTAAACCAGGACTAAACCAGGACTAAACCTGCAATAACCAAGGACTAAACCAGGACTAAACCAGGACTAAAGTAGGTCTAAACCAGGACTAAACCAGGACTAAACCAGGTCTAAACCAGGACTAAACCAGGACTAAACCAGGACTAAAGTAGGTCTAAACCAGGACTAAACCAGGACTAAACCAGGACTAAACCAGGACTAAAGTAGGTCTAAACCTAGGACTAAACCAGGACTAAACCAGGACTAAACCAGGACTAGACCAGGTCTAAACCAGGACTAAACCTGCAATAAACAAGGAGTAAGATATAAGCAAGGACTAAACCAGGACTAAACCAGGACTAAAGTAGGTCTAAACCAGGTCTAAACCAGGACTAAACCAGGTCTAAACCAGGTCTAAACCAGGACTAAACCAGGACTAAAGTAGGTCTAAACCAGGACTAAACCAGGACTAAACCAGGACCAAACAAGGACTAAACAAGGTCTACACCAGAACTAAACAAGGACAAAACAAGGACCAAACAAGGTCTACATCAGGACTAAACAAAAACAAAACAAGGACCAAACAAGAACTAAACAAGGTCTAAACCAGGTCTAAACCAGGTCTAAACCAGGACTAAACCAGGACTAAACCAGGTCTAAACCAGGACTAAACCTGCAATAAACAAGGAGTAAGATATAAGCAAGGACTAAACCAGGACTAAACCAGGACTAAAGTAGGTCTAAACCAGGACTAAACCAGGACTAAACCAGGACTAAACCAGGACTAAAGTAGGTCTAAACCAGGACTAAACCGGGACTAAACCAGGACTAAAGTAGGTCTAAAGTAGGTCTAAACCAGGACTAAACCAGGACTAAACCTGCAATAACCAAGGAGTAAGATATAAGCAAGGACTAAACCAGGACTAAACCAACAACAAGGACTAAACCAGTTCTAAAACAGGATTAAACGAGGTCTAAACCAGGGCTAAACCAGAATCTAACTAATCTAGGCCTAAACCTGGATATTACCAGGACTAAACCAGGCCTAAACCAGGACCTAACAAGGACTAAACCAGTTCTAAAACAGGATTAAACAAGGTCTAAACTAGGACCTAACTAATCTAGGCCTAAACCTGGACATTAGCGGGACAAAACCAGTTCTAAACCAGGACTAAACTAGGTCTAAACCAGTTCTAAAACAAAACTAAACTAGGACTAAACTAGGTATAAAGCAGGACTAAACCAGAATTTAAATAGATCTAATCTAGGCCTAAACCAGGACCTAACAGGGCTAAACCAGTTCAAATACAAGACTAAACCAGGACAAAACTAGGTCTAAACCAGGAATAAACCAAAATCTAACTAGAACTAATCTAGGCCTAAACCTGGATATTACTAGGACTAAACCAGTTCTAAAACAAGACTAAACTAGAACTAAACTAGGTAAAAAGCAGGACTAAACCAGAATCTAACTAGATCTAATAGGCCTAAACCAGGACCATATACCAGGACTAAACTGGTTCTAAAACTGGACAAAACCAGGACTAACACTAGATCTAAACCAGGACTAAACCTGAATCTAACTAGATCTAATGTAGACCAAAACCTTATTGGGACTAAGGCTAAACACAAAACAGTCCTCAGCGGATGAAGAAAGAAACATGGCTGCTTTTTATAATTTTACAATCTTTTTGAAGAAGGCAGCATCCAACTTTTCCAACTCCACCGCCAACAACAGAAGAGATCATTTTCTGCTTTTATTTTATCAACAAATGTAAAACTTAACCACTTCTTTACCTGAAAATACAATAATATGTACCCCCAAACTGAAATTTGGAGCTGAATTTGATTTTTGTTTCTTTGCTGTTTTGTTGTATTTTTCTCTCTGGAGCGCCCCCTACATTTGGGGCACTTTTGTTAAATTTAGTATATTTAGTTTTACTTTTTCTGAACAATATAGTAAGTTGGCTGTAAGATGAGAAAAACTTAAAATTGAAAGTTTTTAGACATATGAACGTCAATTTAAGTGAATAAAAAGTATTAGTTGTTGGAAACTTCAGATTTTGAGTTGGCCCCAAAACTCAAAAATCTTAAGGGATCCTGTTGTTGAGTTTTTACAGTGTAGTAGTTTATTGATTTACTTTTTTACCAAAATATATTTATAAGAAAAAACTTTAAGATCTTATAAAATAAACACCAAAATACACCAACAAATATAGCCACTTTTAAGACTTTATAGACATCTCATGACTTTTTATTTCCAGTTCCGTGTTGAGGGAACAAAGCCGAAAGAATCCTCTGTGTGTTCCCCGACCTCTGGCTTTAAAAATTAAGTACTGCCCCTGTGTGGCCCCTGTGTGGCCCCTGGCTCGGCTTGACTCTGGTTTTCTCCTCCTCCTCGTATCCGTACGCAGGTTTCCTCTCCAGTGACCAACATTTGAGAAATAGGCCAGACCTGAGTTCTCCCATTCTTACAAGGCTGGTTTTTCTCACCAAAATACACCAGGGGGCGCTGCAGGGGGCTTTATTCACCCTGCAGAAACGTTTTTAGCCATCAAACTGTTTAATTAAGGTTAAAAAGTGACACTGTTCTGCTGTTTTGAGTCCTTTATCTGTACGCTTTGAGAATTTAACAATTTAACAATTTTAACAATTTCAAGTAAAAAACACATTGGTTTTCTCAGATCCAGGGGTCTCCAACCTGCAGCTTGGGAGCTCTCTGTAGCTCTCAACCACTTTCCAAGAAGCTCCCCAAGTCTTTATGATTCCTACCAAAGCTTAATTAGTTAAATTTTACTCATCAGTTGGCAAACCAGCTCGTGAATGTATTCAGTCAAATCCATAGGAGCCCTGTGTGCTCAAAATGAGTTTTAGGAGATTAGGTGACAGAGTTTTGTTTAAAAAATATAAATGTAAAATGTATGTGCATCACATAAAAACAAATCTTTTTGTTGTTTTGATGGAAAATTGAGTTGTGGACACCAACATTTTGTAAATAATCAGGGAAAACTAATTAATTTTCTTTGGGTTGAAAGTGTGAGCCCTGCAACTAACTGGCTACTCTCCAGGCTGTACCCTGCCTAAGGCCCATAGTCACTGGGAGAGGCTCCATTACACACAATCCTCAAAGGGAATAAGCAGAGAAAATGACTGAATACATGTTACAACGCACAAGTAGCTCTACCATTTTTACTGTAGAAAAGTAGCTCTAAGGGTAAAAAAGGTCAGAGGCCCCTGCTCTAATCCAAAGAAAAAAAATCCAATAGAAGACAGAAGAAGTACAACTGAGGAAGATCAAATTTTATTTATTGAAACTGCTGCATACAAAATATATTGCACTATAACCAGACATGTCACCCAAACATGTAAATGCTAGAAGTATTTATTTACAAAAGGAGACGAGAGGCCAAAAAGTGCACACACGGTTTTTTCAGCTTTAGACTATAGGACCCTGGTTTAAGTATCTACAGAAATCTGAGTCCTCACCTCCTTTAGATCTACGACGACGACAAGTCTGGTAAGTACTGGTTTATACCTTCTGCTAATCAGCACAAGACTTTTTTTTTAAATTCTCTTTAACCCCGTTACAACCCAGACCTAAGTCAGGGTTTAAAACGGTCAGAAAAACAGTTTTTCTCATAGACGTCATTCAGATTCTTGTTTTAGAGTCACTTTCAGTTGAATCACAATCAAATTAGGTCTGACGTTACACAGAGGGGCCGTTTACACAACAACAGCGGGTCGGGAAAATGCAACCGATTCACGTTCTCGGGTGTGAAGAATCTGTAGTAACCCTGTGTGGCCAGCTGGAGGCACTGTCACACTCGGCAGAAGAAGCCATAGCTCAGGTTTTAGGGGCGGTTTTCACGACAGTGCTGCTCAGAAAAACACAACATCGTCTCTGATTTGCATCGACAGGGATTCACTAGAGGTGTGAATAAACAGTAGAAGGTGTGAAGAAGCTGTAGTAACCCAGTGTGTCCAGCTGGAGGCACTGTCACACTCAACAACTCGTGTATTAGGGGCGGTTTTCACGACAGAGCTAGTCAGAAAAGCACAAACGCTCATGCCGCCTTTGATTTGCATCTGTGAGGATTCGCTCGAGGTGTGACAAAACAGTAGAAGATGTGAAGAATATGTAGTAACCCCGTGTGGCCAGCTGGAGGCACTGTCACACTTGGCAGAAGAAGCCATAGCTCGGGTTTTAGGGGCGGTTTTCACGACAGCGCTGCTCAGAAAAATGCGATCTCTTATGCCGCCTTTGATTTGCGTCTGTGAGGATTCACTCGAGGTGTGAAAAAACAGTAGAAGATGTGAAGAAGCTGTAGTAACCCTGTGAGACCAGCAAAAGGCGCTGTTCACCAGTGCAGACAAAGCCACAGCTTAACCCTTTCACTGCAACTTCTATATCTTGAGGTCTTCCCGGGCAGAGCTGATGAAGTGTGTACCTTTGCTTCAGAGTTTTACACGTGTTACTATCAGAGAAGTATAAAAACATGAAAGTGCAAAGCGTATTTTGCGATTGTTTGCCTTCGATTTGGGGCAGTTACATCATCGTTTTAGTGCCCCGAGCGACTCCCGGCTACGAGGCGAAAACAGCTCTTTAAAGATTTAAAGATTGTGTGTTCGTAAAACAAAAACCTTGATCTTGTTTAGACCAGTTGTTCTCAGACGACACCATGGTACCACCACAGAAAAGAGTTTATCCATGAAATAAAATCACATCTAAACTGGCGAACAAAATAGAGTTTAACCCAGAAAAATGCATTACTAGATAAGGCCAAGACAGGGACTAAACCAGGACTAAAACCAGGACTACAAGTGGGCTGCTACCAGAAAAAACAATGACTAAACCAGGACTGAATGCAGGATTAAACTGCACCTAAACCAAAGCTAAACGAGGACTAAACCTCAGGAGAAAGTGTTACACCCGACTAATGACTGGTCTTCACAATAAGATGTAAGCCCAACCAGAGAAAAGAAAACTAAAACTGATGCTACTTTAAAAAAAATCAGGACTTGAAGAGCAAAAGACTCCCCAGTAGCACCAGAAGAAGCCTGCGTACCACCAGTGGGACCTGTACCACAGTTTGAGAACCACTGGCTTAGATGAAAGGTACAAACGTATCATTGCGTATTTGGCAAAACTTGCCGTTGTGTAAGCCGCCCCTAAGATCGTACAGTTTTCTGGGACAGCGCTGATGAACTCAAACGCACCGCAGTAAAGAATTAAACATATTTCTCAAGGTATTTTAATTTAATTTACGAAATGCCAAATCGCTACAGAAACACTTAAAAAAATCTTTGTTGTGTAAACGGCCCCTGAATGAGCTCCCGGGTCGTGTGAGTACAGAGCGGTTAGTTTTAGCCACAGCTGAGCTCAGGCGTCAGTGGGACACGTCCTATCGTGGTTGTTTATATAAAACACACATCATATATACAGTAAAATGTTCCTACAGACCCAACAGCAGTATTCACAAGATTAAAGGTGCAGTGTGTAAGTCTCCAGGCGCCATCTGGTGGTGGCATTGCAGATTGCGAGTAAATTTTTCACACCTTTGATTAGGATCAGGGTTTCTGAAGAAGATTTCTTATACCTTTTTATGACCACTGTTCAAGAAAGTTAAGACCTATTTCATAAGCACGCAGTGAATAGGAAATGTACAAAAATGTGCAGCAAAGAGTGCCACAAAGCATTTTTGTCGTATCAGCAAAAGTACCATATTTTCTGGACTATAGGTCGCACTTTTTCCATCGTCTGTCTAAGGTGCGACGTATACTCAGGTGTGACTTATATATTAAAATATTTCAGGTGTTGGTAGAGGGCGCTCTAGGCTTGTGTACCAGCATCTGCTGCACCTGTACCACTGACAATTTAAAATGTAAACATTACCACTAACAACTTAGGCTATAAAGACAACTGAGAAAGAGCGGAATAATTGGAAATGGAACTGATGCTGAGTCTGACGACAGCCACGCAGAGGAGGAAGCGGCGCTTCGTCTACCTCCGGAGTTGGCGGAGTTGTTCAGAAGCGACACCGAGGATGAAGAATTTAAAGGATTTAGCGATTAGGAGTGAGATGGTGAGTTTGGTGAACTTGTTATATTATGTTCTTTATGCTATAGTTATGTGAATAACTGTTAATATATTACGTTAACATACGAGACACCTATTCAGTTCTTTGTTTATGCTTCATGTAGCTGAATAACCATCAATGTGTTACGTTAGCATAGCGCACACCTATTCAGCTGTTGTTCTCTATTCTATTATTACTATAACTTGCCTTTCAACATGAAATGTCTGTTCTTGGTGTCGGATTTTGTAAAATAAATTTCCCCCAAAAAATACGACTTATAGTCCAGTGCCAAGTTTTTTTCTTATTCATTATGCTATTTTTTGGCTAGTGCCACTTATACTCCGGAGCCACTTATAGTCCGGAAAATACGATAATAAGCCTTTGAGCATTTCAGAAAAAGCAACTGAACACAGGTAGTTGCATCAAACGTATGTGACATATTTAAGACCTAAACGTATTTAAGGCAAATTTAAGACTTTTTATGACCCTGCAGAAACCCTGTAGGATGGTTAAGGTAGTTGTACACAAACAATAAGTAAAAACAAAAATCGTAGTGGTCGTTTACATGAGAAAAACACAAGAGTCATGCTGTTGCTGACATAAAAATGCTCAGTTGTGATGTCCCTTTTTAACTGGGACAGTCCCAGTTTTAGGCTCATTGTCCCTTGACCCAACACAGATCTCATATGTCCCAGTTTTCAACAAACCACGTCTCAGTTGTTAAGCAATAGAAAAGCACAGGAAACACATTTGTCTGAAGACTTCTGTTACTAAAATTAATTACAATGGCATTATTTTCATTAATAAATTGCCACCGTCTTGTGTTTTAATGGATTTCGGAAGATTTGGTGAGGTCAAATGCACCACAATTAGTCCAAGTCCAAGTTTTGGGTTTAGAAAGCTGGTCACCCTATGTAGTAACCGTGTGAGGCCAGCAGGAGGTGCCGTGCACTGAGCTGATAGCGTCTTATCACACAGCAGAAGAAGCCAGTGCTGCATTTTTTTCAGTACAAGTTTTTAATCCTGGTGCCTTATTTTGACATTTTTCATACTAAAAACCGTATGCAATGTTTAGTTTGGTTCAACTGCAGATGAGGCCACTTTACACACTGCACCTTTAAAAGAGAAAAAAGAGAAAACAGGGAGTGAAATCCCCAAAAGTAGAAGGTTGTGACAGAGACAGTTCTGTGGTCATTAAAGCCACACACACTGTAATGTGAAGAACCAACCACAAGACTCAGACTACATCCACACGGAGACAAAATCGTTTCCCAGAATGCCGGCTCCGTGTGGACAAGCCCTAAGAAACATCTAAAGTAAAGTCTGATCTCGTGTCAGTGTTGAACAAAGACTTGAGTTCAGTAAATCCTGTCAAAATTAGTTCCATTTGGGATCCACAGCAAGTTACAATTTCTGATTTTTTAAGTTGATCCGGTGTGAATGGAAGTCTGTTTCCGCCACTTAAAATCCCGACAAGAAGTCATAAGTTTTAAAGTCATAATTATGAGTTTAATCTTGACATATTGCCATTGCCATATCGCGTCCTAACGTCACCGGCTCACGATGAAGTTGTCAACGAGCAAACCACGGTCGGCCACGGCAACGGCGCAAAACTTGGACCACAAGAACGTCCACAACCAGCTAAATGTTATCATCAGTAACGAATAATGTAATGCTTTTGCTTAGAAAGGTATAAAAAGCCATGTCATGTTAAAACTGGAGTTATTCGAAGGACTTTTAGAAGACGAGAGAGGTTGGAGAGAAGATTCTGGAGGTTTGGGGGATCTTTGTGAGGGTTTTTATTCTCTTCTTTTGCTGCTTTTTAGAATAGATTCTTTTTTCTGTAATGAGTTTAGGAGTTTTTCAATAAACACAGTGTCTCTCTCTGTCTTCGTTTAAGTGTTTCTGTCCATGATATCAGTATTATTGCTGTTATTGTAAGCTACTATCATGGCCTTGGGAGCCTCCTAGGACGCAGCGGAGTCGAGCTGAGGCCGAGGATACGAAGGCGGCTCCCACGGTGGAACGTCCCGGCGACTTCACCTGTTGACATTCCACAGCAAGCAAACAATGTGGAGAAGTCATTTTTACTTCAAGCCTGGAAACGCTGAGTATCTGAATCCAGAACCTCCCAATAATCTCTGCAGGGACAGGTCTGGGGGTTTAGCTCTCGATGCGGCATTAGTCAAGGCAAAATTAAGCATTTTGTTGTAAAGCCATCTCTTTTAACTCAGATGCCATCCATTGCTAGGCTAAATAACCCTTAATGACCGTGAAGGCATGACTTTTAATCTCATAATTGACCTTTAATCTCATAATTATGACTTAATCTCGTAATCGTAAGACTTTAAAACATGTAATTATGACGTCTTATGGGGTTTTCATTTTATTTTATTTTTTTGAAGCGGCAGAAACGGGCTTCCAAAGGTATGAGAGCAGTAAGTGAGTATTGCTAATTGTACTGAATAGTTTTTAAAGATCCCAAACAGTTCCCAAGCATGTGGCGCAGAAGTGTACCAGCGTTTACAGACACAGCTGGATTTGACTTCAACAGTCGTGACACAGTAAAAGCCTGAAGGTCTCCAGCTGAAAGCGTTTGTAAAGGGGCGGGACTTTCAGTAGAATATCTGGAGGTGATTGGGCCAAGCTCCCAGCCAGTGCCCGCCTTCATGATTAGTTTTAGCCAATCACAGAACGACTCAGGTGATGCAGATAAACAACAAACTGCTACCACAGCTAAGTGTAAGATAAAAGTTTATACTTTTCGTTTTCAGTGTCGCCAAGAAGTTAACGGTCCCATATTCTGCTTTTTTAAGCCTTTTAAAATAGTTTTAGACACCTGTGCATTAGCATTTCAGGTTTTAGAACCTAAATTAAAGCATATATATGGAAAACGTCTTCTTGACTTTATAGAAAACTCTTGGATTAGGTGTCTGTTGCCCCCTGCTGGAAATGAACAGAGCATAAAATGGCAACTTAGCGCAGGGCTGTTAGCAACATGATGCTAACATAGATTTCTGAGCTGACTGCTTCGTAGTGACGGAGGTTTAAGGCTGAACGAACGAGTCTGGTGACGGTGTATGGGCTTGGAGCACTTCCTGGTTTCACGTGTCTAAGTAGAGCCGTGAGACCGAGCGTTTTCAGCTCTGGAGAAGGGCAGCGCCTCAGCATACAAACAGAATACTACTGCAGCTCTGTTTTTGAGGAGGGAACAGGGTTAAAAGCTCAAAAAAGCAGAATAGGAGAATAGGGGACTTTTCAAAAGAATCACTAAGAGGCTTCATGCTATTTGCAAACCTAAACCCCGCCCACTTGTGACAGTACTGCCACGCCATTGGCCAGAACTGCCGGAGGTGCGGACGCAACGAATCAGAGCCTAACACGATGAATTGAGTTTGTGAACAACAATCCAGCTGCTGTGCCAGGTACGGTAACTGTAAAACATCTGGTGTCCAGCAGGTGGAGCATGCAAGCCTTCGTTTTCTCTGCTGTACAGGTTTCATGACATCACAAGCCATGGTTTTGCAAGAAAATCAGGCCAGAGCACAACAGGTCTGTACGTTTGTGGTTAATAATGATATACTATTTCTGGTGTCGTTGGAACAGCTCAGTGTTTCCTTTACGATGACGAGAGTGAAGCCTCCACGCACCACTTTAAAAAACGCCACAAAAAATGATTTCAAAGCTCTCATTACTGAATAAAATCTAACTAAACAATGCCATGTACTGGTCTCGATATGACAGTTTAAGTCGAACCATAAAAAACAAACAAAAACAAACTATAACTAACTCCAAAATTATGGCAATGATAAGAGACAAGCTTAAAACGCAGTCAACCAACTCGGCTGTAAAGTGTAACTATTGCTATTGTGACTTTACTGTGAAATATTTTAGTTTATACTGAAAGTCAAATGTGGAAAAATGAATCCACGACGAGAAACGACAGAGCAAGTCATAAAAATGTTGAAAAATATATTCATTATTGAGCTTAGAGTCCAGAAAAATGTGTTTTTAGTAACTCGCCATAGGTTTTTTCGCATTAATAACATTATTTAAGACAAAGAAGTATTCATTATCTTACAGTGATAAAGATAAAGTGGCCAGAGCTGGACTCATTCTGGAGTAAATGCTCTATCCATTGGCGCACAAAGCCCTTCTATCTCATAATACAACATGAAGAAGTAAACGACGCGTGTTCCTTCACTGACCCCTTGTGGCTGGAGTTGGTGTGTTCCCATTTATGCCTGTGTGGCTGTTCGAGAATAAAAATAAAACAATGGTAGCATGTACTGCATAATGGGTAGAATAATGGCTTCATTAAGTATGGGTAATAAGAATTTAACTTATGTTTCTCTAGCTTTATAGCTTTATAGACAAGACCACACTAAGACGGTGCACAGTACATGTACACACAATTTTTAAAAGAAAAGAAAATTTCCCATTGGCCCCAAAACAACAGTTCTCTCTAAAGAAATGGTAGTTATAGTGAGTAATCAAACAAATGTATCTAAATTATTCTTATTTCAAACTTTTTAATCATATGATAGAAAAAAAAAACTGCTATTAAAGTTGGCGGCAATGAAAATTCTGCCATTTCAGCGATATCCAAGCAGAAAGAAATATCCCAAACCGTTATTTAGGTTTTCACCAAAACCAGTCGGCTTCTATCGTACGGCGGTTTTGTGTCTCGACTTAAAATCAGTCTTTGTGTTTGAGACAAAGATGCAGTAAAAAAGCCTCAGCGAGACAAAGATCTGTGTCAGAAGAGAAACTATTAAACTTTACGAGTTCCATCTTAACCCGACCAACATGAGTTTAAATCAGGACTAACCCAGGTCTAAAGCAAAGGTTAAAAGTGGTTTCATGGTCCTAAGGTTGACTCTACCTTTATTAAACTGGGACTGAACTGGGACCAGCCAACTATTGCCTGGAAATTCCAGACTCACCGCTCACCGCTGTACCAGCGATGAGTCTGGTCGCCTTAGAATCAATTTGATTTCTAGGGCGGCGCAAACCCGAGTTAACGGACAGCGGAGTTAGCCAATCAGAAAATGGCGGATGTGACGTTAACAAAGCGACAAGAAAGTAAGAAAGTAAACAAACGGAGTGAAGCCACGAGGGAGGAACGAGGGAGTTATTTCAACATTACCGTACCATACGCTGAATGAAACTAACTCTCGGCTCCTCGGTCGCCATCTTGATTGTTGTCGGTGAGGAGACGCGTACGAGTGACGCTGCTCGCGAAGAACACGTGACTTAAATAAACCAATCAAAATGCACGGTACGGTTGGGATTTGAGTAAACCACTGCGGACGGCGGTGACCAGACTGATATTTCTCTGTAGAATAACACAGAGACATCAGTCTGGATTTTCCAGGCAAAGCCAACTAGACATCGACCGATGTTTTTTTTCTGTGGCCGATGCCGATACCAATTTTTTAAAATCCAGAGCAGTCGATGGCCGATTAACACTGACTATTTTTTTTGGACCAAAATGTAAGGCCGATTTTCATTATTTTTTGAAAGAAATGAATATAATATAGCCATTTGGTTTAGTAATGCTTATTAAAACGCAAACACGTGTTAGAAGTGGACAGTGAAAGATTTAAGAACGTTTAAGAAAACTAGTAAGTCCATCTCAGTCACACTCTGTGCAGGTAGAGCTTGTGGAGAGCTACAAAATGCTTTAGGATTTTTGTTCTATGAGGTTCTGTTCCAGAGAAACGAGCAAAATCTTTTTATTGCCGTTCTGAGCTTTTCAGGCTGAGCTAGAGCGATTTCAGTCATTCACCAAAAATCAGCATTAAAGGCCAAAAAATGCAAAAATCGGCTCAATATATCGGTCGACCTCTAACAAGGACTAAACGTCTGTTCAAAAGGTATGAGGACTACACCCGGGACTAAACCAGGATTCTTAATTCCAGACACTCCCGAGAACCTGGAGATAGAGCCTGCGTACCACCAATGGGACTGAACCACAGTTTGAGAACCACTGCTCTATCAATCACATTATAGACTGGCCCATAAAAACATGAAAATAATGCCATTTACTGCTATAATATTTAGGAACTGACATAAAAGTAAAGCCAAGCCAAGCCTCTAGATTCGTGGCACAGCGGCAGAGTGGTTAGCACTGTCGCCTCACAGCAGGAAGGTCTCGGGTTAGATTCCTGGACCATGTTCTCCCCGTGCCTAGCAATAAAAACAAACTCTTTCCCTGTTAAATAAAGCTTTGTAAAAACTGCAGAGGCATAAATCCAAGGCACCAGGATCGAGTGTGACTCCAACTTAATCCAGATTTATCCAAAAGCTTCACGTGTGCGTTGTATATTATGAATTATCTATGCCAGTGGTTCTCAAACCGTGGTAGAGGTCCCACTGGTGGTACGCAGGCTTCTTCTGGTGCTACTTAGGAGTCTTTTCATCAGTTCAAGTCTTGATTTAGTTTCATTTAGAGTCAGTTTTTAGTCCTTGTTTCAGTACCGCCTTAGTCCTGGTTTAGACCTGGTTTATCCTTGTTTTAGTTCCCGTTTTGTTCTTATTTTGGAGAGGATTTCTTTGTGTTTGTTAATCCATATTTTATCCCTTGGTTTAGTGTTGATTATAGTTCTGGTTTAGTCCTGGTTTAGTCTCTTTTTTGCTTATTTAGTAGTGCATTGCCGTGTTAGTTAATGCATATTTTATCCCTTGGTTTAGTTTTTGTTTAATCCAGGTTTAATCCTTGTTTTAATCCTGTTTTTCTTGTTTTTTTTGTGTTAGTTAATCCACATTTTAGTCTGGTTTAGTCCTTGTTTCAGACCTGGTTTACTCCCTGCTATTTTCTTATTAATAGTGGATTTTGTGTTAGTTATTCCCCGTTTTATCCCATGGTTCAGTCCTGATTTTGTCATTTTTATCCTTTGGTTTAGATCTGGATTATCCAAGATCCAGGCTCGTTTTAGGCCTTTAAAAAATGTACTCGGAAAGCCAAATATTCCCTGAGGTGGCGTGAAAAGTTCCTCTCTGATCTACTCGCCTTGTAGCTCATTACAGCATCAACGTTAATGCATTTTTGCTTTTCGTACTGTGTGTAAATAAAAGCCCAAAGGAATTTCTGTACATGAACCTTTTATTTTAAGGTTTCCAGGTATAACTCATTGATATGTTCTGTCGTCTACAGTAACACTTAAAATGAAAAGTAGGTTTACTATTTTCCAAAAAACAGAAGAAGAAGAAAAGGTACAAAGGTTTTCATAAATTAAAGGAACATTCAGTAATAATCAGTTGTGTTTTACATGGAGAGAGTACATTTACAGGAACCTGCTAAACTTAACCACCTCAAAATCCAGGTTTTTTAGTACAACTATGGTCCTTTTTCTTCGGTATGGTTACAGTAAGAAACTAAAACTGGTTAAAGGGAGTCCAGGCTACAGCTCGAGTGAGAAAAGTTGGAAAAACAAGTCCTTTTATTATTAGTCCGGTGCAGAAAAAATGGTTTCCCTTTAAGAACTGGATACGTTTGAGGCTGCGTTCACACAGGAGACAAAAGTGACCCACATGACCTTTAGTTACTCAACAGAAACTTACAATTCCAGTGGGTCTCAAGCTGTGGTACGGGTCCCATTGGTGGTCCTCAGGAGTCTTTTGCAGTTCAAGTCCTGATATGGTTTTATCCCTGTTTAAGTGCTGCTTTAGTTGGGGCTTGTTCTGGTTTAGTTCTGGTTTAGTTTTGGCTCAGTCCCAATTCAGAGCGGGTTTAGTCCTGGTTTAGTCCTGGTTTAGCCCAGGTTTAGCCCAGGTTTAGCCCAGGTTTAGACATGGTATGGTCTAGGTTTAGTCCTGGTTTAAAACTGTTTTTTGTGCACTGTTTAGCCCAGGTTTAGTCCTGGATTAGTCCTGAATTAGTCCTGGATTAGTCCAGACTTAGTCCTGGTTTAGAGATGGTATGGTCTTTGTTTAGTCCTGAATTTAAAACTGGTTTAGTGCGGTGTTAGTCGTGGTTAAGACCTAGTTTAGTCCTGCTTTAGACCTGGTATTGTCCTCATTTATTCTTGATTTAATCCAGAGTTAGTCCTGGTTTAGACATAGTATGGTCTTAGTTTAGTCCTGGTTTAAACCTGGTTTAGTTTAGTCTTTCTATAATAATTTTCTGGTGTAATCCCTATTTTTCCTTGGTTTAGACTGGGTTTAGTCTCACTTTAGTCCAATGAGATGGGTCCTTTCAAAGACCAGTATTTTCTGAGGTGGTCCTTGGTGTAAAAAGTTTGAGAACTGTTAAATTAGACGATGTTTTCAGAAAGATCCATCCACTTTTGATCTCAGTGTGAACGCAGCCTTCTTGACACTGCTAACACATGTATTTCACAATCGGCTGGTGGTCTATCCTTGTTTAAAATTAAGGCTTTTGTCTTTTTTTTTTTTGCATTCTGGTGCCTCAGATTTATGCTCTACCCCTTATTGGTTCGACACGCTTCATCATGCACGGTCAGTCCCATTTTTCTCTGCAACAAAACACGGATGACTTCAGCGATGAACTAAACAAATGTGTTTCGGAGAGAGATCTGCTAAGAAATCACAGCTGCAAAAATGTGAGACTAGTTCGAAAGTACGCATCCTGGACTAAGTCTGCAGTAAGTAACTATACAAGAACTGCTAATTCACACAACCCTCTGTAAAGGCAACACTACAAACCCCCCCATTTCAGTAAACAGTATCATGTACACGAGGGTTTTTTTTTTTGTTTTTTTACAAGGAAACTCATCTTTTTTCCAAGGTTTTCTGGATCTTTCAGTTTAAAAGCAGTGGTGAAAGTGCGAAAATCCAAATTTATTACTGAGACATGTTACTTGCATTTGATGTAGAAGTGTAGGGCTTGTGAGAAATGATGTCCTGTCTTCTTGCCCCACCAAAAAAAGAAAAAAAAAATCAAAAAAATCAAAGATGAAGCAGTAATTTTTAACCAGAAAACAGGGAACCAACGTCTGATCAGCAAATCCCGGGCAGTATGTGTAGAGAGTGTCACAGACAGAAGAAAAAGATTTCATGACGAGATTCAAGGTTGCCGTTTCTTGTTTTTCGTGTGTGTTTGTTTCTTGTATAATTCCGTGTGTCAGTGTCGGGACAGTCCTGCGGCGGGACGTCTACGAGACCCCGTTGACCAGCGGAGGAGGGGCGGCGTCCGGTTTGTCCTTCTTCAGCCCTCGGTGGTCTCTGATGGGACGGTGGTGGTGGGACGGAGCTCCGCCTCCCCGGCCCCCGGACGAGTGCTGCACGCTGCGCTCGTTGTTCCCAGTCCACGCGGATCTGCGGCGGGACAAAAGGAGGAAAAGTCAGTTTGTGTTACGCTGGCAAATAAATAGTGCTGCACGATATGGAGAAAACATGCGATATTTGATAACTATGTTGAAAATTGCGATAACGATATTATTGTGATATTTGAAAATAGAGCCTACTTTTGGAACATAGTAAGTTAAATTCACTACATTTCACAAAAATGTAAGTTCCTGTATTTACAAGTCAAAACAGCCACAAAATCAAAACTTAACACAAACTAAACCAGGAATAAAACAAGGCTAAGCTGTGACTAAATTAATTAAATTACCACTAAAACTGGAATTTTTAAACATTTTTATTTAGTCACAACACATGTTCTTTTAAGGCTCTGGTGGAAAATGATTCTTCAGTGTAAATCTCTGTCAGATGGAAGACCACAGCGTTATTGTGATATATTTAGATTCTTGCGATACTGATATTGCGATAATAATTTTGCGATATATTGTGCAGCCCTACAAATAAATAACACAATACTAAGGGAAAGGTGAAAGGTCATGAGTTACCAATATTGGGCCTCATTCATGAACGTTCTCTTAAGAAAGTTACTTAAGAACCCCCCAGAACTGCTCAAGAGAACTCTGTGTCAGATTCTTCTCCAATATGGGCTCCATAAGGTTTCTTCTTTTTTCCCACAGCTGTTTTTTTTAGGAGTTTTTCCTTAAGAGAAGGAGGGTCTAAGGACAGGAGTGTCCTGGGTCTGTTAAGTTTAGTGTAGTTATTGTTTGTGTTGATTGTGTGTTTATGTTTGATTGTGATTTGTGAAGCCTTTGAGGTGATACTGGGCCATACAAATAAAACTGAATTGAAAATGTAATTCTCATCTGAGCACACACAGAAACATTTGTCAGTTAAGAAAACATTGGGGCAAGTGGGGCTTAAGTACAAATATGCACATAAGAATGTTTCTAGAGGATAAATTTACTTTTATCTGTGACAGTGATGTGTGGAAATGTAACTGGTTGGAGGTCAAGTTGCTAAAATGCAAATATGGAAGCAATACTGTGCACTTTTTATCCCCAAAAAAGGAGATAATCCTTACAATAACAGTGACCAGTAAACCTGTCAGGACCCTTCTCCAGACCTGAGCCAGGATCTTGGTTTGATCAAACTCCACACAGAAAAGCCCCAGTGCAGGAATCAAACCTGGGACCATTTTTAAGTTTGCCTTGTTCAGCAGATAAAACATACATTACATCGTGTTGCTTTTAAGGTGCTATGAGCGGTACACATTTTTTATATTTCATAAAAAATGATCCACTATGTTCTTAAACTGCGTTGCCGATCGTCTGATCAGAAAAGCAGAAAAACTGGCAGCCCACAGACCACTGCTTTGGTTTTAGACTGCAGTATCGTTTTCCAACCAGCAGAGCGCATGCTGCTTACTGTACCTTTAAATACCTGGATATTTTTTCACCAATAATGACCAAAGACCAGACAATAAGCAGTTGTCACCTGAATCTGACAGTACAGAAAGTGACTAGTTATATTTTAACTTAGCAGTTGGTTACAATTATAAGTTGTATGGAAAATTACTTTTTTATGGGCCAGCTTTTGACAAAATATTACTTTCCTGTTTTAAAGTTTACCGTGTGATGTGTTACCTGTAAGGTGTCTTCTGGTGCTCTGGACTTGGGGTCTCTGAACTGGCGAGGTCTTGGGTCTCCCCACTGCAGGTCGTCTCCTAAAAAACAGCAACAATACACAGGACCACATGAGTAAGGTTTGACTATTAAAAGGGTAAAAAACTTAACCCAAAATCTGTGATACAATTCTTTATCTTCAAAAGGAATATGCTCGTGCACAAGTGGAGATGTGGCATATATTTACATACTGGATCTTTTTCAGTGTTTATGTCTTGAAAAGCACATTAATGAGGATTTATGAAGGGGAGGATTCAGCAGAGATCTCATTATTTGATTCATTTCAGGCTTTAATCTGATGAAACGCTTCAAGAAAAGTTATTTATTTGGATTCACCACACTTCATTTGCCTCTCTCGTCTTCCTCGACTGTTAAAAATCTAAACTCCGATCATCCCCGGTGTTTGTCTTAAAGCAAAGACACATCGTTGTTTTAGAAATTGACCTACAGACTTCGTGTGTTCAGTACTTTTTCCTCCGTGTCATTGCATTTCATTACACAGAACTGGATTTCTGAATGCATCTATGGATTATTGGGGTTGTTACCGACGTTTGGAAAAGTATTCTTGCCAGTACCACGTCAGAAACATGTTTGTGGAGAAAAGCGATGGCATGTTCCACACTAACGCTGGGGACACACTACAGGATTTTCTCAGTGGTTACAGATTGTGAAAAGACCAGGAGCACACACTAACGACTGGTTTCAGCAGATTTAGTTCTGACGACTGAAAGACTGCGCCTCACACACTACAAGATCTGCTGAGGCCGCGACTGTCGCCAACCAAACGCAGCAAACTCTGGCCAGAACTAAATGGTAAACAAACATGGAGCTACCTGGGTCGCTGTTGCCGTTTTGTTCGCAGCTCTCTGTTTGGAAAAAAGGAAAAAGAAAAAACATCTATGTATCCAGTTTCACTTGGGTAGCGCTCAACTTTCTTCAGTGTTTGCTGTGGTTGTTTATGTTTTCTTCTTCAAATTTCTGCTTATATTTTCCTGCTGCTTCCTGTTGCGTCGTCTTCGTTCTCTGACGCTATTTCCTGTGTCGGGCCTTTCTATCTTATTTACTAATTTATTCATTATTTAACCTTCATCAGCTCCACTTTACATTTGGAGGAACTTGGATTGTACTTTGTAAAATGGTCTTTTTATACTATTTTACTAGTACTCAGTTAATAGAATTAATGTTATTGTATGTTTATGCTTTTTGTGTATGTTCATGTCTTTGCTCCTCTGGCACAAAAATTTCCTTCGGGATTAATAAAGTTATTTCTTATCTCTTATCTTTTTCATCGGCCGCTGGACTCCATGAATTCCCAGTTGGATGTAAACAGCCCACACTACAGGAGTGTGGTCCAGAGTCGGTGTTTGATTGCTTGCGACTGAGGTCAGGCCAGGTTTTTGCGCCGATTCGAGTCTGAACATCACCCACTGACGGATTTCAGGGCCGACTGCTGATTACGATTCCCTGCAGCGAGTGTTGACTGCTACAGACTCGACACAACTGTGAATCGTTATAAAATCTGTCAAAAAAATCGTGTGGTCCTGTCCCCAGATTAACGTTACCCGTTGTATAAAAGACTCAATTCCTCAGTTTAGTATTGGTTTAGTCACAATGTCAAGTTGATCCACGCTGTCTGTTTGCTTCTACAACCTTTTATTTTTGCACTGATGTCCGTTATTTTCCAGACTGTCCACTTAACTTTAGTTCGTTCATTATTATAAACCTCCGTAGAACTTTTCAATTCACATCCCAAAAGGAAAGATGATGATGGGAAAAGGTCGATGTGTGTACTCAGGATAATTAGGTTAATGATAAACACACATTAATCACTTCAAGAAACAAATTTAACATACAGTATTTGCTAGAATGGTGTCCAAAAGTCCTAAGCAGTCTTCAGGTATCAGACTTGTAGGTTTGTCTTGTTCTAATTTTTGGTAAAACATATATTATTACCAATTATGAACAGGAACGTACAACAAACACATGTCTTTGTTAGTCTACCAAATCATCTTATATTTCCACTCAGAAAGAAGTTTATTATTAAAGATCCATGTTTTAAATGGACAATTTGATCATGTGATACAGCGCAGCAGCTAGCCTGACCTGCCAGACAAAATCTTTTCCTGTTCTATACAGAAGTTAGTCTGGTATTCCTTCAGTAACATTTTGTTTCTGAGGCAGAACAATGACAGGCGGCGTAACCAATCAGAGAACATGATTTGCTGACCCTAAACAAACATGGATTTTTGCCGTTTTTCCATAAAACACCAGAATACAGCGTATTATGAGCAGCTCTGTCCTTATTTCTGAACAGGGGACAGCAGCAGAAGCCAGTTGTACAAAGACTTGTGGAAAAAGTAATTTTTTTTAAGCGTTTGTTAGCGTTGTTGTCAGACGTCAGCGGGACTTTACTGTTGTTAAAATGGCAACAAGACAAAAATCCCCCAGAGGACTGAACAACGAGGACTTCAGCAGAACCAACACGAGACAAAGGAAAGACCTAAACACTGTTCATCAGCTCAGAGAAGTTATTAAATTAGCTCGGTAACTAGTGCTACTTTAGTTAGCTTTTCTGCAGATAAACGACTGTGATAGGGCAGCTCCAGCTCAAACCGGAGAAACGGTTTGCTCTGAGAGAGGAACCAGACTGTCCTGCTTACAAAAAGCAAGTAGGAGAGTCTGGCTCACCAGGATCAGTACAGCAGCTCGCTCCTGAGCATGTTCTAAAAGCTCACACACGCGACGTTAGCAGGACACTCAGGAGGAAGGATCCTGGCAATTGGGAAACATCCACTGACAGACAACCATTCACTTTCACATTTATTCACTGTGGGACATTTAGATTCTCCAGTACTCCTCACCTTTGTAGCCCCCTCTGCCTCTCCCCCCTCGCCCGCGGGGGCCCGTCCCGCTGCCTCTCTTCCTCCCGTCGGTTCGTCTGGGCAGAGTGCCTCCTCCCGTCATCAGTTCCTCCGTGGGAGCGAGCGACCAATCGCTGAGCTCGTCTCTGTGGTCCGACTCTGTCTCTGACGCATTGGACGCCTCTGAGTTGGTGCCTGGAGGACGAAGGACATCAAATTCTAACTCATGACACTGATGTGGGGATGACAGAGACATGACCTTCATCTCCTGCCCTGTCCCTGTTTCTCTCGCAGCAACTGGACGTCATGTTCTCTGTCACTGTGTCCATAAATCTCCTCTCAGGTCTTCCTCTAGGCCTCCAGCTCTAACCTCAGCATCCTTCTCCTCATATCCTCACTGTCCCTCCTCTGTTCATGTCCAAACCATCTCAGTCTGGAAACTTTATCTCCAAAACATCTCCCATGAGCTGTACCTCTGATGGACTCATTCCTAATCCTGTCCATCCTCATCATGAACAAAGAGGACCTCATTCCAATCTATCAATGTTAAATAAATATGGAAAAGAGCCTTAAAGCGGTAGGCACCTAATCCAAGTGTTTTCTGCAAAGTAACAGCTTCCCAAAAGTCTAATGTCTAGTTATAAAACATAAAATGCTGATGAAAAGGTGTCCAAATGTATTTCAAAAAGCCTGAAAAAAGCAGAATATGTGCCCTTTAAATGTCATTGTCTGCCTCCACACATTGTTCTCTGGCACCAGTTTATTGTTTGTCATCACTCGGTGGCCTCGCACACTTCCAAGAACATTAGCACTTGTGTCATGTCGAGAGATGCTGTAGTGCTCATATCAGCTTAAATACCCAAATCAGTGTTTCCCCATCAATTCAGAAGATTACGGCGGCCCTCCATAGTCTAATTCTGTCCCCCATAGTCCAAAACGGATCTATACATTTCCCCTATAAATACATATAAGTTAAACACTGCTGAGGCTTTACTAATATACAGTGAAGCCCGAAATTATTCAGAGCCCTGGCAAACTCTGACTTAAAGTTACTTTTATTCAACCAGTAAGTTTTTTTTTTTTTGACCAGAAATGACACAGGCTTCTCCCAAAAGATAATAAGATGTACAAGAGGTATTGTGGAAAAAAATATTTCTCAGCTTTTTTTCCCCCCGGGCAAAAAAAACTTGCTGGTTAAATAAAAGTAACTTTAGGTCAGAATTTGCCAGGGGTATGAATAATTTCGGATTTCACTGTATATAAGTTAAATACTGCTGAAGCTTTACTTATATATATTTAAATGCCCTTAAAGTGTCTAAAAAAGTAAGTTTCAAAGTCATTTTTATGCTTCCAGATACAAGGACAGGTAGATAATTTACCACTGTTTATTGATGCTGTTTAGTTTATTCTTTATTTGTCAGGGACCATTACACATTACCGTATTTTCTGGACTATAAGTCACACTTTTTTCCATCGTCTGTCTAAGGTGTGACGTATACTCAGGTGTGACTTATATATTAAAATATTTCAGGTGTTGGTTAGAGGGCGCTCTAGGCTTGTGTACCAGCATCTGCTGCACCTGTACCACTGACAATTTAAAATGTAAACATTACCACTAACAACTTAGGCTATAAAGACAACTGAGAAAGAGCGGAATAATTGGAAATGGAACTGATGCTGAGTCTGACGACAGCCACGCAGAGGAGGAAGCGGCGCTTCGTCTACCTCCGGAGTTGGCGGAGTTGTTCAGAAGCGACACCGAGGATGAAGAATTTAAAGGATTTAGCGATTAGGAGTGAGATGGTGAGTTTGGTGAACTTGTTATATTATGTTCTTTATGCTATAGTTATGTGAATAACTGTTAATATATTACGTTAACATACGAGACACCTATTCAGTTCGTTGTTTATGCTTCATGTAGCTGAATAACCATCAATGTGTTACGTTAGCATAGCGCACACCTATTCAGCTGTTGTTCTCTATTCTATTATTACTATAACTTACCTTTCAACATGAAATGTCTGTTCTTGGTGTCGGCATTTTGTAAAATAAATTTCCCCCAAAAAATGCAACTTATATAAGTTTTGTCTTCATTATGCATTTTTTGGCGAGTGCCACTTATCCTCCAGAAAAAATGGTAGTTTCACAAGAAAAGAGATGCTTTGTACCAGATTTAGCTACAAGCTACTTTCCATCTGCAGTCCATGGGCAGCTAAGCACAAGAAATACAACATTAAAATCTACTTTTTTGGGGGGGGGGGATATTTGGAATTACTTGTTGATACCACTAAATAATTAATACCAAATGAAAAAAAGCAAAATATGAATTAAAAAAACTTTAAAACGGCTAAAAATCGAGTCTTGCTGGATCAGAAATGGTTTTAATAATCTACCCTCATAGCTTCACGTCTACCTGTTATTATTTACATTTATTTATGCCAGTCCCACAACTTTGATGAGTTTAATACTTGCAGTTTCTGAGCAGACGGTGCAGTACCTGAAGTGAAGGCCGGCCCTCCTCCTCCTCCTCCTCTCCTGCCTCTGCCTCCTCTCCCTCCGCCGTACGGCTTCCCTCGACCGCTGTCCCCCGCCCCTCGCCCCATCCCGTTGTCAAACACGTAGGTCTTGTCTTTAGGATTTCGGGGTCCGGTCCCTGGTCCGGCCCCTCCTCCGCCGATCTGCCTCAACTGCTCGTCAATCTGGAGACGCTCGAGGCGCAGCTGGTCCACTTCCTGCAGAGGAAATACATATGTGCTATTATTATTTTAAAACTGATGTACTGGAGAGTGTTTTTTGCGGCTTTTCGTATTAAAACTAAAGCCGCTTTCACACTGAACCAGTTATAGGAACTTAGTAAATTCAAGGTTTATGTATTAACCCTGGACCTTTTGTCAGCTGTCAACAGAAACTCTGTGACGCAACATCCAGAAACAACAAAAACAAGCCGCTAACATGACGAGTGAAGACAGCCAAATTGCATGTGTTATAAAGTGCTTTAATCTTTTAACATTACAGCTAACAAACGGCAAATATACTTCACAGCAATTTCTTTAAATGTTCACTTTATTCTAATTGAATCTGAACCAATAAAAACTAAAAATGAAAAGTATTATTACTAATAAACTAAACTAAATATACAAAATTTAACAAAAGAATAATACTTTTTCTGACCAATTAGGGGTGTAACACAACTGTATCGATTTTTTTTCCTGTGATAAAAATAAATCGATACACATGACCTTGTATTGAATCGTATCGTTTTCTAGGAAGTGAATATTGATACACATGAAGTATCAATCGATAATATCGGAAATATCAAAATTTGTATGTTAAAACAAAACCAGATATGGCTTTTTGGAGATAAATTTTGTGTTTTTAATTAAATAAAATGTTATATTCAACTTTTCTTCACTCTCTGTCTGCTGGACATAATCAGCCCCGGCCGCGATGCTACATTTGAGAGTAAACTTTTATGATCTTTGGCAAATTGGCAATGTTTGGGCAATTATATTTACATGTAAAAAGTGTATGTGATATATTGTGCAAATAAACTCTAATAAAATATACTAAATGTGTGAATACACGATTTTCTTTACAGTTGTTAAAGGTCCAAACCTTCAGGTAGTTGAGGTGGTAGTCCAGCAGAACTGTTGCGTTAGTGATGCTCTCCTTCGTCCCCACGAACACAAACGGCACCATTCCCTGTGAGGTCAGAGCGAGAGAGAAACACTGAGATGAGACTAATAAACTAATGTGAAAGCTAATTTTCCTACTCTTATTTTATGGCTCAACATTAAAGCGTTAAATGTATGTGGTGTAAGTCATGCCTCATCTGACGCAGCTGAGGCCGAGGGCTTCTTGTCGTTCTCCGGTTCGATCCGAACTCGCACCACCCCGGACTTATCCACCACTTCCTGGATCAGTTTCCCGTTCTTCCCGATCACCTTTCCTATAACAGTTCATAATATAGAGTCAGATACGATACAGCTGTGTGTATTATTTGTCTTCAGTGTCAAAACGTGGTCAGAGCACCAGTGTTTTTCTTACCGACTAGGTTTCTGGGAACTTTGATGACATCTTCAGAAAACTCGAGGTAACTCCGGGCTAAACGGACAGCATCCTGATCCTGGAAGATAAACATTTAAAGATTATTTTAATCCATTGTTTGAGGTCTGATGTACATTTCTGAAAAAAGTTAAGTATATATGCACTCCTATTAGTACAAGTAGCCTATTGTTTAGAATTATACCTGTTGATATTATAGGCTAGCTAGTGTTGCTAAATGATACTACGAAGCACAGTGAGACATTAGTATGAGATATTTTGTTTGTTTGTTTACTTTATTGTGTTGTATGATTACAGAAAACCACAGATTAAATGATGAAATATGAAGCTGGTCTGATTCTTTCACAAGTGGACAAATGAATGAATGTTCTAACCTGACATACTGCAGAGGTTCAACACTAAGTTATTCATATCAACCAAATTCAGTACAAAAACTTTACACTAAAATCTAAAATTCTAAAACTTTTCTAGGACTTGGAAATTCATTTTAAAATTCCGAGACTTTTTCAGGTTTTCTGTGACTGTAGTACTGGCGACACAGAGAGAAAAACACAAAAAAAACAGAAAGGTAGAGGTGAAAAGTGAGGGGAGATGGAGTTTTTCGTAGCCACCGCAGCTAGAGTCCTTCGTACCTCTCCGTATATGTGAAAAGTGCACGTCTCTTCGTCCAGGTCGATGTTGGTGACTCCCGGGACTTTTCGGGCTTGCTGAATGTTCGCTCCGTGTGTCCCGATGGCCAGTCCCATCAAATCGTCCCGAACCACAAACTGCTCGTGAAACCGAGAGGCGAGCTGTCTGGAACTCTGCGTTCAAAGAGAAATACAGGCTTTTTACCAAACAATAAAACCAACATGATACCTGAACACAACCAATTAGAAGAAGAAGAATCGGTCTGTTGCTCTTAAAACGATTTAGTTCTCTTTGTTCATGAAGAGGAGGGACAGGATCAGGACCAGAGCAGTGGTTCCCAACCTTTCTGGTCTTGTGTACCCCCAGGATCTAGATTAGTCGCAGTTTGGACCCAGCTTAGTCATGGTACAGTCTTCAAGTTTAGTTCTGGTTTTAGACATGGTTTAGTCCTGGTTTACTCTTAGTTTAGTCCTGGTTTAGTCCCGGTTTAGTCCCGGTTTAGTCCCGGTTTAGTCCCGGTTTAGTCCCGGTTTAGTCCCGGTTTAGTCCTGGTTTAGACCTAGTTTGTTTCTGGTTTATACCTGTTATTTCCTGGTTTAGTTCCGGTTTTAGACCCAGCATAGTCCTAGTATGGTCTTAAAGTTTAGTTCTAGTTTTAGATACAGTTTAGACCTAGTTTAGACCTAGTTTAGTCTTAGTTTAGTCTTAGTTTAGTATTAGTTTAGTCTTAGTTTAGTCCTGGTTTAGTCCTGGTTTAGTCTTAGTTTAGTCCTGGTTTAGTCCTGGTTTAGTCTTAGTTTAATCCTGGTTTAGTCTTAGTTTAGTCTTAGTTTAGTCCTGGTTTAGTCTTAGTTTAATCCTGGTTTAGTCCTAGTTTAGTCTTAGTTTAGTCTTAGTTTAGTCCTAGTTTAGTCCTAGTTTAGTCCTGGTTTAGTCCTGGTTTAGTCCTGGTTTAGTCCTGGTTTAGTCCTAGTTTAGTCCTAGTTTAGTCCTAGTTTAGTCTTAGTTTAGTCTTGGTTTAGTCTTGGTTTAGTCTTGGTTTAGTCCTGGTTTAGTCCTGGTTTAGTCCTGGTTTAGTCCTGGTTTAGTCCCGGTTTAGTCCTGGTTTAGTCCTAGTTTGACCTGGTTTGGACCTAGTTTGTTTCTGGTTTATACCTGTTATTTCCTGGTTTAGTTCCGGTTTTAGACCCAGCATAGTCCTAGTATGGTCTTAAAGTTTAGTTCTGGTTTTAGATACAGTTTAGACCTAGTTTAGACCTAGTTTAGTCTTAGTTTAGTCCTGGTTTAGTCCTGGTTTAGTCCTGGTTTAGTCTTAGTTTAGTCCTGGTTTAGTCCTGGTTTAGTCTTAGTTTAATCCTGGTTTAGTCTTAGTTTAGTCTTAGTTTAGTCTTAGTTTAGTCTTAGTTTAGTCTTAGTTTAGTCCTGGTTTAGTCTTAGTTTAGTCTTAGTTTAGTCTTAGTTTAGTCTTAGTTTAGTCTTAGTTTAGTCTTAGTTTAGTCCTGGTTTAGTCCTAGTTTAGTCTTAGTTTAGTCTTAGTTTAGTCCTAGTTTAGTCTTGGTTTAGTCCTAGTTTAGTCCTGGTTTAGTCTTGGTTTAGTCTTGGTTTAGTCTTGGTTTAGTCTTGGTTTAGTCTTGGTTTAGTCTTGGTTTAGTCCTGGTTTAGTCCTGGTTTAGTCCTGGTTTAGTCCTAGTTTAGTCTTAGTTTAGTCTTAGTTTAGTCTTAGTTTAGTCCTGGTTTAGTCCTGGTTTACTCTTAGTTTAGTCCTGGTTTACTCTTAGTTTAGTCCTGGTTTAGTCCCGGTTTAGTCCCGGTTTAGTCCTAGTTTGACCTGGTTTGGACCTAGTTTGTTTCTGGTTTATACCTGTTATTTCCTGGTTTAGTTCCGGTTTTAGACCCAGCATAGTCCTAGTATGGTCTTAAAGTTTAGTTCTGGTTTTAGATACAGTTTAGACCTAGTTTAGACCTAGTTTAGTCTTAGTTTAGTCTTAGTTTAGTCTTAGTTTAGTATTAGTTTAGTCTTAGTTTAGTCCTGGTTTAGTCCTGGTTTAGTCCTGGTTTAGTCCTGGTTTAGTCTTAGTTTAGTCCTGGTTTAGTCCTGGTTTAGTCTTAGTTTAGTCCTGGTTTAGTCTTAGTTTAATCCTGGTTTAGTCTTAGTTTAGTCCTGGTTTAGTCTTAGTTTAATCCTGGTTTAGTCCTGGTTTAGTCTTAGTTTAGTCTTAGTTTAGTCTTAGTTTAGTCTTAGTTTAGTCCTGGTTTAGTCCTAGTTTAGTCTTAGTTTAGTCTTAGTTTAGTCCTAGTTTAGTCTTGGTTTAGTCCTGGTTTAGTCCTGGTTTAGTCTTGGTTTAGTCTTGGTTTAGTCTTAGTTTAATCCTGGTTTAGTCTTAGTTTAGTCCTGGTTTAGTCTTAGTTTAATCCTGGTTTAGTCCTGGTTTAGTCTTAGTTTAGTCTTAGTTTAGTCTTAGTTTAGTCCTGGTTTAGTCCTAGTTTAGTCTTAGTTTAGTCTTAGTTTAGTCCTAGTTTAGTCTTGGTTTAGTCCTGGTTTAGTCCTGGTTTAGTCTTGGTTTAGTCTTGGTTTAGTCTTGGTTTAGTCTTGGTTTAGTCTTGGTTTAGTCCTGGTTTAGTCCTAGTTTAGTCTTAGTTTAGTCTTAGTTCAGTCTTAGTTTAGTCCTGGTTTAGTCCTGGTTTACTCTTAGTTTAGTCCTGGTTTACTCTTAGTTTAGTCCTGGTTTAGTCCTGGTTTAGTCCTGGTTTAGTCCTGGTTTAGTCCCGGTTTAGTCCCGGTTTAGTCCTAGTTTGACCTGGTTTGGACCTAGTTTGTTTCTGGTTTATACCTGTTATTTCCTGGTTTAGTTCCGGTTTTAGACCCAGCATAGTCCTAGTATGGTCTTAAAGTTTAGTTCTAGTTTTAGATACAGTTTAGACCTAGTTTAGACCTAGTTTAGTCTTAGTTTAGTATTAGTTTAGTCTTAGTTTAGTCCTGGTTTAGTCCTGGTTTAGTCTTAGTTTAGTCCTGGTTTAGTCCTGGTTTAGTCTTAGTTTAATCCTGGTTTAGTCTTAGTTTAGTCTTAGTTTAGTCCTGGTTTAGTCTTAGTTTAATCCTGGTTTAGTCCTGGTTTAGTCTTAGTTTAGTCTTAGTTTAGTCCTGGTTTAGTCCTAGTTTAGTCTTAGTTTAGTCTTAGTTTAGTCCTAGTTTAGTCTTGGTTTAGTCCTGGTTTAGTCTTGGTTTAGTCTTGGTTTAGTCTTGGTTTAGTCTTGGTTTAGTCTTGGTTTAGTCCTGGTTTAGTCCTAGTTTAGTCTTAGTTTAGTCTTAGTTTAGTCTTAGTTTAGTCTTAGTTTAGTCTTAGTTTAGTCCTGGTTTAGTCCTGGTTTAGTCCTGGTTTACTCTTAGTTTAGTCCTGGTTTACTCTTAGTTTAGTCCTGGTTTAGTCCTGGTTTAGTCCTGGTTTAGTCCTGGTTTAGTCCTTGGTTTAGTCTTGGTTTAGTCCTGGTTTAGTCCTGGTTTAGTCCTGGTTTAGTCCTGGTTTAGTCCTGGTTTAGTCCCGGTTTAGTCCTGGTTTAGTCCCGGTTTAGTCCCGGTTTAGTCCTAGTTTGACCTGGTTTGGACCTAGTTTGTTTCTGGTTTATACCTGTTATTTCCTGGTTTAGTTCCGGTTTTAGACCCAGCATAGTCCTAGTATGGTCTTAAAGTTTAGTTCTGGTTTTAGATACAGTTTAGACCTAGTTTAGACCTAGTTTAGTCTTAGTTTAGTCTTAGTTTAGTCTTAGTTTAGTCTTAGTTTAGTCTTAGTTTAGTCTTAGTTTAGTCTTAGTTTAGTTTTAGTTTAGTCCTGGTTTAGTCTTAGTTTAGTCCTGGTTTAGTCCTGGTTTAGTCCTGGTTTAGTCTTAGTTTAGTCCTGGTTTAGTCTTAGTTTAATCCTGGTTTAGTCTTAGTTTAGTCCTGGTTTAGTCTTAGTTTAATCCTGGTTTAGTCCTGGTTTAGTCTTAGTTTAGTCTTAGTTTAGTCCTGGTTTAGTCCTAGTTTAGTCCTAGTTTAGTCCTAGTTTAGTCCTAGTTTAGTCCTGGTTTAGTCCTGGTTTAGTCCTGGTTTAGTCCTGGTTTAGTCCTGGTTTAGTCCTGGTTTAGTCTTGGTTTAGTCTTGGTTTAGTCTTGGTTTAGTCCTGGTTTAGTCCTGGTTTAGTCCTGGTTTAGTCCTAGTTTAGTCTTAGTTTAGTCCTAGTTTAGTCTTAGTTTAGTCTTAGTTTAGTCTTAGTTTAGTCTTGGTTTAGTCCTGGTTTAGTCCTGGTTTAGTCCTGGTTTAGTCCTGGTTTACTCTTAGTTTAGTCCTGGTTTACTCTTAGTTTAGTCTTAGTTTAGTCCTGGTTTAGTCCTGGTGTAGTCCTGGTGTAGTCCTGGTGTAGTCCTGGTTTAGTCCTGGTTTAGTCCTGGTTTAGTCCTGGTTTAGTCTTAGTTTAGTCCTAGTTTAGTCCTGGTTTAGTCCTGGTTTAGTCCTGGTTTAGTCCCGGTTTAGTCCCGGTTTAGTCCTAGTTTGACCTGGTTTGGACCTAGTTTGTTTCTGGTTTATACCTGTTATTTCCTGGTTTAGTTCCGGTTTTAGACCCAGCATAGTCCTAGTATGGTCTTAAAGTTTAGTTCTGGTTTTAGATACAGTTTAGACCTAGTTTAGACCTAGTTTAGATCTTAGTTTAGTATTAGTTTAGTCTTAGTTTAGTCCTGGTTTAGTCTTAGTTTAGTCCTGGTTTAGTCCTGGTTTAGTCTTAGTTTAATCCTGGTTTAGTCTTAGTTTAGTCTTAGTTTAGTCCTGGTTTAGTCTTAGTTTAATCCTGGTTTAGTCTTAGTTTAATCCTGGTTTAGTCTTAGTTTAGTCTTGGTTTAGTCCTGGTTTAGTCCTGGTTTAGTCCTGGTTTAGTCTTAGTTTAGTCTTAGTTTAGTCTTAGTTTAGTCTTAGTTTAGTCCTGGTTTAGTCCTGGTTTAGTCTTAGTTTAATCCTGGTTTAGTCTTAGTTTAGTCTTAGTTTAGTCCTGGTTTAGTCTTAGTTTAATCCTGGTTTAGTCCTGGTTTAGTCTTAGTTTAATCCTGGTTTAGTCTTAGTTTAGTCTTAGTTTAGTCTTAGTTTAGTCCTGGTTTAGTCCTGGTTTAGTCCTGGTTTAGTCTTAGTTTAGTCTTAGTTTAGTCTTAGTTTAGTCTTAGTTTAGTCCTGGTTTAGTCCTGGTTTAGTCCTGGTTTAGTCCTGGTTTAGTCTTGGTTTAGTCTTGGTTTAGTCTTGGTTTAGTCTTGGTTTAGTCCTGGTTTAGTCCTGGTTTAGTCTTGGTTTAGTCTTGGTTTAGTCCTGGTTTAGTCCTGGTTTAGTCCTGGTTTAGTCCTGGTTTAGTCCTGGTTTAGTCCCGGTTTAGTCCTGGTTTAGTCCCGGTTTAGTCCCGGTTTAGTCCTAGTTTGACCTGGTTTGGACCTAGTTTGTTTCTGGTTTATACCTGTTATTTCCTGGTTTAGTTCCGGTTTTAGACCCAGCATAGTCCTAGTATGGTCTTAAAGTTTAGTTCTGGTTTTAGATACAGTTTAGACCTAGTTTAGTACCTAGTTTAGTCTTAGTTTAGTCTTAGTTTAGTCTTAGTTTAGTCTTAGTTTAGTCTTAGTTTAGTCTTAGTTTAGTTTTAGTTTAGTCCTGGTTTAGTCTTAGTTTAGTCCTGGTTTAGTCCTGGTTTAGTCCTGGTTTAGTCCTGGTTTAGTCCTGGTTTAGTCCTGGTTTAGTCCTGGTTTAGTCTTAGTTTAATCCTGGTTTAGTCTTAGTTTAGTCCTGGTTTAGTCTTAGTTTAATCCTGGTTTAGTCCTGGTTTAGTCTTAGTTTAGTCTTAGTTTAGTCCTGGTTTAGTCCTAGTTTAGTCTTAGTTTAGTCCTAGTTTAGTCCTGGTTTAGTCCTGGTTTAGTCCTGGTTTAGTCCTGGTTTAGTCTTGGTTTAGTCTTGGTTTAGTCTTGGTTTAGTCTTGGTTTAGTCTTGGTTTAGTCCTGGTTTAGTCCTGGTTTAGTCCTGGTTTAGTCCTAGTTTAGTCCTAGTTTAGTCTTAGTTTAGTCTTAGTTTAGTCTTAGTTTAGTCTTAGTTTAGTCCTGGTTTAGTCCTGGTTTAGTCCTGGTTTACTCTTAGTTTAGTCCTGGTTTACTCTTAGTTTAGTCTTAGTTTAGTCCTGGTTTAGTCCTGGTGTAGTCCTGGTGTAGTCCTGGTTTAGTCCTGGTTTAGTCCTGGTTTAGTCCTGGTTTAGTCCTGGTTTAGTCTTAGTTTAGTCTTAGTTTAGTCTTAGTTTAGTCCTGGTTTAGTCCTGGTTTAGTCCTGGTTTAGTCCTGGTTTAGTCCCGGTTTAGTCCCGGTTTAGTCCTAGTTTGACCTGGTTTGGACCTAGTTTGTTTCTGGTTTATACCTGTTATTTCCTGGTTTAGTTCCGGTTTTAGACCCAGCATAGTCCTAGTATGGTCTTAAAGTTTAGTTCTGGTTTTAGATACAGTTTAGACCTAGTTTAGACCTAGTTTAGTCTTAGTTTAGTATTAGTTTAGTCTTAGTTTAGTCTTAGTTTAGTCCTGGTTTAGTCTTAGTTTAGTCCTGGTTTAGTCCTGGTTTAGTCTTAGTTTAATCCTGGTTTAGTCTTAGTTTAGTCTTAGTTTAGTCCTGGTTTAGTCTTAGTTTAATCCTGGTTTAGTCCTGGTTTAGTCTTAGTTTAATCCTGGTTTAGTCTTAGTTTAGTCTTAGTTTAGTCTTAGTTTAGTCCTGGTTTAGTCCTGGTTTAGTCTTAGTTTAGTCTTAGTTTAGTCTTAGTTTAGTCTTAGTTTAGTCTTAGTTTAGTCTTAGTTTAGTCTTAGTTTAGTCCTGGTTTAGTCCTGGTTTAGTCTTGGTTTAGTCTTGGTTTAGTCTTGGTTTAGTCCTGGTTTAGTCCTGGTTTAGTCCTGGTTTAGTCCTGGTTTAGTCCTAGTTTAGTCCTAGTTTAGTCCTAGTTTAGTCTTAGTTTAGTCTTAGTTTAGTCTTAGTTTAGTCTTAGTTTAGTCCTGGTTTAGTCCTGGTTTAGTCTTAGTTTAGTCCTGGTTTAGTCCTGGTTTAGTCCTGGTTTAGTCCTGGTTTAGTCCTGGTTTAGTCCTAGTTTGACCTGGTTTGGACCTAGTTTGTTTCTGGTTTATACCTGTTATTTCCTGGTTTAGTTCCGGTTTTAGACCCAGCATAGTCCTAGTATGGTCTTAAAGTTTAGTTCTGGTTTTAGATACGGTTTAGACCTGGTTTAGTCCTAATTTAGTCCTGGCTTGACCTGGTTTAGTCCTGATTTGAACCCGTTTTGTCTTGGTTTAGTGTCCGGTTTAGACCTGGTTTAGTCCTGCTTTGACCTGGTTTTAGACCTGGTTTTTTTTACCTGGTTTAGTTCATGTTTAGTCCCTGCTGTGTCCTTCTTTAGCATTTCATTTTTCTGTTAATCCCAGTTTTATCATTCAGCAAAGTCCTGGGTTAGTCCAGATCTGGCCCTATGCCCTCTGCAGGGGCGACCTGGAATTATTTCAAAACTATAAATATTTCAAACTCAAAAGTGTCTCTCTGATAAAATTAATAAAAAAATCATTTGAATATTTTATTTTAAGATTTAATAGCTTATTTTAAAAGGGAGTTATTCAAATGATTTTTTGGTAGTATTATTATTTGTTAGTTTATTGGTATTATTAAGTTTTATTTTTTATTTTATTCTGAACATAAAATACATAGTAAAATATGTAAATGTAATTGTTATATTTTTATTTACAAGGCAAACAAATTATTATGATCTTTTTTTTAATCTTGAATTTTAGTTTAGAACAAAAAAATGCAGGAAAATTTGTATCTAAAGTAAATGAAGTATTAATAAGCACTTTTGACCAGTTTTTGAATAATCAACACAGATGAGTGAGCGCGGCTACACAAGACAAAAAAAGGCAGTGAAGCAGTGATGCAGAGGATGTTACCTCCAGCTGTCGGCTGGCCTCCTCGTTCCTCAGCATTAGCGACAGTTTGGTGCGCAGACTCCTGAAGTGCATGTCGCTCATCATGGTGGCCCGCTTCGTCGTGACCTCGTTCACCGACTGCAGGGATCAGCACAGCACAGTCAGACTTTATCAGACTTCATCAGACTTCATCAGACTTCATCAGACTTTATCAGACTTTATCAGACTTTATCAGACTTCATCAGACTTCATCAGACTTCATCAGACTTTATCAGACTTTATCAGACTTTATCAGACTTTATCAGACTTTATCAGACTTTATCAGATCTCAGGACCAGTACAGAAGATCATCGTCATGTGGAGAGGCTTCGAAGACCACAGGATTTTGTTTTCATTTACATTTTACAGTGTCCCAGAGTGAAAGGGTTACATTTTCCCCTTTAACTGAGCCCTATTCCCTATACCGTATTTTCCGGACTATAAGTCGCACTTTTTTCCATAGTCTGGCTAGGGGTGCGACGTATACTCAGGTGCGACTAAAATTAAATTAAAATATTTCAGGTGTTGGTTAGAGGGCGCTCTAGGCTTGTGTACCAGCATCTGCTGCACCTGTACCACTGACAATTTAAAATGTAAATATTACCACTAACAACTTAGACTCAGCATCAGTTCCATTTCCAATTATTCCGCTCTTTCTCAGTTGTCTTTATAGCCTGACGACAGCCACGCAGAGGAGGAAGCGGCGCTTCGCTTACGTTAACATACGAGACACCTGTTCAGTTCGTTGTTTATGCTTCATGTAGCTGAATAACCATCAATGTGTTACGTTAGCATAGCGCACACCTATTCAGCTGTTGTTCTCTATTCTATTATTACTATAACTTGCCTTTCAACATGAAATGTCTGTTCTTGGTGTCAGATTTTGTAAAATAAATCTCCCCCCAAAAATGCGACTTATATGTTTTTTTCTTCTTCATTATGCATTTTTTGGCTTGTGCAACTTATACTCCGGAGTGACTTATAGTCCGGAAAATACGGTATGTTTGTATTATGTTGATTATATTGTTTTCTTATTGCTTAGTTGTGTTGGCTTTGTGACTTCTGTTTTGTTTATATTTTGGGTGCTGTCAGCTGAGAATCAGTGGGAAAGTGGGGGCACCTGCGTTGATTTGGCTGCAGCACTGGGAATCAGTTCAGAGGGGAGTTACATTTGTGTTTCTTTTGAGTGGGTATTTTCAGTATTGTGTTTATAAGTTAATTGTATTGCTTTGAATATATTTTGAGTATGTCTTGACTTCTTTATCTTTAGAGTTGTTTTGGGTTTTGTTTTGTTAGTGTTGTGTGAGTACTGAGAAAAAGGAGAGCAGTTTGCTGTGAGGCTGCACCAGTTAATTTCTGTTGGTCTTGTGTTTTTTTTTGTTAAGTCCAAGGACGTTTCTGTTAAAGTTCTTTTTTTGTAAATAAATTCACTTTTGGAGCCTGACAACCTGCTTTCCTGAAACCATCCAGTTTTCACACAACACCCTGCATTTTCAGAACGTGGGTTGTGGTAGACTTTGTATTAATATGCCATTTAGAAGGCAACATTCATTATCCATTTATCTGGGCTTGGGGTGGGCACAAAGAAAACACACACACTAGTACTAGAGGTCGACCAATATTTCAGGACAATTTTTGCCTCAGCAATCATCCGATTCTTGGATTTTATTGCCATTTTTTGGACAGGCACATGTCCGGACAACCATGTGACTGAAGGACCCCAGCTTCCCCAGTCTGAAAGCAGTTTGGGCTCTCATTCTCTTCATGTGAAACATCCAAAATCGTTTCATCTCAGCCTGAAAAGCTCAAAATTTTGTAGCTCTACCTGCACAGTATGGGGGTAGAAGTAACAAACATAACTTGATAAAAGTGGATGTGTTAAAAGTACATTTAAATTGTACTGACGAGGGCTGATATGGAGAAAATATGCGATATTTGATAACTATGTTGAAAACTGCAATAACAATATTATTGCGATATTTAAAAATAGAGCCTACTTTTCGAACATAGTAAGTTAAATTCACTACATTTCACAAAAATGTAAGTTCCTGTATTTACAAGTCAAAACAGCCACAAAATCAAAACTTAACACAGACTAAACCAGGAATAAAACAAGGCTAAGCTGTGACTAAATTAATTAAATTACATTTTTATTTAGTCACAACACATGTTCTTTTAAGGCTCTGGTGGAAAATGATTCTTCAGTGTAAATCTCTGTCAGATGGAAGCGTTATTGCAATATATTTAGATTCTTGCGATATGGATATTGCGATAACGATCATTTTGCGATATATTGTGCAGCCCTAGTTCTGACCATTGTAAAATTAGACAAATTGATAAAACTGAGTGTGATTGAAATATGAGTGATAAAACTTCATGTGATTTAATAAAAGTGTAAGCTAGTTTTTTTTTATCAAATCACAAGCACATTTATCAAGTCACTACCGCTTTTATCAGTCTGACTAATTTGACACTGCTCAGTATTTAATTCAAATGTACTTTTATCACATCCACTTTTATCAAGTAATATTTGTTACTTTCACCCCCACAGCAGAGTTTACCTGAGATGGACTTAATGGTTTTCTCAAAAAACAAATATTTAACTCTTCTCACTGTCACATTCTAACACGTGTTTGCGTTTTAATAAGCATTACTAAAACAAATTGCTCTAATATATTAATTTCTTTCATAAAATTGAGAAAATTGGCCCTACATATCGGTTTATTTGCCATCGGCTGCTCTGGATTTTAAAAATTAGTATCTGCATCAGCCACAGGAAAACCCATATAGTTCGACCTCTAGTTAGTGCACAGTAAAAAAGTTTATTATCACATAAGTCTGACTTACCAAAATGACCAGTTGTTTCTTCTCTGAGTCGTAGGTGACACTGAAAGCTGCCACTGCCTTTTTAAAATCTTTATGCGCCGACTCTTTGGAGCACCTGACGACAGAAGTTCACTTTATTAAGTATTAAGTAAGTATTTTTTCTGTGAACATAAACATTTTTCTGGCTCACATCTGCCGTAGATCCTCGGGGACATCCAGCCGGATCTTGATAAACGTGGATTTGGAGGCTCCTTTATTTGGGTTGACCGGCCGTAACCGCTCCAGAGTCACGATCTCGTTTAGCGTCGCGTCACATGCAGCGTACTCTATAACGTAAAACTAGACACACACACAAAAAACTTGATATGAAACTAAAGATTTGTTAGGTATAGTATCAGCAGAAGTAGCAGAAACTATATACTGACCTCAGATGGTTGATAGTTTTAAACTTTACAGTAGGGCTGCACAATATATCGCAAAATTATTATCGCTAGGGATGCACCGATACCACTTTTTTCAAACCGATACAAGTACGAGTACTTCCATTTGAGTACTCGCCGATACTGAGTACCAATACGAGTACTTATATAGGGGTAACTTTATAGTTTATACTACTGTATGTCATTCATCCCATACCGTGTCGTCTTTTGCCGTCTGTCCCCGCTCTGCGATGCTAAGTTATTTTTACAACAGAGTGGTTTGAACACAGCTAACCATGGCTAAAATTTGCTGAATATGGACATGTTATACCTCATTTTAAAGCTTAGATTCTCCTCTATTCTATTCTCCTCTAGTCGCTAAAATAATTTTAAAGACAGATTGAGCATCTGCGCATAACCAGCGGAGATTCGCCATTACATACAGGAGCTAACACAATTAGCAACGGTAAAGTTACTTCTTATGTTTTATCAGACAACAACTGCTTCAGACTCCGCGCTTATATCATTTTCGGGACAACTAGGACAACAGAAGGACAACTGCTTAAGTTTTAGGACTCACGTATAATTTGGGATAAGTCTGGTCGAGCAGAATGTAGAGCCAGCTTTGCTTTTATCTCCATAAAGTTCACTTTGAAATCCTTCTGCACGTCTCTCACTCCTCAGCTGAGAGGGGAAGGTCACGTGACAGCGCTGTAAAGTGGTATCGGGCCACTTTTATGAATACGAGTACTTGGACATGGTATCGGTACCGATACCCGATACTGGTATCGGTGCATCCCTAGTTATCGCAATATCAGCAAACGCAATATCTGTATCGCAAGAATCTAAATATATCGCAATAACGCTGTGGTCTTCCATCTGACAGAGATTTACACTGAAGAATCATTTTCCACCAGAGCCTTAAAAGAACATGTGTTGTGACTAAATAAAAATGTTTAAAAAGTCCAGTTTTAGTGGTAATTTAATTAATTTAGTCACAGCTTAGCCTTGTTTTATTCCTGGTTTAGTCTGTGTTAAGTTTTGATTTTGTCGCTGTTTTGACTTGTAAATACAGGAACTTACATTTTTGTGAAATGTAGTGAATTTAACTTACTATGCTCCAAAAGTAGGCTCTGTTTTCAAATATCGCAATAATATCGTTATCGCAATTTTTAACATAGTTATCAAATATCGCATGTTTTCTCCATATCCTGCAGCCCTACTTTATAGAGAAAGTCAGATATTTAAGTGTTATTTTAACCAGAAAACACACACACACAGATAAATTGCAACATTTTTCATACCTTTCTCATAAATGAATGGTAAAGCCTTTCTTTTCTATCACAACTTTTTTATATATTCTGTAATTGTTGACAAGTTTTTGGGGCCACCTTTCTTTTGCATTCAGTTGCAGAAATCACAAATATTCAACCCACTAAAGATTTTAAGGTTTTATCGATGAAGGATTTTCCAAGAAGATCCTGGGACGTCCCGTAGTGTCCTTGGTGGGATTTAAAAAAGGCAGCAGCAGCACAGAGGCCATCAAACATCACTGAGCTGGAGGTTTTTGCAGGTGAAGAATGGGCAAAGTTTCCAGTGGACAGGTTTAAGAAGCTAAGCCAAAATCACTGCAGCACAAGGACAGACTGAAACGGTAAACTTTCTGGATAGTAAACCCGAAAAGCAACAAGCTTTCTGGGCATAAATGACAATAAAGACTTTTTTCGTTAAATCATGAATTTTCTTAAATGTCTCCTCTGAAAGAAAACAACAGTGGGATGTATACGTGTCTTGTACTTATATTTAGCGCTGAAAGATCTGGAGAAAACATGCGATATTCGATAATTATGTTGAAAATTGCGATAACGATATTATTGCGATATTTGAAAATAGAGCCTACTTCACAAAAATGTAAGTTCCTGTATTTACAAGTCAAAACCAAGTGACAAAACTCAGTGACAAAATCAAAACTTAACACAGACTAAACCAGGAATAAAACAAGGCTAAGCTGTGACTAAATTAATTAAATTACCACTAAAACTGGACTTTTTAAACATTTTTATTTAGTCACAACACATGTTCTTTTAAGGCTCTGCTGGAAAATGATTCTTCAGAGTAAATCGCTGTCAGATGGAAGACCACAGCGTTATTGCAATAAATTTAGATTCTTGCGATACGGATATTGCGATAACGATAATTTTACGATATATTGTGCAGCACTACTTATATTTCTCTATTTATTATGAACTTTGTGGTGTAGTTGGTAATGTAGGTGAGCGTTTTGCTACAAGGCTTACTTGGTGACTGCATATAGTGTACAACATTTGCGCTCTTTGCATTTTCTATTTTTAATCCTCCCAATTTAAAAGGCATGCATGCGGATATGTTTGTATGACATTGTTTTCTACACTGGTTCTACTGGATTACAACGCAGACAGGATTAAATACTGTATAAATGCAGGCGTGTGTAAGAGCACAGAGTTTAGAAATAAGTGTGGGTGTGGTCATTTCGGTTCCTCTCTATTTAAAGAAGAACTCACCTGTTACCTGTTTTTGCCCTTGCACCTCAAGGAAGGCCATGTTGAGCCGAAACGCGTTGGTGCATACGTTTTTATCTTTGAGAGCCAAGATTTAAGTCGTTTAACAACAAAAAAGACAGAGTGCCTTGGATTCTGTTGTCTGTGGAAACGTTTTCATAAGTGTTCAAAAATGGCAGATTAGGCCTGCATGATATGGAGAAAACATGCGATATTCGATAACTATGTTGAAAATTGCAATAATATTACTGCGATATTTGAAAATTACTTTTCAAACATAGTAAGTTAAATTCAATACATTTCACAAAAATGTAAGTTCCTGTATTTACAAGTCAAAACAGCCACAAAATCAAAACTTAACACAGACTAAACCAGGAATAAAACAAGGCTAAGCTGTGACTAAATTAATTAAATTACCACTAAAACTGGACTTTTTAAACATTTTTATTTAGTCACAACACATGTTCTTTTAAGGCTCTGGTGGAAAATGATTCTTCAGTGTAAATCTCTGTCAGATGGAAGACCACAGCGTTATTGTGATATATTTAGATTCTTGCGATACTGATATTGCTGATATTGCGATAATTTTGCGGCCCTACAGCAGATAATAGGTTAAGTCAAAATAAGTCAGATATAGATTTATTATTATTCTCTCTCATTCACGTCCTTACAGTGTCTTTTGAACATTTCTGATCACAACCACAGATCCCCAGGTCCTTGAAGTTTTGTCATTGCTCTAATCTTCAGTTCTCTACACAAATTCACAAATGATTCAGATCTGGACTCTGGTTTGAGCACTCTGACATTTTTATCCTGTTCCAGTCAGTTCTTTACCTCTTTGGCTGCGTGCCCAGGCCTAGGGTGTGAATAAAGTCGGCCTCTGCTTCTTTAAACATCAGTGTGACCTAATGCAATGCTCTCTACATTTACGCTCTGATACTCTTGTTACAGTTCAGTCAAAATGTTTAACCTGGAAGTGACAGCTCTCAATGCTCAGCTGTAATTAGATCTAAAACATAAATAGTTTAAACTAAATGTATTTGACCCACCTCTCCTTTGACCATGCGAACCTTGGCCAACCACCAGCCGCACGGCTCCTTGTCATTGGCTCTGGAGTACACCTGCAACACACAGTAATGTTTAGGAAATGATTTGTGAATATATTTTTACAATAAATTATAATTTTGACATAGACAGGCTGTAGTTATAGTAGTAGTAAGAGATTTCCTCTGGACTATGCCAAGAGGACTGCCTCCCCAATTATCTCCTGACTTTTGAGTAAACAAGTTGGGAGGATGTCTACAGGTTTTGTCAAGTGAAATTTAAGACGATTTAATGCCATTCAGACTTAAATTCATTCATTCATTCATTCATTTTCTTCGGCTTATTCCCATTAGGGGTTGCAGGTGACTGGAGCCTATCCCAGTAACTTTGGGCCGTAGGTGGGGTACAGCCTGGACAGGGGCCAGCTTGTCGCAGAGCTAACACAGAGACAAACACAGACAGACAACACGGACACAAACACACACATTCACTCTCACATTCATTCACTAGGGGCACCAGTTCACCTAACACATGCATGTCCTTGGACGGTGAGAGGAAGCCGGAGAGAACCCACGGTAACATGGGCCCGGGCCTCGAACCCACGAGGCGAGAACGCTAACCACTCTGCCACCGTGCACCCCCGAGTATAATTTAATGTCAACATCGTCAGCAACTCAACAATTTTGCATGAATTTTACCAAAGTGTTTTTTAATACTACTCTCTGAAACACAAGAGTTTATTTTAAATCAGTTATCATTAAATGAGTCATACATTTCATTAAACGTTATTACTGAAATTATGAAGTTATTGCAAACTCATACTGTAGAGACAGTAGTTTTTGGTAAAATTTACATTAAAACTTGACAATTTAAGACAACCTACCCATAACATTTAATATCTTTAAGGCCTTGATACTTTTAGGACCTTGAAGCTACCTTGGTCTACAGCAACGGTTTTCAACTCGTCTGATTGTGGAGCCTAATTTTATCCCTAAATATTTTATTTTGACCCACTTTTACAGAACCAAAGTTATTCTCTAAATTTTACTGCGACCCTTATGAACATTAGAAACCTCCCTGTGACGAGAAGAGTTTAGATAAAGAAAGTAGTAAGACAAGAAAACAAGAAGAAAGATGGGGAAGGACTAAAAGTCGACCGATATGGGTTTTTCTATGACCGATGCCAATTTTAAAATTGTCCAATGTCTGATAAACACTGACGATTTTTGGGACCAATATGTAGGGCCGGTTTTCTTTATTTTATAAAATAAATGTATAGAATATTGTATAGCCATTTGTTTTAGTAATGCTTATTAAAATGGAAACAAATGTCTTAGAATATGACAATGTTTTTAAGATAACCATTAAGACAATCTTAATCAGACTCTCTGTGCAGGTAGAGCTTTGGGAGAGCTACAAAATGCTTTTGGATTTTTTGTTCTACGAGGTTCTATGTCAGAGAAATATTTTTATTGTTGTTTTGAGCTTTTCAGGCTGAGCTAAAGCGATGTTTCATATGAACTGCAGCGTAAGCGTAACCTGGCAAAAGCCAAATTGATATAACATTGGCAAAAAGTTGTTAACGTTATCTCAATCTAGATTGGCTCCCGTTGAAAACATTTGTTAAGGGGCGGGACTTTCAGTAGAATACTTGGAGGTGATTGGATAAAGCCGCAGTTTCGTAGCTAAACAACAAACTGCTACAACAGTAAAACAACACAATAAAGACGCCGTTAGAAGATTTTTGCTGTTTTTGTAAATGTAGAGCAGCAGACCTTACATCTTTCTGCGTCGCCATGTTGTTAACAAGTATCGCTAAAAGAGTTTGGTGTTGTCGGCAAACCTAAGCCCCGCCCACTCACTTCAGTACTGCCACACCATTGGCCCAGCCGCCACCGGCTCGGACCCAAAGGGATTAACGGGATCCTGACAAGATGGATTTCATTAATTTATGAACTCACAAATTTCACGACAAGCTGCTGTGCAAGGTAAGAGTAAGAGCCTAAACTGATAAAAGATGGTTGGGGAAGCTGGGGTCCTTGAGTCACACGGTTGCCCGGACATGTGCCAAAAAGGACAAAAATACAGCATAAAAACGCAAGAATCGTAATCGTAAATGTAGGAAGGCCATGGAACCAAGAATGGAACCCAGGTTGCTCTGGTTCATGTCGTACACGCAGGTGAGCCACCGAGACAGCCCTTTTATTCCATATTTGATTATAAAAGATAAAAAAGCGTCTAAAGCCTCACCTCCACCTCATCGCTCTCGTTGATCTCTTTGCAGAATCCTGTTGGAGGTGGAAAACGCACGTCGTGGAACGGGATCTGTCTCTCCGGCTGCCAGCTGCGACACAAACGAGTATTTAGCCATCAACAAAATACGGCAAACAAGAACTTCATCGCGTACACACCGCACACGTTACTCACTTGTTTTCAAACGCCACAGTGACTGCAGTCTCATGGACATCCTTCACAAAGGCCTGCAAGAAGAGGACAGCAGTAGAAATTACATAATGAACCAATCTATATTTGTCCAGGGAGATGTGCACGGGTGAAAAGGTGATAGATTTGTTTCCCCCGTAGGTTTGTGTTCCTCATTTCTCTTCAGTAGCTGTACAAATGGCCAGTGTCCATGTATGTCAATGTTTACAAGTAGGACACGCACTGCCCAGAAGGGAAAGAGTCAGACTTGGGAGAAAAATAACACTGATAAAAGGTCACACAATTTGTTGGTTATAAGCAGGGCTGGGTACAGTTCAGATTTTTTCACTACCAGTTCTTAAACGATACCTGGTTTTCGATACCGTTTTTCTGATACCTGTGGTGAGCTAATTCATCTTCTACAATCATAAAACACAATAATACTGAATAAAAGACGACATTTTGGAGCTGTAAGTTAAAACCAGTAGTTTGTATGATTTATTCTGTGTTATTTATTTGATTCATGCAAAGGAACATTAAAGATCCCACTAGGAACTGAAACTTGAATAAAAAATAATGTAATCAATTCCAGTAGTATTGTCATTTTTCTTTTAATACCACAAAGGTACCCAGCCCTAGTTATAAGTGAATTAATATGTACTGAAAGGTTTTAAACTAGGGATGGACAGCTTTAGAAAAACAAAGGCAATAACTATGTTGCAATGATTTTATAATGGAGAGTTTATTGAACACAGTGAAAGTTAATAATTTTAATTCATGATAAGATACAAGGCTATGGACTCACAAGTCAAAAACTGGGGTTAATTAAATCAAAACTTAATAAAGACTAAATCAGCTCTAAATTTGGGGTTTTTTTTTTTAGTTTTTTTTTTTTTGTCTTAACAGAACTTCAGGAAGTTTACTTTCTTGTGATATGAATGTTTGGCAACAGGGCAGCACAATATGAGAAAATCATGCACCGGGCAATGTTGAATTTTGAGATAATGATATGCAGGGCTGGGTAATGGGTAAAAGGGTAAAGTTATAATACTACAAAAAATATTTTTATTCAATACAAAGTTTCAATACGTAGTAGGACCTTTAATGTTCCTTTGCATGAATCAAATAACAGAAAAAAATCATATATACTACTGGTTTTACATACTTACAGCTAAGAACTGTGCTCTAAAAATGTGTCTTTTATTGAATATTATTCTGTTTTATGATTGTAAAAGTATCACTGAGATACCGGTATTGAAAACTAGGTATCGTCTAAGGTAAAACTAGGTATCGTTTAAGAACTAGTATTGAAAAAATCTGAACGGTACCCAGCCTTAATGATACAGTTGGTCATATTTTGTTATTTTGACATAGTACGTTCAATTAAATTAATGCTGAAATATAAATCCCTGTAATTAAACTGTGCCACAATCTAAACTTAACAAAAACCAAACCGGGAGCACTAAAACCAGACTACATCAGGACTAAATTACAGATCATGACAAACTCTGACCTTTTTTATTTATATTCATGGCACTGACAGAGTCTCAGAAGGAGGACCATAAAAATTACTGAGATGCATTTAGTTTCTTGCAATAATTATTGTTTTTTTACAATAAATTTGCAAAATATACTGCAGACCTTTTGAAAAAAAAAAACAAAAAAAAAACAACCAGCTTAAAAATGGTAAGAATAACATTTAGGATAATATTTTTAATTATTGATAAGTTGCCTGTAAAAAAAACTAATAATGATGGTGATGAGATGACAAAAGGCTTTGACGCTCAGGGGTTAATAAAAACTCACTAAGGACTAAAGCAGGTCATAAATCAGGGCTTAATCCGAACTTTCTTAAGTTTTCTAATTTCTCATAACACAATTTGCGGCACTAGGGCTGCACTGTATATTGTGAATTTATCATTATCTCACTATCAGACAACTGGGGCTGTAGAGAAGAAATTGTTAGTGGACAAAAGTTATGCCCAGTTCATACAAAAGGATACGAGGAGGACTTACCAGAGTCCCATGCAAACAAGTGACTTTCCATTAATTAGATGATAAAACATTTGGAAAAGATGGCTGTAAAATAGTATATTGTGATCTAAAAATAATCTTTGCTATCTTAAATAAAACAAGAAATAAACGTCATCAAGTAATAAATATGACCAGCTTTGTTGATGCAAAGAGTTCATGCAACTAATCCACTAATAACATTTTAGTCGACCAAGACGTCACCGACCGATTAATCGACTAAACCAGAGGCAGACAACACAATATCTGCATTAGGGCTGCATGATACGGAGGAAACATGCAATATTTGATAACTATGTTAAAAAATGCGATAATGATATTATTGTGATATTTGAAAATAGAGCCTACTTTTGGAACATAGTAAGTTAAATTCACTACATTTCACAAAAATGTAAGTTCCTGTATTTACAAGTCAAAACAGCCACAAAATCAAAACTTAACACAAACCAGGAATAAAACAAGGCTAAGCTGGGACTAAATTAATTAAATTACCACTAAAACTTTACTTTAAAATAATTTTCTGTTTTTACGAGAAAAGTTCTGTTTTTACGAGTAAAATAATGTTATGTTTTTATGTGGATAATGGTCCTTATTATCTTGTTCCACTTTTGGGGGGAGAGGAATTCAAAGTCAATCACAAAGACCTGAGATGTCTGCGCAGAGTCGACAAACTAATGATTATACGTCAATATTACTTAACAAAAGCAGAATCTCCAGTGTCTCAAGCCTAGAGTAAAATAAAACCGTATTAAACGAAGTCGTTGGGACATTTACGCCCTTTCTTTAGCGAGCAACTCTTCAATACGAGCTAAACCTTTACTGGTTGTGATAGACATGAATTTACTTTTGTCATAAAAACCCAAGTTATTTATACTCATAAAAACAGAACTTTTCTCATAAAAACAGAACTTTTCTCATAAAAACTGAACTAACTTAGCTCATTAAAACAGAAACTTTTTTTTTTCAGGAGAACGCAATACGCTTCCGTAAAATTCACTACATTTTACAAAAATGTAAGTTCCTGTATTTACAAGTCAAAACAGCCACAAAATCAAAACTTAACACAGACTAAACCAGGAATAAAACAAGGCTAAGCTGTGACTAAATTAATCAAATTACCACTAAAACTGGACTTTTTAAACATTTTTATTTAGTCACAACACATGTTCTTTTAAGGCTCTGGTGGAAAATGATTCTTCAGTGTAAATCTCTGTCAGATGGAAGACCACAGCGTTATTGCGATATATTTAGATTCTTGCGATACTGATATTGCGTTTGCTGATATTGCGATAACAATAATTTTGCGATATATTGTGCAGCACTAATCTGTATCTCAAGAAACTAAATGTATCTTTCAATAACGTTATGGTCCTTCATCTGACAGAGATTTACAAATGTGAGCAAATAAAAATCATTTTAAAAAGTCCAGATTTAGTGGTGATTCTTAATTTTGTCCTAATGTGAGAGACAGGACACTGTTCAGCTCATACTGTTCATGAATCATATTGTTATTGTTCACAGACACCCCACACACTTCATTTTTCCAAGGTGTTGTGTTTCATTGGGTAGTATTGCTGTTAACGAGTTGTAAGTGAATGCCTCAAATGTATACTCTTTTTCTCGTAGTCTTACCATCGCAGCCGAGGCGCGGGTAAAGTCAGGAGCCACTGTTTTGGATAAGTTTGTCTCCAGTAATCATTTATGTCATGTAGCTGCAACACTAGTTTAGCCTTGTTTTATTCCTGGTTTAGTCTTATTCCCTATTCGCACGGGATTAGTTTTACCCAGGGACCTCCAGTAATTTGTAATAATCGCTGATGTCGTCTGTGATTTTTATCCCATGCGAATCCCCCAGGTCTGTGATTCAGGCTGATTTTGTCGGCAGATTGTTTCCTAAAGTTCTTAACAGTGATCCAAAATGTCTTTAACGCTTCATTTTACCTCTGTAATTAAACTGTCTTAATAATAAGACGTCTCTTTTGGTCTTACTCTGAAACGATGACTTTTTTTCTTCGATTAAAAAAGTAAAAAAAAAAAAAACTCCTCCCGTCCTGGAAGCACACCTCCCGTCGTCATGGCAACTTTAGACTAAGTTTTTGGAGCAACATGGGGCTGTTTTGGAAAGTTTGGACGCTTACAGTGCTAAAGTTAGATCCAGAGACAAATCACAGTGAATGGATTAATAAAGAGCGCCACCTGCTGTTTAAGAAGAGAGAAATGTCCACAGATAATGGATGACCTGCGTCGTAGCGAGAGGTAAAGTTTGTTTTTTGTCAGGACAGGAAATAAACATAAAAGATAGTAGTTTAGGATTAAGTAGAGCTAGAAACATAAACAAAATTGAGGATTTTTATTATAAATCTGTGTGATTTTCAATACGTTATATCTGGAATAAAGTTTGTAAAATTGAGTAAATTACAGACATTGTTTATCCCGTGTGAAAGCCCGACTAAAAACACTGACGTCGGGGGTAATTCATGAATTACAGAGGTCCAGGGGTAATGCTTATCCCGTGTGAATAGGGCTTTAGTTATGGTTTGATTTTGACACAGATGTGACCAGTAAATACAGGAACCTATACTTCTGCTTTAGTTTAATTGAACATACTATGTCAAAATAGTAAATCAAACTATCACCAGTGATAATGTTATCACAATATTCATGTGAGTAAGATGCACCTGTGTAAAAAAAAAAAAAGAAAAAGAACAGAGGTGGCTGTGGACAGGACAGGAAAATATAGAAGACATTATATACAAGGAAGCCCGAACATCCAGACACTTTTCTAATCTGAAGATGCCCTAAACCAGTGATTCTGAAACTTCTCACACCAAGTATCACCTAGAAAATAGAAAATATTTGAGGGCTTAGAGGAATACAATGAGGACCAAACAAGGTCTAAACCAGGACTAAAGAAGGACTTAACCAAGGCTAAAACCAGGACTGCCCCAGAACTAAACCACAACAAAACTAGGACAAAACTCAGGACTGAGAAGAACCTAAACCAAAACAAAACCAGAACTAAACCAAGACTAAAACCAGGACTGCCCTAGGACTAAACCAGAACTAAACCACAACAAAACTAGGACAAAACTCAGGACTGAAAAGAACCTAAACCAGGACAAAAGCAGAACTAAACCAAGACTAAAACCAGGACTGCCCTAGAACTAAACCACAACAAAACTAGGACAAAAATCAGGACTGGAAAAGGCCTAAACCAGGACAAACCCAGAACTAAACCAACACTAAAAAAGGACTTAACCAAGACTAAAACCAGGACTGCCCTAGGACTAAACCACAACAAAACTAGGACAAAAATCAGGACTGAAAAGAACCTAAAAAACAGAACTAAACCAAGACTAAAAAAGGACTTAACAAAGACTAAAACCAGGACTTCCCTAGGACTAAACTAGAACTAAACCACCACAAAACCAGGACAAAAACCAGAACTAAACTGTGCCTAAACCACAACCAAGCAGTGGCTACCAAATCAGAACTGCAAAAGACTCCAGAGTACCACAAGAAGCCTGCGTACCACAGTTTGAGAACCGCTGGTGTAAACTAAAGTCAAAACCATTGGCTTATGTTACACAGCAACATTTAGCCAAATTACAGTCATATCAAGAAAATAATCCAACACACAATAAGAGAGAGAGATGAGAGTGGTTTCAGTATCATTTCACGTGAAATTGTAAAAAAACAGAAACGCCCATCACCTATTTTTGCCTGAAGACTGCTTATAACCAGACAAGAGACTCCAAATATTAACCACAAACAGATTTGGCAGCTCTGAAGAAGCCACCCCTCCTTGTGCAATACAACTTTGTGATTAACAACAAAGTCTATGCCATTTCTCCATGCGATTCTGCAAATGAACTACTTCCATTGACTTTGAATGCAACATCCTCCTGAGTCCTGCACACAACGCTGAAGCGCCACACGCCCATTTGTCCAACACCACGTCAACAATGGCAGCTTTTTGTGAATGATACAAGCTTTAACGTGTTACTGCTTAAGAAACGGGCTGTTGTAGTTAAGTTGCATGCTTCAAAACGGGTTTGTTTACAGGTTTCGCTGGCTGCACGTCCCGGATGAGAATGGAAGACACACAGCAGCAGCAGCAGCACTGAGGCCCAGACACACAGACAAATACATCTTTGCAACGAGACATTTGCATATTTTCGTAATTGCTGGACACAAAACAATGCACCACGCGTCTTTTTTAACTGCTAAACTCAACGAAAAGCACGAAACGCACCTTGTAAAACGCCCCGCTCGTGCCTCTCACTTCCACCACCAGTTCATCCATGACGCAAGTAGCTCCTGCTCCAGCTACAGCCCAGCGTTAGCGCCGAGAGCGGCTAAGCTGGCTCGGCCCAAATCTCCGCGCAGAGAGGCCGCGCTGGTGCAGAGACGGCGGCGGCGAGCTCTCGGTTCCCGCTGTGGACGTGGGCCCAGGTTCGTGGCAGCGAGGCGCAGTTCCGGGTGTGGGGATAACGCAAAGGGCGGACCATGTAGCCCCCCGCTAGCCTAGCCTAGCTTTAGCCGTTAGCCGTTAGCCCGCGGTGGAAGTAGCCGCTGGTTTGTTGTAAATGTTGTAAATGTTGTGTGTGATCAGAGGAGGAGCTGCTGCTGGAGCTGGGGCTGTGACGTCCGCGGCGTCTGCTTCTTCTGCGCCAGGAAAAGAGGCAGGGTTCTCCCAGAGCCGCGGTGTGCTGCCCCCCTCAGGATATAACCGGGAATGACTGCTGCAAACTGTGGAGGTATCTTTTTTATCAGATCTGGAATCACAGCTTTAAATGTCCAGTGGTTCCCAAAGTTGGGTCAAATGCACTGTTTTATTAAATTAAATTCAGTTTTATTTGTACAGCCCAGAATCACAACAACAGTCGCCTCAAAGGCTTCACCCCAGTTAATCAAACATAAAAACAATCAGACATAACACACAATCAACACAAACAATAACTACACTAAACTAAACAGACCCTTAGACCCTCATTCTCTTTAGGAAAAACTCCTAAAAAACCCAGCTGTGGGAAATAAAGATGGAGCCCATATTGAAGGAGAGCTCCTGTCCCAGGACGGACAGCAACATGTGTCAGGAGTTAGTCCATTACTCATCTATAGGATCATAGTTCACTCTGTAAGGATTCATCCAGACAGGGGAGTGAGGGTGAGGTAGGGGTCCAGGGGAGTGAGGGTGAGGTAGGGGTCCAGGGGAGTGAGGGTGAGGTAGGGGTCCAGGGGAGTGGGGGTGAGGGAGGAGTCCAGGGGAGTGAGGGTGAGGTAGGGGTCCAGAGGAGTCCAGGGGAGTGGGGGTGAGGTAGGGGTCCAGAGGAGTGAGGGTGAGGGTGAGGGAGGGGTCCAGGGGAGTGAGGGTGAGGTAGGGGTCCAGGGGAGTGAGGGTGAGGTAGGGGTCCAGGGGAGTGAGGGTGAGGTAGGGGTCCAGGGGAGTGGGGGTGAGGGAGGAGTCCAGGGGAGTGGGGGTGAGGTAGGGGTCCAGAGGAGTGAGGGTGAGGGTGAGGGAGGGGTCCAGGGGAGTGAGGGTGAGGGTGAGGGAGGGGTCCAGGGGAGTGAGGGTGAGGTAGGGGTCCAGAGGAGTCCAGGGGAGTGGGGGTGAGGTAGGGGTCCAGAGGAGTGAGGGTGAGGGAGGGGTCCAGGGGAGTGAGGGTGAGGGTGAGGTAGGGGTCCAGAGGAGTGAGGGTGAGGGTGAGGTAGGGGTCCAGGGGAGTGAGGGTAAGGAAGGGGTCCAGAGGAGTGAGGGTGAGGGTGAGGGAGGGGTCCAGGGGAGTGAGGGTGAGGTAGGGGTCCAGAGGAGTGAGGGTGAGGGTGAGGGAGGGGTCCAGGGGAGTGGGGGTGAGGTAGGGGTCCAGGGGAGTGGGGGTGAGTTAGGGGTCCAGAGGAGTGGGGGTGAGGTAGGGGTCCAGGGGAGTGAGGGTGAGGGAGGGGTCCAGAGGAGTGAGGGTGAGGGTGAGGTAGGGGTCCAGGGGAGTGGGGGTGAGGTAGGGGTCCAGAGGAGTGGGGGTGAGGGTGAGGTAGGGGTCCAGAGGAGTGGGGGTGAGGGTGAGGTAGGGGTCCAGGGGAGTGAGGGTGAGGGTGAGTGGGGGTGAGGGTGAGGTAGGGGTCCAGAGGAGTGGGGGTGAGGGTGAGGTAGGGGTCCAGAGGAGTGAGGGTGAGGGTGAGGGAGGGGTCCAGAGGAGTGGGGGTGAGGGTGAGGTAGGGGTCCAGAGGAGTGAGGGTGAGGGTGAGGTAGGGGTCCAGAGGAGTGGGGGTGAGGGTGAGGTAGGGGTCCAGGGGAGTGAGGGTGAGGGTGAGGGAGGGATCCAGGGGAGTGGGGGTGAGGTAGGGGTCCAGGGGAGTGAGGGTGAGGGAGGGGTCCAGAGGAGTGGGAGTGAGGGTGAGGTAGGGGTCCAGAGGAGTGAGGGTGAGGGTGAGGAAGGGGTCCAGAGGAGTGAGGGTGAGGTAGGGGCCCAGAGGAGTGGGGGTGAGGGTGAGGTAGGGGTCCAGAGGAGTGGGGGTTGAGGTAGGGGCCCAGAGGAGTGGGGGTGAGGGTGAGGTAGGGGTCCAGAGGAGTGAGGGTGAGGGTGAGGAAGGGGTCCAGAGGAGTGAGGGTGAGGGTGAGGTAGGGGTCCAGGGGAGTGAGGGTGAGGGAGGGGTCCAGAGGAGTGGGGGTGAGGGTGAGGTAGGGGTCCAGAGGAGTGGGGGTGAGGGTGAGGTAGGGGTCCAGAGGAGTGAGGGTGAGGTAGGGGTCCAGGGGAGTGGGGGTGAGGTAGGGGTCCAGGGGAGTGAGGGTGAGGTAGGGGTCCAGAGGAGAGAGGGTGAGGGTGAGGTAGGGGTCCAGAGGAGTGAGGGTGAGGTAGGGGTCCAGGGGAGTGAGGGTGAGGTAGGGGTCCAGAGGAGTGAGGGTGAGGTAGGGGTCCAGAGGAGTGAGGGTGAGGTAGGGGTCCAGGGGAGTGAGGGTGAGGTAGGGGTCCAGGGGAGTGGGGGTGAGGCTGAGGGCCCACAGGTTGGGACAGGGGCACAGTTGGGGTCAGTTCAGGTTCAGTTGTCTCTGGGCCCCCAGGGGCAGTTTATATCAAGTTTAATAAAAATACAGTGCTCTAAAATTCATTAGTGACATATTTGTTTAACATGTTACTTTAAAGCAGGTTGATTGTGAGGTTTTTATAGAAATATATGGTGAAAAACATGACATAGTCTTCTGAATGGAGGGAATTCTATAGTTGGGGGGGTCCACATGGGATTTTCTAAAATGTAAGGGGGCCATGACAGTGTTGACTTTGGGAATGGCTGCTAAAGTCTGTTATTATAATTGTTTGGTATTTGTATATTGTTCAGGATTATCACTGTAGCTTCAGTAAGGAGCATGAAGACTATAACAGAGATCGAGAACGTGTCGTTAGTCACACCCAGACCCGTCGACAGGTTTGCTGGGGCCCGGGGCAAGAATGCTTCACATGGGCCCCCTTTATAATAGAAAATATAAGAAGAGGGACCATTTCTGGGCCCCTCTGACCCTGAGGCCTGGGACAACAGACCCCTTTGTTTTATTGTTTCATCATCAAAAACAGACGCCTGTTTGAGTAGTCCTGTACTCTCTGGCGCTGAGTTTCTGAGCACGAGGCATCAGAACGCTGGGTTCCACGAACATCCGCCCACTCCAGAAAGCACTGACCAATCAGCAACAAGCCCTCAGCATCCACTCTGCTCTCATTCTTTTATCCAAAAAACTGTGTAAATCTCAGTTCCTCACAGATGTTTTTTTTATTTTGGAGTAAAATGGCATTATACAAAACATTTAAGGAAGTGAAAGCTCTTTTTCTTTGATTATATGTTCAAAACTCTGCCCTCTGCTGCCCTCTGCTGATCTCTTCCCTTGTTCCTTTATGTCTCCAGTAGAATACTTATTAAAAACGTTCTCTTTTAGTCACATAATGTTTTTAAAGGTTGTAAAACATGCTGCTGTTCTAGAGGAGACCAAGATTTGTTTAAAAATAGAAATAAAAGCATAACTGCAGTTGTGTTGGAGGTGTGTCCCTGGTATCAAACGTCTCCTGATGACTTTAAATTTTCCTAAACCAGATTTTTCACCTTTAAGAAGTGTTTAAATCCCAGAAGTCCACTCTCTCTGGATTACATAAACAGCTCTTGGAGGACATATTTTTCACAATCCAGCAGATTTTCAACTTAAAAACGCATTAATGAGTGCAACATGTTGAGATTTATGTCCTTGAGCGAGCAGCCCTCGTCTGTCGGAAACATTAAGTGGTTTGAGAATTTAATGTTCCAGCCAGAGACGAGGAGCAGATGAAGACGGAGAAGCCTGAGCAGACAAACTCAAGCCGACAGAAACAGATCGAGGATTAAAATATCGGAGAAGCCAGTGAAACTTGAAATCCTGACGCACAGAGAGCGATAAGTCGGGCGTGGAAGGACAGAAGGACAAAAAGAAAAAACTGGGAAAGTAAAAGAGAATATCTAAAAGCAGGATTAAAGAGAGTAATAGGATATGCGCCTACCTTTAACCATTTTTATGTTTATTTCACAATGCAATGCAAATGCGGCGTCCATTTGTCCCTACTTCATGGGGACTGTCCCAGTTTTTGGCTCCATGTCCCTTGTCCAACAAATATCAGTAAAAAAATGCCCTACTTTTCAACAAACTGTGTCCCAGTTGTTCCCATTTTAACAAACAGACACAAGCACTTCAAAACATTAAGTCGCTAAACTTGTCACTAAATATATTTACCATGTCGTTGTTTTTAGCAATAAATTATGCTGCAAAACTTATTTTTTTGTTACTTCAAAAGAAGTCTGTGAAGACTCTAACTCATCCAGGCAAATGGAATCACACCCAAGGTCTAAAAAGCAGTCATCTGGACTTGTTTTTTAAAGTTGAAGACATTTCACCTGGTTTGTTTTGTTTGCTTTGTTTGTTTGTTTTGTTTGTTTTGTTTGTCCCCTCACTCCAGCTGAGGACAAAGGACTCCTAACTCCTAAAACCACTCAGGCTCTTTCAGAGTCTGTTTAGTTTCCTGAACCAATAGAATTAATGCTGCGTTCATGATACATCGGAATCTCGGAAGTTCCGACTTAAAAAAGCCGACTTCCCAAAAACGTCCGTTCACGAGTTCAGCTCGGAAAACACACGTGGATCAGCACAATAACAACAAAACCATATTTGCATTTTCACGTTGTTTTATAGGAAACAAATAAATCCCTTGATAAAACTGGTGTGGCACTGAGTTATGTCAGGGGATGTTTCTGTTTCTACTTTAGTCATTTACTGATAAATGAACATTCAAAGATGTTTCTGCAGAGCTGTAGCACTGAGAACTTCATTCATTAAATAAAGATGAGTACATTTCTGCAGAAGTATGAGTTCTTTTGTTCTAAAAAACGATTATTTCCCCGTTGGTAATCACACTGTTTACCTCTCACAGAGGGAGTCTATGATTGTGACGGCAACTCAGGAACTCAGAGTCCAACACTTCCACATGAGTTTCTGAGCTAAAATTCCGACCTGAGATGACGTTCAAGGTCCTTTTTCTGATGTATCATGAACACAGCGTTATTTTCAGATCCAAAACTCCTCCCTCCGAGGAGCAGAAACCCCAGCTGTCACACTTCAATTTCAGAACTGAGAAAGCCTCTTTGATAAAAGGTGAAACGTCTTCTACTTTGAAAAGTCAAGTCCGGATGACTGCTTTTTAAACCTTTTGTTGTGTTACTTTAAAAGCACCATCATTTTCCCCAGTTTTCAGGTTTATGAACCTGGTCCCTGCAGTACAGAGCTAGGGAAGGGACATGATGGAAAAAAAATACGATGAGAGAAAGAAAAAAAAAAACGAGATCCCGAAAAACTATTGCAAGAAGAAAGTTCAGGATGAACTTGAAGTGATATAATTTACATGCATTCTACTGCATCAGTGTTAAAACCTCTTACCTTTCATTCAGCACTGAGGTTTAAAACAGGAGACGCTGTAGAAGTCATCACTGTGAACTATTTTCTAAACTTGGATGTAAGGCGAGAACAGCAGTGCCTTTTGTTTATATATAAAGCACTTCCTGGTAGGTTGAACCATTATTTAACCAATATGTTAAACTTCAAGTTAACTTCTTACCAATTCTTCAATCTTACAACTTTAAAAGTGAAATTGGTAAAAAGCTTTTAGTTATTTTGCTCCTCATTATTGGAATAAGGCACAGAAATCACTGCATCTGGACAAACTTTTGTATTTTAAACATTTTAAGGCTCTTGTGAACTTTGTATGTGTGTGTGTACTTTATGTGTGATGATTTATTGTCAGTATTTTCTATCATGATTTGGCAAATTTTGTTTTTATCCATTGTATGTTTATGTGTCAAACAGGGCACTCATGAAAAAGTACTCTCCCATTGAGTTTTCCCTGTATAAATAAAGTTTAATAATAAGTCTGATGAATAGTGCACAAAAGTTACTTTTCACCCAAAAATGCTTAGAGTTAACTACAATCTCTCATAAAGCACAATGGAAACTTTGAACACCCAAGAATCTCAGCTGCATAAAGATGGAATATACTGTGTATTAAAGTTACACTGTGTAACTTTTCTCCTAAATATGTGGGGCATACTGACTTGTTTTTGTGATTTTTTGAGCGATTATAAGGCCTGAGGTGGATCTGTTGCTCCGAGCGGGGCTTCTGTACTGAGAAACCGCCCTCGCAACTTGGCCGGGAGCGCTCCGCTGTTCAGGAAGAGTCACGTGACAGGGAACGACTTGAGGCGCAGTATAACCAGGAAGCTACTTTTAGCGTTGTTATTTTCGCCAGTTCGTCAGGGCCGAAGGACACAAGAAGATGAAGACAATGTCGGACGAGGCAAGAAAAAGAAAATGTGAAAGGGACCGCACCAGATCACAGACAAGAGTCAACATCGGACAGACTTTTGCTCGCTGGCGTCAGATGAGAGACAGAGAAGGCTGCAAATCGGATCACGTTTTTGCTTCTTTATTGTTGGGCAGGTAAATTAGCCTCTTTATTTTTTCTTTAGAACGTGCTTTTTCATACAGTTATTAGTTGTTTTTACTGTGACCATTGCGCGATATTTGTTGATAAGCTAACGCTAGCGCTAACTCTATAGAAGATCCAGTCCAAACTTCCAAAGGTAGCAGCAGGTCAACTAAAGTTGAAACAATGATGGAAATAGACGCACGCTCGCACAGTTTCAGAAGGAGGAGGGGCCCTAGTGTTTACGTTTTGCAACGGTGCAGTGGCACCTGTGGCCTCTAGAGGCGCAAGACCGGGAATCTTACACAGTGTAACTTTAACTTATCCCAGTCATTTCTTCCCAAAAGCTCAGATAAAAAGACTGACTCGAGTTCAGCTTGTCCCACTTTTATATGACAAGTTCCTTTATCAGATTGTAGCAATAATACACTGTTACATAAGAAACCATGATGTACAAACAATCTGCAAAGTATAGAACAGACACAGCCAAAAACATGTTTCATTTATTTCACCGCGTGAAGAATAAAGAGAAGGGCGGTTATAAAACACCAGATTTAAGGCTTTTGTTAGAGGAGGGATTTCAGATCCATGAGGCTTACTACATTGTTGAATTTATAAAATCTCAATGATAATATGAAGCAAGAACAATGAGGCAAACTAATAAAAAGCAAATGGAATGTATTTGTAATTTAGCAGCTGGATACAGATGTACGGTGGCCCTGAGGTGCAACGTCAACATCTTTTTTGTCCACTAGAAAAATAAAAGCAGAGGTAGATTTTTAAACCCACATCTCAAAAAGTAAAATTAGTGCTTTTTTAATTTTATTTTGAGGAGCGCCTTTTTAAGTTTATTTTATTTTGATGAAGTTACTTTTTTTAAACAAGCTTTTTAAATTTGAGACATGGAATCTTTTAAATTTTTAAAGGTGTTTCTTTTTTTGAGGTAACATTTTTTATTTTTCCAGTGGACAAAAACAATTTTGATGATGCTCCTTTATTAACACAGACATGTATTTTAATTTTTCATGAATACCTTTTTAAATTTGAGGGATGGGTTTCTTTTTAAGGTAAAATTTTAAAAATATCTTCCACTGCTTTTATTTTTCTAGTGGACAAAAACAGTTTTGACATTGAACCTCAGGGCCACCGTACAAACATTAACATATTTAGGCAAATCTAATAATCTGAATAATTATGTTATTAATGCTTTTTGTTATGTCAGACACAAATGTGGTGTGTATAAAGTCAGGCACGTTCTTTTTTTATCCACAAAATGTTGAACTAAACATTTCAAATCTACAACCAGAGACAGAAACAGCAAAGAAACGTTGACTAACCCAGATTTTGTGTTCCCAGTTGTGACCCATTGCATGCTGGGAATGCAACAGCAAGGTGATGTGAATGTGGATGTGCTTAGGAAGTAGTAGAATCATTATGTTATTAGCTCGTTAGTGTGCTGGTCTGAAATGTCCACTCATCTTTTTATTTTACATCTGGAAAAAACAAAATGCATCGCCAGAAAAAGTGAAAAGTAGGTCAGAGGTAAATTTAACCACAGAACTCTCAGCCTCTGCAGTTCACGCAGCTCAGTGAGAGGAGAATATATATGTTCATTTTAGCCAATTAAAATGGTACTGAAGCCATATATTTTCTGTGGTACTTGCTTGGGGTGAAACGTTTAAGAATCAGTGACTTAGCGCAGTATCTGTCCACAGTAAATAATGTCTTTATACCGTTTGTCAAACCATTTCTTGCCAAGAGCTGTTGTTCTTTAAGATACTTTTGAAGCTAAGTCATTTCCTTCATGTACGTAATTGTAAAAAACACTACATGATTGGAGAAGCAGACAGGAGCAACACCGCAGAGACTAAAGAAGAGAGCGGCAAAGTGCTCAGGAAGTTTTTGTCCGTTCGTTTTTTTGTATTGAAGGTGCTCGGGAACAAAGAACTTGCAAAAAGTACAGAAAAAAACCCAAAAGCCTTTATTTCATGTGGCTTTATGTTTGTAAAATCTTTAAAAGCAAAGCGTGCTGGGTTTTACTTAGACTCACGAGTAGACTTTATAAACATAAACCACGTGAAATAAAGGTTTTTAAACTTCAGGTAAATGAAGAGTGCCTTGGTTTTCTCTGTACTTAACACAGAGACTAATAAAGCCAGTAAAGGTGGATTTAAATGTGTGATATTTCAAAAATATACGTCAACAAAAAATGCCCCAAACAATGTCTAAGAACTTAAAATTTTAACTTTTACTCGCTATCATTATTTTTTTTAACTCCTCTTAAGGTCAACTCACGATCCATTGTTCAGAAAAAGTATTACTCTTTTGGTAAATTTAGTATATTTCATTTTTATTTATACTTTTTTCTGAACAATGGATCGTAAGTTGGCCTTAAGAGGAGTTAAAAAAATAATGATAGTGAGTAAAAGTTAAAATTTTAAGTTTTTAGACATAAGAACGTTAAATTAAGTGAACAAAAAGATCCTTGAGGGATCCTGTTGCCTTGAGTTTTTGCAACATTTTTTTTACATTATAAGTATACATTCAATCATTAATCTTCTGCTTATTGATTATTTATTCTCATTTATGTAACCCCAGAACTTAGCAGTCACCAGTACAAGCTCCTCAATGTGGCAGTAGTAGTAGTAGTAGTAGTAGTAGTAGTAGTACTTTTACTCACTATCATTATTTTTTTAACTCATCTTACAGCCAACTTACTATCTATTGTTCAGAAAATGTATTATTATTTTGTTAAATTTAGCATATTTAGTTTGCATTATTATCAATAATAATACTTTTTCTGAACAATAGCTAGTAAGTTGGCTGTAAAATGAGGGTAAAATTTAAAGTTACACTGTGTAACTTTTCTCCTAAATATGTGGGGCATACTGACTTGTTTTTGTGATTTTTTGAGCGATTATAAGGCCTGAGGCGCTGTTGCTCCGAGCGGGGCTTCTGTACTGAGAAACCGCCCTCGCAACTTGGCCGGGAGCGCTCCACTGTTGAGGAAGAGTCACGTGACAGGAAACAATTTGCTTTACGGCATTCCCTTCTGCCCTTATACCTGAGGTGCAGTATAACCATGAAGCTACTTTTAGCGTTGTTATTTTCGCCAGTTCGTCAGGGCCGAAGGACACAAGAAGATGAAGACAATGTCGGACGAGGCAAGAAAAAGAAAACGGGAAAGGGACCGCACCAGATCGCAGACAAGAGTCAACATCGGACAGACTTTTGCTCGCTGGCGTCAGATGAGAGACAGAGAAGGCTGCAAATCAGATCACGTTTTTGCTTCTTTATTGTTGGGCAGGTAAATTAGCCTCTTTATTTTTTCTTTAGAACGTGCTTTTTCATACAGTTATTAGTTGTTTTTACTGCGACCATTGCGCGATATTTGTTGATAAGCTAACGCTAGCGCTAACTCTATAGAAGATCCAATCTGCGGCCACACAAGTGGTTACAGAAGTTTATACAGTAAATATGAATGCACTCTCTAGTCCCATTGTTAGTTTGACGTAACGCACGCTCGCACAGTTTCAGAAGGAGGAGGGGCCCTAGTGTTTACGTTTTGCAACAGTGCAGTGGCACCTGTGGCCTCTAGAGGCGCAAGACTGGGAATCTTACACAGTGTAACTTTAAAGTCTTTAGACATTTGAACAGCAAATTAGGTGAACAAAAAAATATTAATTGAGATTTTGAGTTGGCCCCAAAAGCTCAAAAATCTTGAGGAATCCTGTTGTCTTCAGTTTTTGGGTTTTGGCAGCATTTGTACATGATGAACATTGAAATTTCCTTATTAATTGTTGTTTGTTTGTGCAGTAAGAGCAGCAACAAACCCTATGTCATCGCTCCTGTCTGCTTCTTCAAACTTAGTTACTTATCAGAGTGGTTAGCACAGTGCTGTCCTCACGTGTTTATTCATTCAAACCTTAACATAAAAGTATAGAAAATGGAAGATGCATGTTATTTTAAGACCAGAATAAATTGTAAATGGCTGTGTATGTGAAGGGCGTGTTTCAGAACAACGTTAAACGGGACAGACAGGCCTTGGTCCGCGGTCCATCTCTTGAAAAACAGTGCGTTTGTGTTGCATATTCTGAAGGAAAAAGGATCTGACTGTCTCTACAAATCAATACGTCACGCAGGAAACACACGACGAGTCAAGGTCTTCTCTGTGAGTCCTTGAAGCAATCCTTTCCTAAAATAATCTTCTGTATTTTCTAACTCACCGCTACTGGCACAGTGTTTGTCACGACTGGTTCTTCCCGGGGCTATTTGAATATTTTAAAGGCAAAATCTTTAAAAGTCTTGGTCGATAGGTCCCTAGACGTTAGCTACTATGCTACTGTTGGCTGAAAGCAGGTTTTTAAGGCAGTGCCAATGATGAGACTTTGAAAAATGGCAGAAGGCAATCGGAATAAGTTACGAGGCCAGTTTCACAAAAGGGGTTTTCAAAGAGGGCTCAGCTGTTTTATTTGGAAGGATGGCTGTTCACGTTAAAGCTTCAACAGAGTTCGGCTTCACAGCACAGGCAGATTTTTACGTCATGTGTACTGGGTTTTTCCGGCTGCTGCTTTTCTCTCAGGGGTCTCCCCAGTGACATTCAGGGGCAGGTTTTTAGCCTAGTGGTGGAGATGCATATTAAACCAAGCACAGCTAACTATCCTGGCCTGCCAAACAAACTCTTTTCCTATTCTATACAAAGTTAGTCTGGTATCCCTTCAGTAACATTCTGTTTCTGACGGCAGACGGAGGAACCAATCAGAGAAACAAAGGGCAGGACGTAAGCAGAGCGCCGCTGACCTGTACCCAAAACAAACATGGCTGATTCATGACAGTTTTGCTATAAAACACCAGAATACACCGTATTCTGAGCAGCGCTGTTCTTATTTGTGAACGGGGACAGCAGCAGAAGCCAGTTGTACAAAGGGGTTGTGTGAATGTGGTGGTTACGTGGGACGTCAGAGGGACTTTACTGTTGTTAAAATGGAAACAGGACGAAGACAAAAATCCCACAGAGGACTGAACAACAACGAGGACTTCAGCAGAACCAACAGGTGATGAAGGAAAGACCTAAACGCCGTTCATCAGAGAGAAGTTATTACATTAGCTTGGTGTTAGCCAGTGCTACCTTGGTTAGCTTCCATATTCATAAGAGGCGCTGCAGATGACGCAGGAAGCAAGAAGGTCGCGGGTTTGATTATCGGACCGTGTCTGTGTGGAGTCTGCATGTTCTCCCTGTGTCTGGGTGGGTTTCCTCCCATCAACCTCAAAACATGCACAATAGGTTAAGGCCCCAAACACACTGGGGAGCGAGTGGACTGGCGTCACAGCTGCGTCACAGCTGTGTCGCTGCAACGCGAGGTTGTACACACTGCTGCGTGAGCGGCTCACTGCTGGCAGCTCCTTCTCTACAGAAAAGCCATTCAGAAGTCAATATGAGAGCACAGCCACATATAACAGACCTATGGTGACTATATTTGACTAAAGAGACGTATGTTTACTGTCTCTGTAGATTGGACATTCTAAACGCAAGACTTTTTACAGTAAAAGTGAAAGTCCTAGTTCACGGTCCATCAGAGCCAGAAATCCCCCAAACATTCAACAAATGCATCAGGTATGGGTAGTGCTCATAGTAGCTGCCAAAATATAACAATATTTACTAATTTTGTGTATATTTTGAGTGAAAAACGTGACCCAGCGCCAGCCGCCAGCGTCAAAATTCGGCGTGGGTTTGATTTTCTAGGAGAGTTGTGTCACAGCCGCGTCTGACGTCCGTCGAGCCTCGCGTCTCTCGCTGCAGTGTGGTTGCTCTGATCTGCTCTGATCTGCTCTGGTCTGATCTGCTCTGGTCTGCTCTGCTCTGCTCTGCTCTGCTCTGCTCTGATCTGCTCTGGTCTGCTCTGGTCTGCTCTGATCTGCTCTGATCTGCTCTGGTCTGCTCTGATCTGCTCTGAGCTGCTCTGGTCTGCTCTGGTCTGCTCTGATCTGCTCTGAGCTGCTCTGGTCTGCTCTGGTCTGCTCTGATCTGCTCTGAGCTGCTCTGGTCTGCTCTGAGCTGCTCTGAGCTGCTCTGATCTGCTCTGAGCTGCTCTGAGCTGCTCTGGTGTGCTCTGGTGTGCTCTGATCTGCTCTGATCTGCTCTGGTCTGCTCTGGTGTGCTCTGGTCTGCTCTGATCTGCTCTGGTCTGCTCTGATCTGCTCTGATCTGCTCTGATCTGCTCTGGTCTGCTCTGGTGTGCTCTGATCTGCTCTGAGCTGCTCTGGTCTGCTCTGCTCTGCTCTGATCTGCTCTGATCTGCTCTGGTCTGCTCTGGTCTGCTCTGATCTGCTCTGGTCTGCTCTGGTCTGCTCTGATCTGCTCTGAGCTGCTCTGGTCTGCTCTGGTCTGCTCTGATCTGCTCTGAGCTGCTCTGAGCTGCTCTGAGCTGCTCTGAGCTGCTCTGAGCTGCTCTGGTCTGCTCTGATCTGCTCTGGTCTGCTCTGGTCTGCTCTGATCTGCTCTGGTCTGCTCTGGTCTGCTCTGGTCTGCTCTGATCTGCTCTGAGTTGCTCTGAGCTGCTCTGATCTGCTCTGATCTGCTCTGGTCTGCTCTGGTCTGCTCTGGTCTGCTCTGGTCTGCTCTGATCTGCTCTGAGCTGCTCTGGTCTGCTCTGGTCTGCTCTGGTCTGCTCTGATCTGCTCTGATCTGCTCTGAGCTGCTCTGGTCTGCTCTGGTCTGCTCTGATCTGCTCTGATCTGCTCTGATCTGCTGAGCTGGGCCTGAAGTGAAAACTGTTCCCTGACGCTGTCACCACGCTGCAGTTACACAGCCAGAGAGTTTGGGGCCTAATCCTCAAGCTCGGTCCTCCTGACCATGATCCTGGCTCAAGATCTGAAGAAGGCTCCCCCGGGTGCTGGACTGCGGTCGCCCGCTGCTCCTGACAGCTTTAAGCTCAACAATTTTCCCTACAGGGACAATTAAATCTGTACCTTAACCTTAAATCACTTGCACCGGACAAAACCCATCTTTGTGAAACTGGCCTGGGGAGTGTTACGGTTGGATTGGACCCACAGTATATTCAGTTACATAAGAAAAACAAATGGAAAAGATTAATACATAAACAAACTGAAAGGCATCGCCTTCAATATAAATAATAATTACAAATTTCAAAAAAGCATTTACCATGATTCAGGCGTCACTAGTTTCACTTAAAAACCCACTGCTCTGAGTCTCTTAATGTAAAATGCCACTCTCTGTCCTGCTGCCAACAGTCCCGCCCCCGTCCCGTCCTCCTCGTCTTCAGCAGGGACAGTTGCTCTTTGTCTGAGTCTGTTGTGAGAGGTGCACCCGGCCGTCCTCGCGCTCCACGTCCCGGTACAGCAGAGACTTCTGGGATTTCAGGCGGCAGGCCAGGGACATGAAGATGGAGTCCACGTTCTGGCTCTCTTTGGGGTCTTTGGCCGACGTCTCGAACAGAAGCATGTTGTGGGCGTCGGCGAACTTCAGCGCCATGTTGGAGGGCACCTGGGCGGGACAGAGGAGGGGTCGCAGACAGTAAAGAGCTGACTCAACCAAGAAATCACCTACCGTATTTTCTGGACTATAAGTCACACTTTTTTCCATCGTCTGGCTAGGAGTGTGACGTATACTCAGGTGCGACTTATATATTAAAATATTTCAGGTGTTGGTTAGAGGGCGCTCTAGGCTTGTGTACCAGCATCTGCTGCACCTGTACCACTGACAATTTAAAATGTAAACATTACCACTAACAACTTAGGCTATAAAGACAACTGAGAAAGAGCGGAATAATTGGAAATGGAACTGATGCTGAGTCTGACGACAGCCACGCAGAGGAGGAAGCGGCGCTTCGTCTACCTCCGGAGTTGGCGGAGTTGTTCAGAAGCGACACCGAGGATGAAGAATTTAAAGGATTTAGGGATTAGGAGTGAGATGGTGAGTTTGGTGAACTTGTTATATTATGTTCTTTATGCTATAGTTATGTGAATAACTGTTAATATATTACGTTAACATACGAGACACCTATTCAGTTCGTTGTTTATGCTTAATGTAGCTGAATAACCATCAATGTGTTACGTTAGCATAGCGCACACCTATTCAGCTGTTGTTCTCTATTCTATTATTACTATAACTTGCCTTTCAACATGAAATGTCTGTTCTTGGTGTCGCATTTTGTAAAATATATTTCCCCCCAAAAATGTGACTTATATACGTTTTTTTCTTCTTCATTATGCATTTTTTGGCGAGTGTGACTTATATTCTGGAGCGACGTATAGTCTGGAGAATACAGTAAATGGGAATAATGTGTGGAAATGATGGTTGTCTCAAGCAAAAACTATAATAAAATCCTGGCTATATACCGGCTATGTCTTTAAACCTCAGGCCCTCCTTTAAAAAAAGCTGGTTCTTCCTTTAAAAAGCCCTTTACGTCACTGGGTCACATTTAAAAATAACTTATATATATTTACAGTGAAGCCCGAAATTATACCCCTGGCCACTTTTTGTTCAAATGTTACAAAAAAAGCTGATAAATATAATTTTTCCACAGTGATACTTCTTGTACATCGTCTCATTATCTTTTGGGAGAAGCCTGTGTCATTTCCGGTAAAAAAATTGGTTGAATGAAATTAACTTTAAGTCAGAATTTGCCAGGGGTATGAATAATTTCGGGCTTCACTGTACATTTTTAACCCTCTAAATGCCATTTTTTTCCACATAATTCCCACATATTTGTAAATAAAACATAAAACATGAATTACTACTAATTACTAAATTAAAAATACAAAAGTGTTTTTTTTTTATTCCCAATCCTGATAGGTCTCTGATTCACCCTAACACTGATTTAATACATTTTTACTTTGGTCTGAAACTCAGGTTCTTCCTCTTAAAGCCCTTTTAGGTCACTGGGTCACATTTAAAAATATAAAACGAAGAAAAAACCTTTCTTTTGTTTTTTGATCATTAACACCTGTCCTCATCGCAGAGAGCAAAAGTGAATTCAGTTTCATATTTATAACTTTCTAAGTGCAGTTTATTCACATAATTCCACATATTTGTAAATAAAACATGAATTATTGACTTTTTAAAGAAGCAAAGTGTTTTTTGTTTGTGCAGGGATCATCAGTGCCAGATATTTATTTTTTGTGCCATTACAAAAAACTCAGGTTCTTTCTCTTAAAGCTCTAAGAGGCGGGGCTACACTCACTGTTATCCAATGGAATTATAAGGAATTATTTCCCACAATGCACTGAGAAAATGGTGGATGTAATGGTGATGTTTTTGTTTGTGTATTGTTTAGCCTCTGACTGACAGAGTTACAGAGGAATTAACAGGATTTAACATTTCTATATTGGAACGGCAGCAGAGGGAAAATAAGTGATTTTAATGGGAGTCAATGGGACTTAAAGGGCTTTAGGAGGAAGAATGAGTTTTTTTTTAAAAATCTAGACAGTAGAATATTTAGTTTTTTTCATGTTGTGATGGTGAAATTCAAAAAGTCATTTATTAGTGAACATCTTTGTCAAATATCATCATCCTAGCATAAGAAATGCCAAACGCAGAACAGAAAATTCATTTGAAAAACCCTAAAATAGTGCCACCTTGGCTACAGCTTACTTCAAACACTGTAATAAGTTTTGGTTTCTGTCTGATTCACCATCTTGGGTCTTCAGGGTTGTAGCAATAATGTAATACCTGCCAATAATGTAATCATTTTGGCAGTGTTAAATCTAATAAAGCCAGTAACATAATAACTTGCCAATAATGTAATAAGGTTTTTGAGCCAATAAAGTAATAACATTTTGCCAATAATGTAATAAGTTCTTACGTTATTGGCCTAGCATTAAAAAAAAATCCTTTGAAAATATAATAACTGCAGGCTGTAATGTAATATTACATCAATAGGACTGCGTTTCTTGGAAATAACATGTTTTGCTCATTATGATTGTAAAAGCCAGTTTGATCATTTTTTCTTGTACAAAATGTTAAATTCAGGACATTAATTTGCTTAGGTTTGTTCACCCAAACTATCTAAATCACAACAAAAAACATTTCAAAATAAATCTGCTGGAGTTGTGGATGTTTTGAGACTTTTTTATGTTTTGTCAGTGTCTTTGTTGGCTTTACTACATTAAAAACTGCCCAAATGAATATGTTTTTGGCATGTATTACATTATTGGTTGCTGCAAAAGTCATTGTAAAGTTATAAGTATGACTTGTTACTGTAGACGTAACTGTGATGAGGCTGTACCTGAATCTGGTCGACCAGGTCACATTTGTTTCCCACCAGGACTCGAGGCACCGACGCCGACACTCTGTGGCCGTTACACTCCTGCACAAACACAAACACTTAAAATGTTTTTACAGTGGCTCCAGGGTTGCCAGATCTGACTGACAGTTTCCAGCCCAAATATAACATAAAACCTGCCAAACGCAATAAAAACCCGCCCAAATCACAACAATTCTACAATCTTAATGTTAAAACTGTAATACATATGAAATAGCATATTTTGAGCACACAAAACTTCACAACTGCCAATGGAAAAAGTAATAAACAGTCTCCACAATGAGTGTAAAAACAAACAGCTCTCTCACGGGGCTGCAGTGTTTACTTTTTTCAACCAATCAGAGGTCCATAATTAGACATGTGATTGACAACTAATGACACTAATATTGCTACTTCTATTTTACAAATTAATTTTATTCATCAATAACCAGCAAATATATACAATTATTGATCAGGAAATTTTAAAATATTATTAAAATAAGTTTATTTTACATTTTCAAAATCCCGCCCCATAAGTCTAAAAATAGCCCAAATATTATACACCCGCCCAACGCTATTTTTTTCCGCCGAGAGAGAGCAAAAGTAGCCCAATTGGGCAGGAAACCGCCCAATCTGGCAACCCTGAGTGGCTCACACCTGAGGTTTTATTGTTAGTAAAGAATGGGTTTGTAACATCTCCAGAAGTTTCTTTAATCAACATTTAGGTCAAAATAACTTAGTGTTGTAGTCAAGACCGTACTAAACAAGACCAAGACCAGTCCGAGTCCAGAGTGAACTGAGATTACTTTATTTCGAGCTATAAAAAATAAAACTATTGTACACAGAAAACATAAATATATTGTACAATATTATACATTATACCCACGCTGGGTAGAAAAAACAAAACAATGCAGATGGAAACTAGCTATTTAGCTAAAATCTGGTGCGGAACATCTCTGTTTTTATGAGCTTAATGTCTCTGTACATTGTCCCTTCAAATAAAGGCTAAACTAAAACTAAACTAAAACTAAAAAAACAAAACAAAACAAAGGGAAAAAAAATATATTTCAGACATGTTCACAGTTTTTTTATTATTGTAGCTCGAAAAGAAAACTTTAAGGGTTCAAGATCAAGTCGAGACTGAGACCACGGCAAACAAAATCAAGTCAAGACCAAATCCTGTGAACTAACACTGGGAAATGTAAAAAAGAGTTTCAAATACAAAACATATTATTTCAACAATTTAATGGAACAGACTTCATAAACAGAGTGGTTCTCCTAATGCTGAAAACTAATTACTCTAAAATGATAAAGAATAGCATTTCTTCATAATGTTTGACAAACAAATCTCAGAGACCGCCACATTCGAGACTGAGACAAGACCGAGTAAAACTGAATCAAGACCAAGACCAAGACCAAGTCTGAGTAAAACTGCAGCCGAGACCGTGCACAGAAACATCTGCAGCAGGTTGATGTTGCAGATGTTTGGAGGTGATCTGTGAGTCATCTTTAACCATTCTCACCATTCCTATGTCTCTTTTTCTTGGCCTTAACATCAACTTTGCCTTTGTCCTTTCATTTCCCCACCTTAAATACCTTTTCTCCTGATTACCACCTTAAATACCTTTTCTCCTGATTACCACCTTAAATACCTTTTCTCATTATTGACTGCACCTAAAAGTGAAGTTCAAGGCTTAAGTAACTACCATATTTTCCAGACTATAAGTCGCACTTTTTTCATAGTTTCGTTGGTCCTGCGACTTATAGTCAGGTGTGACTTATATATCAAATTTAACATGAACCAAGGAGTAAACATTACCATCTACAGCTGCGAGAGGGCGCTATAGGCTTGTGACAACTACTGACAGTGATGTAGAATAAGATGGAGAGCTCAGGGAACTTCCTTACAGGTAACTTTCTTCAAACTCGCTGGCTTGTTTTGTTAATTTAGCGTCTTCAGCCTCCCAGGTTTGTTCTTTATGTTGTTATGTAGCTGGATAACTGTTAATGTGTTACGTTAGCTTAGCGCCGCCGCTAGTGATGGGCAGATGAAGCTTCATGAAGCACTGAAGCCTTTCATCCAATTGGTTCACTCCAGCGCAAAGCTTCTTGAAGCTTCATTTGCTCTGGTAGGACATCTACTGGACGCAAAAATATCAGTTGGCATGAATTTGAAGTGTGTGGCATTTTGCAGAAATCCTGTGAATAAAACTGTCTGCAAAATTAAGAAGTATACAAAACATGTACATTGTAGTGATGGCAGTACACTGGCAGTATGGAAAATGATTATTTGGAAATGATGAAAATGGAAATAATCATTTACAGTGAGGTGAGGGTGGTTGGGGTTGGGGTAATGTTGAGGTATGGCCAGTGATTATGGTTTAGGGGACTCTCCTAAATCTCCAAACTATCTCTAACTCTACCCAAACTGTCAACAAACTCTCACTGACCGCAACTCTCCATCAAACAGCCACATTTGGAATGGAGCCTGAGGGGTTTATATCACTGTCAAAACTTGCGGCAAAATCCGAACCACTTCCTGAACCAGTCATGTGGTACAGCCGGGCAGCGAGGCTTCAGACGTCATCATTTTCAGCTCCTCCCCTAAATGAAGCAAGCCTCGATACGCGCATCGCGGAAACGCCCCCTCCCCTACTCGGCACACGCTTTGAAGCCTCGATACAGAACGTCACATCACTAGCCGCCGCCACAGTTGTTCTGTGCTGTGTTGAATAATTTGCCTTTCAGATTAAATTTCTGTTCTTCGTCTTGGATTTTGTGAAATACCTTTTTAAATAAGTGCAACCTATAGTCCAGTGTGACTTATATGTTTTTTTCCTCTTCATGACGCATTTTTTGACAGATGCAACTTATACTTATGAGCTTTGAAAACTTTAGACTTTTTTTCAAAGCTCTGTTTGGTATACAACATTTTAAATGGCTTGGCTCCTGGCTGCTTATTGGACTTTGTTATCGTTCTGTAAACTCTTTAAGATCCACCAGAACCTCTCCACATCGCTGCACTGTAACCTTTCCTCACTCAGTTTTTGATCAGTCAGGACCAGTTCACCTGATGCTGTAAAGACATGCACTTCTATCAGAAACTTTAAATCAGAACTACAGAAACTTTAAAAAATAATCAGCAATGTAATCACCACTAATCACAAATCTTTTTTTTTTTTTTTAGGTCCATATCCCATGAAACTGGCTCTGTTTGTCTGTGTGTGTGTTGTATGTGTGTGTTGTTTTTATTATGTGTGAATATTGTGTGTGATTACTGTGTTTAAACCCATGTTGTCTGGTTGTTTGTTTGTTTGTTTGTTTGTTAAATGTCAGGTTGGGTTGTACTGTGCCCTGCCTTAAGCTGGGGACACACTACAGGATTTTCTCAGTCGTTACAGATTCTGAAAAGACTAGGAGCACACACTAACGACTGGTTTCAGCAGATTTAGTTCTGACGACTGAAAGACTGCGCCTCACACACTACAAGATCTGTAACTGCAACTGACGCCAAACAAACGCAGCAAACTCTGGCAGGGAACTCGCGAGAACTAAATGGTAAACAAACATGGAGCTCCCTGGGTCGCTGTTGCCGTTGTGTGCGCAGCTCTCTGTTTGGAAAAAGGGAAAGAAAAAACGGCTATGTATCTAGTTTTGCTTGGGTAGCGCTCAACTTTCTTCGGTGTTTGCCATGATTGTTTATGTTTTCTTCTTCAAATTTCTGCTTATATTTTCCCGCCGCTTCCTGTTTCTTCGTCTGCGTCCTGACGCTATTTCCTGTGTCCCATCAACTGTTTTTCATCGGCCGCTGGACTCCATGAATTCCCAGTTGGATGTAAACAGCCCACACTACAGGAGTGTGCTCCAGAGTCGGTGTTTGATTGCTTGCGACTGAGGTCAGGCCAGGTTTTTGCGGCGCACACACTTAACGACTCGAGTCTTTGAACATCACACACTAAAGGATTTCAGGGCCGACTGCTGATTACGATTCCCTGCAACTGTTGTTGACTGGTAAAGACTCGCTGCAACTGTGAATCGTTATAAAATCGGGCAAAAAAATCATGTAGTGTGTCCCCAGCTTTAGGCTAACTCTGGTACAATGCATCAAATGGCAACATTTATGTTAAAAATTGTACATGGTCCCTTCTTAAAAAAATAAACTATTATTCTTATTATACTCCAGAGCAAGTTATAGTCCGGAAAATACGGTAATCTAACAAGTTTTGTGTTGCAAGTAATCCATTTTGAGAAGTTACATGCATTCAAATCAGCAAACTTATAAGGGCGCCCAAACTTTTGCACACTTTTTCATATTTCATTTAATTCCATCCACCGAAATAATCCTACACTAAAAATTATTGTTAGGAAAACTCCCTAGAACTCAGATGTCACTAGAAAATGAATGACTTACCGCTGTGATTTTTTTCGTGAAGACAACTGGTGCCCAAACTTTTACATAGAACTGTAAATCTGTTATTTTATGAAAATGCAGAAAAGAGCTAGGTTGCTGGGTAGATACTAATTTATTTAGTTGTTGTTTTGTTTTCCTTCTAGCTTAAAATAAATGAAATAATACAAAATACAATACAATACATCTCAGAATACTGCCTGTAAAATAAATGTCTACATTATGAATCTTTTACCTCTATCCACGTCTGCAGGTTGCGGAAGGAGGCCATCTTGGTGACGTCGTAAACAAAAACCACAGCATGGACGTTGCGATAGTAGTGCTCCACCATGGACTTTCGGAAACGCTCCTGTCCCGCCGTATCCCACACCTGCACCTGGAACAAAACACACCAAAATATTTATGAAAGGGACAGAAAATAAGTTACAGTCTTCAGTTTTTGTCTGTCTGGGTAAAAAAACGTCTTCTTCTGGTGGTACTCAGGAGTCTTCTGCAGTCCAAGTCCTGGTTTAGGTCCATCTAGAGCTGGTTTAGTCCTGATTCAGTCCTGCTCTGGTTGGGGCTTAAATCTGAAGGTTTTTAGACCATTGCTTTCTCCTGGTTTAATCTTGATTTAGCTCTAATTTAGTCCTGGTTTCAGTTTTGGTTTAGCTCTGATTTAGCCCTTTAGTCCTGGTTTAATCCTGGTTTTGTCAGGTCTAATCTAGTCCCGGTGTAGTCCTGGTCTAGTTCTGGTTTAATCTTGCTTTAGTTCTGATTTAGACCTGGTTTAGTTCTGATTTAGCCCTTTAGTCTTGGTTTAATCCTGGCTTTGTCAGGTCTAATCTAGTCCCGGTGTAGTCCTGGTCTAGTTCTGGTTTAATCTTGGTTTAGTTCTGATTTAGAACTGGTTTAGTTCTGATTTAGCCCTTTAGTCCTGGTTTAATCCTGGTTTTGTCAGGTCTAATCTAGTCCCGGTGTAGTCCTGGTTCAGCCCTGGTTTAATCTTGGTTTAGTCTTAGCCTTGTCCTTGTTTAGTCCCAGTTTAATCTTGGTTTAATCTTGGTTTAATCCTGTTGTGGCCCTATTTTAGACCTGGTTTAATCCTGGTTTAGTCCTGGTTTAATTCTACTTAAATCCTAGTTTAGTCCTGTTTTGGTTTTGCTTTAGCCCTGGTTTTGTTCTGGAGCCTAGATTTAAGCGCATTTTAGTTCATGGTACTTGGAGTGAGATGTTTAAGAACCACTCTAAAAATATAAAAATCCAATATAATTTCAAGATCTCTGTGTATTTGTAACATTGTTGAGTTGTGTATAAAAGACATGAATATATGTATTTCATCAGACAATGGCCGGCATTTTCGTACTTATTGATTTCAACTAAAAATACACTTCTAGTCAGCAGGCTCTAAATTATTCAGTGACAGATTTTCTTTACACATTTCTCTGGCCGTGTTGTTATAATACTGTATATGTGGGATAAATGCAGATGTCTCAGTTTGTTTTGTGTGTTCCAGTTCTGTGGCGTGAACTGGAACTGGAGCTGTTTCCATCTGGATACAGAGAGCAGCTGAGGAGGAGGGATAACTGAGGCTGCCCTGTGCTCAGTTTGGCTTCACACGTCTGTTTTAGCTGTCTTCTTTTAAATATAGTAGTATAATCTCACCAGTTAGGGGGAAAAACAACAACATGGGAAACACATGTTCATGGGATTTTCTGTCATCCGGGTCAAAATAAGCAATTAAGGCAGACTTTATTGTGCCTGCAGGGAAATTTGTTAACCAATCCACCAATGGAGCTGGGGTTAAACCGGTCAGGATTTACTGTATTTTCTGGACTATAAGTCACACTTTTTCCATAGTCTGTCTAAGGTGCGACGTATACTCAGGTGTGACTTATATATTAAAATATTTCAGGTGTTGGTTAGAGGGCGCTCTAGGCTTGTTTTTTGTTGTTGTTTTTTTTAAACGGGACAATGCATGTTAATGAACATGAATGTAAACATACCGGATTTTAGCAAGAATGCAAATTTCCATCCGTTGTCCCAAGGGTTGAGGGAAATAGGAGAATGTCATACAGCACATTGAACATTAATCTAATTATATACTATAAAAATATCTAAAACCCCTTTTAGTACATACATCTTGACCACCCATTATTACCATAAGTGTACCAGCACCCGCTTTGTCCATACAGATTTTGGGGCCACACAGAAGTTAAATTCAATATAATACATTACATACAATATATACACACCTTCTAGTATATATACATCTGCACTACATTATATACACACCTTCTAGTATATATACACCTGCCCACCCGTTATTACCATAGTGTACCAGCACTCATACATATCTCTACCGATTTCAGGTCCATAAACAAATTAATTCTATACACTACATTACCATATATACATTATATACACATCTGCACACCTATCATTATCATAAGTGCACCAGCACTCACACATATCCACACACATTCGGGGCCATTTACAGATTCATTCAATATATACATTACAATTTCTATATTACATTATGAATGAGTGCATTTCTGATTCAACCAAAGCCAGCTTTTCAATTGGGCTTTAAATGAGTTATATGTGGAGCATTCTCTTATTGTTTGAGGTAGACTGTTCCATATCTTTCCACCTCGGACTGAAAGTACATCCTGACCAAAAGAGGTGCGCCTGTATGGAACTACTACATCACCTCTGGTGGTGGCCCTCATTGTCCTCTGTGCACCAATACCACGGTTAATAAACTCCCCCAGTGGAGGTGGCGCTAGAGAGTGCAGCGTCTTATAGACCAGACAAGCGTTTTTTAAGTTAATCATATTTTGAAAATCCAATAGCTTAAGTTGTGTACCAGCATCTGCTGCACCTGTACCACTGACAATTTAAAATGTAAACATTACCACTAACAACTTAGGCTATAAAGACAACTGAGAAAGAGCGGAATAATTGGAAATGGAACTGATGCTGAGTCTGACGACAGCCACGCAGAGGAGGAAGCGGCGCTTCGTCTACCTCCGGAGTTGGCGGAGTTGTTCAGAAGCGACACCGAGGATGAAGAATTTAAAGGATTTAGCGATTAGGAGTGAGATGGTGAGTTTGGTGAACTTGTTATATTATGTTCTTTATGCTATAGTTATGTGAATAACTGTTAATATATTACGTTAACATACGAGACACCTATTCAGTTCGTTGTTTATGCTTCATGTAGCTGAATAACCATCAATGTGTTACGTTAGCATAGTGCACACCTATTCAGCCTGTTGTTCTCTATTCTATTATTACTATAACTTGCCTTTCAACATGAAATGTCTGTTCTTGGTGTCGCATTTTGTAAAATAAATTTACCCCAAAAAATGCAACTTATAGTCCAGTGCGACTTATATACGTTTTTTTCGTCTTCATTATGCATTTTTCAGCTAGTGCGACCTTCTACTCCGGAGCGACTTATAGTCCGGAAAATACGGTACTTTACTTCTATTGTAAAGGCTAATAACTTAATTCATTGACTGAGAACTAGAAGCATGACATTGGTTTTAACTCACAACAGTAAAAATATGGTGCCAAGAAAATGAATCAAATCAGAGGATTTTTAGATCGAGCTCCATTGTTTTACTGGGGGCCTGTAACATGTGGGTCATGTGGGCAGTGACGGTGATACCTGGAGGGGCGTGATTGGGAGAAAGGGCCTCCCCGATCAGAACCTCATCAGTGGTGTTGTGTAACTGGACTTCTGTGCTACTCACAGTTTAACAAACACCATGTTCAAGTACAAGGGCCGGAGATCAATCATCGACTTTGTATTCGTGTCATCTGACCTTCGAGAGACAAGAGAGGGCTGAGCTGTGAACTGAGCGCACCCTGGTGGTGAGTTGGAGCCGCTGGCAGAGGAGGAGCCGGACAGACTCAGGTCTGTTGTGAGGTCTGTTGGGAACATCTGGCAGAGGGGTCTTCAACTCCTACCTCCAGGAGAGCTTCATCCCGATCCCGAGGGAGACTGGGGACACTGAGGGGGACCGGAGGTGTGTTCCAACTACAGGGGATCACACCACTCAGCCTCCCCAGGAAAGTCTACTCCGGGGTAAAGGAGAGGAGAATGCGGGTGATAAACCCTCAACCCTTGGATTCAGGAGGAACGATGCAGTTTTTGTCCTGTCTCTGTGGAACACTGGACTAGTGCTACTCCCTCTGTCAGGTGCTCGAGGGTTCATGGGAGTTCGCCCACAGCCCACGTGTGTTTTGTGGACCTCGAGAAGGCGTTTGACCGTGTTCCTCGCAGCCTCCTGTGGGGGGTTCTCTGGGAGTATGGGGTCCGGGGCCCTCTGCTAAAGGTTGTCTGGTCTCTGTACGACCGGAGCAGGAGCTTGGTCCGCATTGCCGGCAGTAAGTCAGACCTGTTGTGCAGAGTGGAGGTTGGACTCAGGGCTGCCCTTTGTCACCGGTTCTGTTCCTTATTTTTAAGGACAGAATTTCTAGGCGCAGCCAGGGACCGGAGGGAGTCTGGTTTGGGAACCACAGAATTTCATCTCTGCTTTTTGCGGATGATGTCCTGCTGGCTTCCTCAAACCAGGACCTTCAGTGTGCACTGGGGCGGTTTGCAGCCGAGTGTGAAGCGGCTGGGATAAGAATCAGCTCCTCCAAGTCCGAGGCCATGGTTCTCGACCGGAAAAGGGTGGCCTGACCTCTCCAGGTCGGAGGGGAGCTCCTGCCTCAGGAGGAGTTTAGGTATCTTGAGCTTTTGTTTACAATGAGGGAAGGGTGGAGTGAGATTGACAGACGGATCGGTGCAGCGTCTGCAGTAATGCGGTCGTTGTATCGTTCTGTTGTGGTGAAGAAAGAGCTGAGTCGAAAGGCAAAGCTCTCGAATTACTGGTTGATCTATGTTCCTACTCTCACCTATGGTCATGAGCTTTGGGTTATGACCAAAAGGACAAGATCCCAGATACAAGCAGCTGAAATGAGTTTCCTCTGCAGGGTGGCTGGGCGCTCCCTTAGAGAGAGGGTGAGGAGCTCGGTTACACGGGAGGAGCTCGGAGTTGCCCCAGATAAAGCGAAAGAAGAAGAAGAAGGATTTCTAGTTCATTTCTCAATATGGTAAGAAAAAGTCACAACAAAAACTAATCATTTCTTCCTTGACCCATTGCTAATGTCACTGTTATTCTTCTGTGCACAGTCTACAGAGAGTTCGCTAACCTCTGCTCCATCCTGAGAGCCATTTCAGAGCCGTTTAACAAAACAGATGACTAACAGAGTGGAAAGTTTTGTTTTATTTTTGATGATTCAGACGCTGACCTCATGTAGCAGCCAAAATGAATATTAGTGAGTCAGAGTGAGAGGGCAGGTGGAGGCTGCAGACGAACCGGGACACGGGGGGAGGGGCAGGGATGTAGTTTATCTCTAATAGAGGTGTTACCTAAGACAGCTGAGGACGCTGGGCTAACAAAAACAGCATCGAGCCTTACATTATAACTTACGAGAGCTCTGATATCTTCATCTGGTTGTGTTTTTTCTTCTGTCTGTTCGCATTTTCCTGCTCTGTACATCTCTCATCGATTTTAGCTCAGCCCCAATCTGGACAGCATTAAATTTTAATCAGGCTTTTATGAAGGATTCCATTACAGAGAGAAGACCCGCGGCCAAACGACATGACTGTGATACTCATGTTGTTTAAGGCAACAGCAGGTCAAATACATATATAGGACTTTATTTGCAAAACATAATGTGATAGACTTATATTGCAAAGTCACTGTTTACCACATATTTAAATCAGTTTATGGGGGATAATGTACTAATGCCAGTTTAAATTGAAATTGAAAGAAGGGTTATTCTTATTGTAACAAGACGGGAGCCACAAAAATGACTTAGCGATTGTATAATTTTCATGATTATTATTATTGTTTACAAGTTATTTTGACATAAACCAGAAAACCACAAGATCTTAAAGTATTTGAGAAGTTGTAATAATAATAATAATGCATTAGTCTTATATAGCGATTTTCTAGACACTCAAAGTCTCTGTGTGGTGTAGAGCATTTGCGAGGCCCACAGCGCCATTTGCTGGTCAAATACAGGTACTACAGTTTACTTTAGTTTTCTTCACACCTCAGCGTTTTCGTATAAATGCAAATCGCAGGCGGCAGGGCTGTTGTATGGAGGATAAAATTAGATTATGGTGGGCCGCTGTAGTCTTCTGAACAGGGCTGCACGATATGGAGAAAACATGCAATATTCGATAACTATGTTGAAAATTGCAATAACGATATTATTGCGATATTTGAAAATAGAGCCTACTTTTCGAACATAGTAAGTTAAATTCACTACATTTCACAAAAATGTAAGTTCCTGTATTTACAAATCAAAACAGCGACAAAATCAAAACTTAACACAGACTAAACCAGGAATAAAACAAGGCTAAGCTGTGACTAAATTAATTAAATTACCACTAAAACTGGACTTTTTAAACATTTTTATTTAGTCACAACACATGTTCTGTTAAGGCTCTGGTGGAAAATGATTCTTCAGTGTAAATCTCTGTCAGATAGGAAACCACAGCGTTATTGCGATATATTTACGGGTATTGCGTTTGCTGATATTGCGATAACAATAATTTTGCGATATATAGTGCAGCCCTACTTCTGAATTAATGGAAATCACTGAATGTTACTTAATACAGTCAGTAGCTCAGTAGGTAGGAAAGTTGGCAGTTCGAGCCCCACTACCAGCAATGCATACTGCCGTTGTGTCCTTGTGACCTACTGTTAACGACGCTAACACCACTGAGCCAGCACGGCTAATTAGCATAGCTACATAAACAAAGTTACCACACATCACACTACGCTGTTCATTTCTGCAGGTTTGCTGCCACCTACTGAACAAAGGTTTTACAGAGGTAATAAGAATACTTTCTCTGTGATTGTTAGTGTTTTTGTCGGTCTGCAGGGTCTCCAGAGTCAGTATTTAAGCTGCTCTGTGCGTTAGCTGTAGCATTAGCCAAACAGTGCGACGCTTGGAGGACGCCAGTTTCCTCTAAAACCACTTTCACGATGGCGCTGTTCTCTGCGTAGTTTATATCTACATTTAAAATGCGAACTACAACTCAAATTTATTCAGTTTATATCCCAACCCCAGCCTTACTGTCGCTGTGTGTTAACTGTACAGAAACTTTGTTCAGTACATACAAAGTTCCCAGCGCTATGAGCCAGTCTTATTTACATTAATTAAACGAAGCTCCGAGTTCAAAGAATGTTAATCGAAGCTTTTTACTAATCGAATAACTCGATGAATCGTTGCGGCCCTAGAAAACCAGTTTACTGGCCTTTCTGTGGACCACGAGTGCACCAAAAGACTCAATAAGATTTGAAGGTCTTTGTTTTTTGTTTGTTCATTTGTTTATTAAGAAAAGAGAACTGTTCACGCTTACATTCTTTCACTATTGGACATTTAGATTCTCCAATTCACCGACAATACACATGCAGCCACTCTGGCATGACATCCAGTAGTATTTGTTCATTTGTGGGCTGTAAATAACCAAAGGAATATATATAACTATGATGAAATGATAAATCTGCAGGGCTTTGAGGAATAGATCTGCAGCAGACGGAGGCTCTGTCATCTCCGTCAGCTCCGAGCCAAACACCAATCTCTCTCTGGACTCAGCGATCTCAGACTGACGGAGCGAACGCAAACTGTGGAATAATCTGATCCTGGAACGCGGCACAAAGGTGACGGAGCGAGCCAGCACCACACAACAGGACAATACACCACGGAGATTTAAGATGACAGTGCTCTGTGTGGAAAAGACTTTCATCGGCCCAGCGCTGATGCAACGCTTGGAAATATCTTTGTTTTAGTTCTCAAATCATGTGTGAACCTGCCAATCAAACAGCAAGAGATGCATAAAATTAAATTATAGCCTATGTTTTTAGTTTATTAGCGGGTAATAGAGGAGCGACAAAGCGATAAGGCAGTGCAGTAAAAACTCAAAAACTCAAGGCAACAGGATCCCTCAAGATTTTAGAGTTTTGGAGCCAACTCAAAATCTCAGGTTTTCAACAACTAATATTTTTTGTTCACCTAATTTAATATTCATATGTCTAAAAACAATAAATTTTAAGTTTTACTCACTATCATTATTTTTTAATTCATCATACAGCCAACTTACTAGGGGTGTAACGATATGTTTTTGCAACAATACGATATCTATCGATTAGAAGTGTTTCGATACGATTCAAGAATAATATTGGCTAATTTGGAACGATACGATTCAACACCTTCGTATTGATAATCGATACAGCAACTTTTTGCCAAAAATCATAAAAGTTTACTCACAAATGTAGCACCGTGGCCGAGGTTGATTATGTCCAGCAGACAGAGAGTGAAGAAAAGTTGAATATAACATTTTATTTAATTAAAAACACAAAATTTATCTCCAAAAAGCCATATCTGGTTTTATTTTAACATAGAAATTTTTTATTTTGATATTTCTGATATTTTCGATCGATACTTCATGTGTATCGATATTCACTTCCTAGAAAACGATACGATTCGATACAAGGTCATGTGTATCGATGTAGTTGTATCATAGGAAAAATAATCGATACAGTTACTTTATCGTTACAGCCCTACAATTTACCATCCATTGTTCAGAAAAAGTCTTATTCTTTTGTTAAATTTAGTATATTTAGTTTTTATTATTATCAATAATAATACTTTTTCTGAACAACGGAGAGTAAGTTTGCTGTAAGATGAGTTAAACAAATAATGATTTAAGTTTTTAGACAGATGAACATCAAATTAGGTGAACAAAACTTAAGCAAACAAAACTTAGACTTAAAACTGTTCTTTTTAGCTGTGCCAACTGAAAGCGTTTTATCTGCACTCTTCTCTTTTAATTTAATTTTAAATTGATTCTTAATTATAATTTTTAAATTTGATCTTATTCTTTTAATTGTAATTCTCGTCTTTGTACTTTTAAACTTGCCTTTTTTCCCCTGTAAAGCACTTTGAATTACTCTGTGCATGAATTGTGCTGTACAAATAAACTTGCCTTGCCTTGCCAAAAAAAAAAAAAAAAAAAAAAACTTTTTTTTTGAGTTGGTCCCAAACTCACACTTTCCTTGAGTTTTTAAATTTTCATAACATTTTTTTTTTTTTATTTTTTTAGTGTATACAGTTTGCAGATATGACTGGCCCTCATTTACAGATAATTTGTAGAATATTGCGTTAGATGGATCCTGTTCTGCTAAATCGACTTTTCTGAGCTTTAACCCTGTTCTAATGTGGTCTCCTCCTCAGAAACAGAGCTGCAGTAGTATTCTGTTTGAGTAATCCTGTATGCTGAGGCGCTGCCCTTCTCAAAATCCGAAAACGCTCAATCTTAAACTGGAAAAAATTAGATTTGAAGCCTTTTTTGACTTTCTTTCATCAACTTTTTCATTTATTCAGGTTGATTATTATGCTTACGTCTTTTTGTCTGTGCCTTACAGCATTTGTTTTTGTTTTTTGTTTTTGTCTTAAGTGACAGTCAGGATTGGCGTGTTCGTAATGTGTGGGGTGCATTTTTGTTTTCTTTTTTTATATTTCTTATATTCTTTTTTAAATTTTATTATTTATTTTGTTTTTGTTTTATTTTAAATTTTGTAATCTAAAACTTATTAAGTCAAGCACTGAAACCTGAAATAATGTAAAGGTGCCCAAAACTATTTCAAATGCCCTGAAAAAAAGCAGAATTTGGGATCTTTTATAGTCTTATATCTCTTTCTGAAACATAATGTAGCTGTTTCAAACTATTCTCTCAGCGTTTGAAATAATCACATCACTATATTTGAGTTACAGCAGCACAGCAGGAGCACAAAGTCTTTGTTGAGATAAAAATAGCTTTTGTTTGAGTGAGATTCATGACAGAGCAGTAACAGCGAGCTCACAGGCTCTGCAGATCTGTCTCTGTGTAAACGCTGAGGTTAACTGGGAAAGCTGCAGAGAAAAGACAGGTTTTCAACGAGCTTCAGTAAAACATGGAGCCTAAACGCTTTTTAAAATATGATTACGTACAAAAGACGCAACTCTCTGCTGCCCTCTGCTGGTCTCTTCACCTGTTTCATTATGGCACTTATTAAAATGTTCTCTTTTAGTCACATAATGTTTTTAAAGGCTGTGCTGCTCTAGAGGAGACCAATACTGCTTAAAATAAACAGAAGTAGGGCTGCAACAACTAATCGGATTAACCGATTATAATCGATTATTAAAATAATCATCAACTAATTTAATATTCACTTAATCGCTAACTGTGGCATTCATTGACTCTGATCATGTTATTTGCTTAGAGAGGAGGATTTATTACAACCGAGCCACAGAAACTGTTAAAAACAATGCACATTTTGTGTTTTTGATTAAGAAAAATGCTTGTGTGTGTAAATGTGCTTAATCCAAACGCCCTCAAGAGCCAAACTCATGGCGTTGTCTTTTTTAAATTTAGTAAAAAATTATGTTTGTTTGTTTTTTTAATGCTTTTTCTGAATAATTATCACCAACTTTTGAGGAAACTATAAAACACAGTTTAACGCTTTACTCCGATTATTAATAGATTAATCAATTATTAAAATAATCTTGCAGCTCTAAATAGAAGCATGGACCCTCCAAACCAAAAGACAAATCTGCATGGTGATAGGTGATCCTGGTGTTATGTCGCCTCCATCTGTTTAAAAAGACAAATAATAACAAAAGCCAGGGCACAAAGCAAAGTCACGATTTCTTTCCCTTTAAAAACTACAAGAAAAACCTACAAACCAAAAGAAAAATCTGCCTGATGATAGTTAATCTTGGTTTTATGTCGCCTTCATCTGTTTAATAAAGCTAATAAAAACAAACGCGAAGGCACAAAGCAAAGCCACGATTTCTCCATCTCTCTCCATAAACCTTTTGTCTGATCTTGTGCGTAAATCGTGCGTAAAAAACGACAAAAGAGCAGTTCTTATTACGGAGCCACTCGCCCTCCTAAACCAGTTTATCCCGGAGCAGGGGGGGGGTGCAGCGCGGACGCACATCAACACAGTCCCACCTTTATGGTCTCTCCCTCGATCTCCACCGCCTTCTCCCTGAAATCCACGCCGATGGTGGCCTCAGTTTTGTCGGGGAAGCTGCCTCCGGTGAAGCGGAAGGTGAGGCAGGTCTTGCCCACGTTGGAGTCCCCGATGACGATGATCTTGAAGATGCGGGTCTGGATGCTGAGCTCCAGGGAGGAGCTGAGGGAGGACGCCGTGGTGCTGGCCCGGCTCCGACCTCCGCCGCCGCCGCCGCCGCTGCCCGCGCGGTGGAAGTCCATGGACGACGTCAGGATGGTCACGTTGTCCTCCGCTTCTCGGTTCCTCCGCGGGACGCCTCTGCCCGGCGCTGGGGTCTCCTCCTCCGGGGAGTCGTTGGTCATGATGCCGGAGGAGGCGAAGCGAGGAGAGGCGGCTGTGCAGGGGAGAGGCTGAGGGTGAGGGGTGCGATGACGGGACGGGCCGGTGTGTGAGGAGGAGGAGGAGGAGGACGCAGCTGCTCCGTCTCAGCTCAGTGCGCTCTTAAAGGGGACGGCGCTGGGAAGAAAGGCGACACAGACAAATAATAAATAATAAAGTCATCTGTTTCTCTCAGGAAAACCTAGGAAATTTAAATTGGTCAGGGTTAACACGCTGAGGTCGCTCAAGGCCAAAAATCTATAATAATAATTCCCCTTTTTAATAAATCGTTTACTTAATAATTACAAAAGTTAGAGTGTAATGTCAGTTTAAGTTAGAGACCTTTATATATTTGTATCTAATTTGTTTTTTAAAGTCTGTTGTTGTCTCACTTTTTGCACTAAGCTGCTGTAGTTGGTCATTTTTTTCTAAACCAGGACTAAACTCACAGTAATCCAACTCACTGTGGAAAAACACTCATCACAAAATCAATTCAGCTTAAAGATTGAACTGTGACTGTGAGTGTCTTTGTTCTGCTGCAGGCTGAGGCCACAGTGATGCTCAAAACTTTCACTCCAAGAACATCGCAAAAAATATTTTGTTTTAAATAACACGAGTTAAAATGAGACTAACCCAGGTTTAAAACACAGGATTAAATAGGAATTAACACAGTTTATTACTACATAAAGGTCTTAACCAAGATTAAACAAAGACCAGGATTAAACCAGGATTAAACTAGTTCTAAACTGAGACTAAACAAGGTCAAAACCAGCTCTAAACCTAGATTAAACTATGTCTAAACCAGGATTAAACTAGGTCTAAACTAGAACTAAACAAGAATTAAACAAGGACTAGACCTGGACTAAATCTAGACTAAACCAGGATTAAACTAAGACCAAACCAGGACTAAACAAAAACTGTACCAGGTCTAAACCAGGATTAAATTAGGTCTAAACCTAAACAAAGATTACTCCAGGATAAAACCAGTACTAAATCAGGAATAAACCAGGACTAAACAAAGACTACCCCTGGACTCAACTCAAATAACAACTAAACCAGGTCTAAACTAAACCAGGACTACACTTCCCAGTTGGATAAAACCCTAAATAAACTAAACCAAGACTTGAACTGAGAGAGCAGCATCAGAAGAAGCTCACGTACCACCAGTGTGACCCGGCACCGCAGCCTGAGAACCCCTGGACCAGTGTAAAGTAAAGTCAGTCTGGTGGGTGCTGCATAGGGAAAGTAAAACAGCCTCTGGTCACGTGACCTGATCAGCTGATCACATTTTCACATTCCATCAAACAAAGGCGTGAGCTGAGCTGCAGATTCCTCTCAGAGACTTTTACACTGCACAGCTTCATCTTTATGACTCCTAATATTCAACATTTACTCCCATTTTTTATATAAACAGTCACTGAACATTGCAGAGTTGTATTGGCGTCGAAAACTTTACAACATTTTCTCTTAATATCCAATGTTTGTGAGCGTTTAAGCCGTCTGCAGAAGAACTATTGTGCATTTAAAGAAGCTACTTAAGCAAAATCTGCCATATTTTAATTATTGTGCTGAAGATTGGGGCAACAATTATAATACAACAAAACATCCACTATTTCTCCTTCAAAAGAAAGCCATAAGAATCATTCACAGGGCAGGACATAGGAACCATATGAACACATTGTTGTTGCAGGATAAATGACTAAAATTCAAAGAACTTGTAGATTTACAGACAGTGCTATATATATACAAGGCAAAAAACAATCTACTACCTGATAATGTCTGACTGAGAGGGAAGGAGGAAATAATCTGAGAGGAAAATTTCAGTGTAAAGTCACTCGGCTGCAGACGAAGAGGAAAAGTTTCTGTTCCAGGAGGGAAACTGTGGAAAAGTTTGAATGTGGAGCTGAGGGAAATCCACACATGAAACAATTTAAAAAACAGTTTAAAGAAATGATTTTCCAAGGTTGACAGGTATTAATTTGGAATTTGTGGTTAAAGTTATCATAGTAAAATGTAATTGATAAATAAGTGTCTTGTTTGCATAAATGAATATGGTTTGTATAAAAAGTCTGTTGATTTTGATTGAGTACACTGTAAAAAATATCTGTAGATTTCATGGTAAAAATCTGTAAAATCTCAACAGTAAAAGACCGTAGTTGATATATCGGTAAAATACTGTTTTGGTTACGGTAATTAACTGTAATATTAAAAATAAGGCAAAATTGTATTTTTTTGTTTTATTTTTTGTAATGTATAAGGTATAGCACTGTTAAAAAAATCTAGTCCTGTGTTTATTACAGTTTAACACCTTTTCAAAAGATAATAACTTTAAATTTTACAGTAAATGTTGATTAAAACATAAGTCACAAACTAAAATATACATTCATCTATTTTTTTGAAAGATAACTTTAAATTTTACAGTAAATGTTGATTAAAAGTTAAGTCACAAACTAAAATATACATTAACCTATTTTTTGAAAGATAACTTTATTTTGCAGTAAATAATAATAAAAACTCAAGTCAAAAACTGTAAAAACAACATTTGTGATAAAATTATACTGTAAAATGAAATACAGGCCTCTTGTAGTTTTTACGGTAGAATTCTGGCAACCACAGCTGCCAATTTTTTACTGTAAAATTTACAGATTTTTGTTTTTTTTTACAGTGTATAAACAGGAAGCAGTTAAATGTACTTTTGATATTTTGGGGCAAACTGTGCATGGGAGGATGTTTATCCTTTTTTTTTTGTTTGTTTTGTTTGTATTCTGTTATATTTGTGTACATTGTGTAGGTGCATGTCATTTTTGTTTATTATGTGCTCGAAATAAACTATAAACTACTAAAATCGCTTTCTCCCATGTTATAATGTTCCCTCTTCAAAAACAGACCTGGAGTTGTGTTTTGTTTCATTCACGCCTGTTTGAGTAATCCTGTATTCTCTGGCTCTGAGTTTCCAAGGCCTCAAAACGCTCTGTCCCATGAAGCTCCGCCCACTCTAGGAAGCACCGACCAATCAACAACAAGCCCTCTACATCCAGTCTGCTCTTATTCATTATAAAAACAAAACAAAACGCTTATTCCTCACTAACACTTTTAATTTTGTAGTAAAAGTGCATCATACAAAAGGTTTAAACTGCTCTTTTTCTTTAATTATATTCAAAAGACCGTACCAGCTCTGCCCTCTGCTGCCCCCTGCTGGTCTGTTCACTGTTTCTTTATGGCACCAGTAGAGTACTCATTAAAAACAATGTTCCAGAGGTTTAAAAAGATTTTTAAAAAGCAAAATCTAGCCCCTTTAAAGAAAAGCACAGCAGCAGTTTCGCCTTAGAGATGATCAATTTGTAGGGTAATGGTTCTCAAACTGTGGTGCAGGTCCCACAAGTGGTACTCAGGAGATTTTTGCAGCTCAAGTCCTGATTTAGTTTCATTCAGAGCCAGTTTTATTCCTGTTTTAGTCCTGCCTTTTTCTATTTATTTTAGATATTTGGTTTAGTTCTGGTTTTGTCTGCGTTAATCTCTATTATATCCACTGGTTTAGTTCTGGTTTAGTGCTGATTTAGGCCCATTTTAGTTCATTTAAGATGAAACTATGAAAGCCAAATATTTACCGAGGTGGTATTTGATGTGAAAAGTTTGAGAATCACTGATATTGTTTCATGCATCCACAATGTGCAATCTCTTAAACAAATGTATATATATATGTTTATGCAGGATATTTATACAGTTGAGGGAATACAATAAAACTAAATTATCGTCAAAGTTAAAGTCATTTTTATGTGGTAATGATTAAAAATGTATTAAAAGTGAACAATCCATGGCACTTACCGAAGAAAATGCTGCTCCAGCCAATATTAGCGCTGCTTTACTCCCATTTTGTTTTCAACTAAAAGCAGAAAAAACTCCAGACGCCGCACGTTAGCAGCCTTACCCTGCAATAATCCAGCGTCTCTCTTCAGCAGCAGAGTTTTCAAAGCCTCACAGATAAATCGTCCTCTCACAGAATCATCACAAACACAAACACAATCCCGGTCTGTGCTCCACAAAGCCGCCTTCAGTCCCCTTCGGTCAAAGAGCTGTTTGTCTCCGGGACGTTTACGCGCCACCAGCAGAGGAATTATAATCATTAGCATTCACATAAATCTGTCTGTCTCCGTGGAGCAGTTACTCATGCATCTGTCCTATTTACATAAATTTACCAACATTAGAGCGATGCACATCATGAAGCTATGATAAAAACAAGTAGCTGCTTTCTCTTTTGTACGCAAGAGGATTAGGGCCATTGTAAAAAAAAAAGTGTTTTCATTTCATTTCATTTCATTATTAACAGGAAAGAATGATAGGTAACAGTTATGTTACAAATAATTGGGCCTGACTCAATTAAAAACTGTTTTACAGCAGGGTTAAGTTCTGAGATTAAAGTCAGAATTCTGAGAAAAAAGTCAGAATTCTGAGAAAAAAGTCAGAATTCTGAGATTAAAGTCAGAATTCTGAGAAAAAAGTCAGAATTCTGAGATTAAAGTCAGAATTCTGAGAAAAAAGTCAGAATTCTGAGAAAAAAGTAAGAATTCTGAGATTAAAGTCAGAATTCTGAGAAAAAAGTCAGAATTCTGAGAAAAAAGTCAGAATTCTGAGAAAAAAGTCAGAATTCTGAGATTAAAGTCAGAATTCTGAGAAAAAAGTCAGAATTCTGAGATTAAAGTCAGAATTCTGAGAAAAAAGTCAGAATTCTGAGATTAAAGTCAGAATTCTGAGAAAAAAGTCAGAATTCTGAGATTAAAGTCAGAATTCTAAGAAAAAAGTCAGAATTCTGAGAAAAAAGTCAGAATTCTGAGATTAAAATCAGAATTCTGAGATTAAAGTCAGAATTCTGAGATTAAAGTCAGAATTCTGAGATTAAAGTCAGAAGTATGGGTGCCTGTAAGGACTGACGTTGTGCAAGAAAAAGAGTACAAAATCCATACAATAAACTATATAAATGCATTATTATTGATGAGGTTCTGATGTTGTCTTTGTTTGTTTCAGAAAATACATTTTTTATACGTTCTAGAGCACTTTCTCTTGCGCTGTTGCCTCAGCGACAGTAATGGACGGCCGTCGCTGTGGCAACAATAAACAGAGCGCAAATTCTTAAGCAGCGAATTAAATGACTAAAAGGTGACTACTTCCCCAATAAGTGTTTAAGTGCATTCTTGTAAGTTTCTGGGGGTAAAAATGTTTAATTTTTACATACAATACGTAATATTTCATAGCAGAAGCCTTCCTTACAGGCTATTTTCTATAATTCTGACTTTAATCTCAGAATTCTGACTTTAATCTCAGAACCTAACCCTCAAAAATATTTTTTTTTTACAATGGCCCTAATCCTCTTCTGTACTTTTGACACAAATGCAAGAGTAAATTATAATTTAAAGGAGCTATATTATGCTTTATTCATCTTTTAAATCAACTCTAAAACAGCAGCACATTTAACAACCTTTAAAAACATTTTCTGACTAAGTTTTCTACTGGTGCCATAAAGAAATAGGTGAGGAGACCAGCAGAGGGCAGCAGAGGGCAGTTTGCGCTGTTAGGCAGAAACAGAGACCAAAAAAAAAAAAAAAAAAAAGGTTTTTACATCCTTAAACATTTGGTATAATGCCATTTCACTACAAAATGAAACATGTCTGTGAGGAGTATGAAACAAAACAAAAAATCTGTAACTATGGTAAAATATTGGCAGCTGTTGCAAGAATTTACCGTTAAAAAAAATCTGGTGACTTTTAGATTAAACTAAGCAAGTTGTCTATATACTGTATTCTTTGGCTCTGAGTTTCCAAGCCCTCAAAACGCTCAGTCACATGAAACTCCGCTCAAAACAAAAACAAAAAACAAAACAAAAAAACAGTGTATGCTCTGTTTCCTCTTATTCCTCACTAACATTTTAAATTTTGTAGTAAAAGTGCATCATACAAAAGGTTTAAGGACATAAACTGCTCTTTTTCTTTAATTATATTCATAAGAACATACCAGCTCTGCTCTCTGCTGCCCCCTGCTGGTCTCGTCAGTGTTTCGTCATGGCACCAGTAGAGTACTCATTAAAAACAATGTTCTAGAGGTGACCATGAAAGGTTTAAAAAGATTTTTAAAAAGTAAAATATAGCGCCTTTAAAGAAAAACAGTTTCGCCTAAGCAAGTTTTCTCTCTGTCCCTGATCTGCATAAAAAAACATTGTTTTATGGAAAAATGAAGGTAATTCATTGTAAAGTTTTATATTGTCACCAGATTTTTATACGGTTAAACTCTGGTAACCACAGCTGCCAGGAATTTACGGTAACTTTTAAACAGAGCTGTTACACTACTTTTTGGATAAATGAATGAAAGCAGGTTGGATGTAGAGGGCTTGTTGATTGGTCGGTGCTTCCTGGAGTGGGCGGGGCTTTGTGGGAGAGGCGGAGGTTTGTGGTGGGAGAATACAGGATTATTCAAACATGCGTGAATGAAACAAAACACAACTAAAAATATGTTTTTGATGAAGGCACAACATTAGAACATGGGAGAAAAAGAGGAACAGCCCAGTTAAGCATAGAGCATGTTGAGAATATTTTTCATTTATTGTGTGACTTATGTTTTAAATGCCAAAGTGTGATATTGTTTGTAGTGTTGCTGTCCTGTAAGGAAGTGAGCCAGCCAGTGCGTGCAGACGCGGGTGCAAAAAACAAGAAGTAAAACCAAGCTAGGTCATGAACTTTGGGGACATATGTCTGGTGATTAGTCAAGACACATTGATTTAAACAGGAACCCCTCCTTTACAGCACACACTTCTGTATCACTGCTGGGCCACGTCCTGGACTGTGCCCATATATGGGAACAAACTGAATATGTGGGTTGGAGTACAACTCTTGTATAAATATTGTCTGCTAGGGGAAGTCAGCAGTTGAACTGCCCAACATTAAGACCTGATTAGACGTAGGCCGTAGGGACAGATTCAACCCAAGAGCTCTTGTATAGTTTTCTGCAAAATAAATGCTCAAAGACAATTGATTGGAGTCAGATTTTTGTTTTTCATAAATCCGCATAAACGAACACGACGACAAGCATGAATAAAATAATTGAAGTCTGGTGAAGTCCCAGCCTAAAAGCATAAAGTACCACAGGAGACCGTATCTGACAAATCAATAGAATCTGTGAATCTCTGCACTGTAAGAGGATTTTCTATAAACCAAGACAGTGACATTACAAAAGTGCATGCACACATTCAGTGCTTTCATTTCAACTTTATGAAAATGTTTCAACAGAAGCAGACCAGAACCAATTAAAAGCAGTATAAGGAGGAACATCAGGGCAGTTTCATTTACGTTGTATTTTTCTAACTTTGTATCTTTGCATTATTAAGCCTATGATTTCTCCACACAGCAGCAAAGAAAGACTGGGGCTGCAGGATGAAGGCAGATGTCGAGTTTGAAGAGGAATCTACATTTAAAATAAGAGCTCAAGTGTCAAGTGTGCATGGGTGAAAAGGGATTTAAGTAAAACCAGAGATAAATCCATGTACAGTGCAGCTACAGAGAGAGAGCTTCACATAAATGCATGGCTTTAACACAACACATGTAGCAGAAAAGGGAATCACATTTCATTTAACATACATTTTATTTTATATAAATTACAGGTGCACATGCTTCTGCGGACATCAAACATGTAAGTGACAGTAGGACACAGAGCTGGAGTCACTGAGGTGGGTGAAGAAGAAGTGAAGACCGGAGCAGGAGGAGGTTCACTGCCAGCAGGAAGTCAGACCTGTTCCCGTCTTCAGGGCTGCCCTTTGTGAGCCGGGATCAGAGGAACTCACCTGGGAACGCCTCAGGATTCCCTTGAAAGAACTGGAGGAAGTGTCTGGGGAGAGAGGTTAGGCATCCCAACAGCCTATTTTAATGTTGGGAATATGAACTTGTTCCATTTGTCCTTATTTTACAAATATACACACGATATAATTATGTCACAGATGGTGGAGAAACTTCAGATTACAATTTGTTTTCTACCACAACATTTACATAATGCTCAAGCTAAACACAGTTTGGACGTCAGTGATTTCATTTAACAAAATATTTGCGGTGAGGGAAAAGATAAAGGAAAATTATACAGTAACTGTGTGATTTTGGACATTGGACAACTCTTTTTCTGTTTCCTGGTCACTTCGTTTCAGTTTAATTTCTATGAGTGGAACAATCACAGACAGAGAAACCAATCAGAGAAATGAAGGGCGGGACTTTACTGTTGTTAAAATGGAAACAGGATGAAGAAAAAAATCCAACAGGTGACGAAGGAAAGCACTGAACACTGTTAATCAGGTCAGAGAAGTTATTACATTCACTCTGTATAACACGGCATCAGCTTGGTTATTCTTTATAGGAGATTACCTTCTGCTTTTGTAAGACGTGCTGCAGATAAACGGCTGTCCAGAGAGTCCTTATTCTAGACTCTACTGCCGGCTGTCCAGGCTAATTCTGAATTACCTGGACACGCAATCTGTCTGACAATGTGAAAGAAGTAGTGCTTTTGTGAGATTTATTTACATTCATTATGTTCCAGGAAAGAGACATAAAAAAATGCTGTTTCTGGCTTTGTCCTCAGGTCCCTTGTGTAGCATTTATTCACCGCTCAGTATCAGAAGTCATTATTAAGTCTTTGGTAAATCCACTCCGACTCAAACCACCTGCAGGTACGTGGATCTGAAGTCCGTCCCGAGCGCGTTTTTGGCGTTACATTTGTAGATGCCAGAGTTCGTGAGCACTGGGTTTTGGAAGACCAGACTCCCGTCCTCGGTCATGTGGATGCCGCCCTGCACCGTGTAGCGGTTGTGCGAGAAGAGCGTGGTCCTTCCCGGTAACGTCCACGAAATTTCCGGTTTGGGAATCCCAGTGGCGGCGCAATGCAGAGTCACCGGCGACCCTCGGCTGACTCTGGTGATGGCGCTCAGGGCGCCGGTGATGCGCGGCGGGTGCACCGTGACCACGACCGGGTAGGAGAGCGTCGCCGTCCCGTAAGAGTTAGAAGCTCGGCAGACGTACGCTCCCTTGTCGAAGGTGGCGACGTGTTTGAGTTGGAGCGTCCCGTTGGCGTAGACGGTAACTCGGCCCACGGCTTGAGGCTTGTCCAGGACGACTCCGTTGGGCAGAGTCCAGGTGATCGTGGCTTGGGGCCAGCCGTCCACTGTGCAGGGCAAGAACAGACTCTGTCCGTAAGTGATCTTCAACCCACCTGGGGAGGGAAACAACAAAATGAGAAATGTGGTCCTATACAAGAACTAAATGTGTGCAATAACACAGGTCTACAGCAAAATGCTTCTGGAACAAAAGTAGTGACATTTTTCTTGGATTAGGTCACTAATAAAGAAAAAGTAAGTGAGAAGTGCAGATTGGCGAAAGTTTCCAAGAAACAGTATTGGGTCAAAATAGAAAATTTATGCAAAATAAGGCAAAAACGGTGTTTATCAGAAGGTACAGTGTCTACAAGCAACCAGTTCTATCTGAAAGCTGCACATTCAATACATTCATTTTAATATGGATAGAGTTTTGACATAAAATGTTTTGTTTTTATTTGCAGAAATCTCTCTCTTGGAAGTGGACAAAATGCATGCATGTAGAGAAATTAAATATTTTCAAAATATAAATATTATTTTTAAGCAAAAACGCCTAAATCTATTGTATAAACAGATGTGATTTTGATGTGAAACAATATCATTAAATATCTTGAATACATTAGTGAACAGCACAGTTATCAATTGATTTTCAGTTCATCAAAATAAATGAGATTTAGCCACTTTTATCTCGGAAGCAGATCGAGTCCAAACATTTGTAGACCTGTGTAATCAATGTATTACTGTTACCGTTTCTTACTGACACTATTTTCATGTAAATATGTAAATATGTAAATATGTAAATATGTAAATATGTAAATATGTATGAATGTTTGAGGATCTGGGGCACTCTGATTTTTTTTAGGTTGCCTTTTTACAGCTGGCAGGGATGAAAATGAGTCTAATAATGCACACTGTCCCTTTTTAAATAAATAAAATAAAATAGTATCAGTTTTAACGTACAATAAATCATCAGGTGTTAAGATTTAACCCCTTCACGCCGTATGTCGCTAATTTGCAACCTATCATTTAATACAAAAATGGTACGTTGTGGAATGTTCACCTGAGCTTAAACAAACACAGCTGCTTCCGTCTGTTCCAAGCATGAGTTTGTCTGTCTACTTAAAAACAATGTCAAATAGACAGAAAGCTTCATGAGTAAAGAGTGTTTTTGTTTCTTGTTTTCAAAGCTGTTCATTTGTAAAGCATCAAAAGTTTATTTACAAACGTTTTGAGTATTTTGTGAAAAGCTTGAACTTTGTTTACGGTTCTATTATTCTAATCTGAACACACAATTGTTGGAAATAAATTCAGGCATTAAGGGGTTAATGAAAATAATAGCACATTTTTAAGTTCATGGCAGCAAATATGTCTCAAAAAAAAAGTTGGAGGACCTTTTTGTAATTAATAAAGTTAATTGTCCACATTTCAGTGAGGTGTGGGTATAAAAAGAGCTTTTTATAAAGGCATCTGGATTCTGTACATCAGACTTTCTCAAACCTTTTACACCAAGTTCCACCTTAGAAAACGTCTGGCCTTCCAAGTACCATCTAATCCAGGACTAAGCCAGAGTTAAACCTCGAGTAAACCAGGTCTGAACCAGGACTAAACCAGGAATACCAAGACTGAACAGCAATAAAACTCTAAATACCGTATTTTCCGCACTATAAGGCGCACCTTCAATGAATGGCCTATTTTAAAACTGTTTTCATATATTGGGCGCACCGCATTATAAGGCGCATCCACTAGATGGCGCTGCGCTAAAGGGAATGTCAATAAAACAGTCAGATAAGTCAGTCAGTCAAACTTTATTAATAGAATACAAACCAGCGTTCTTACAACTCCCTCGTTGAAAACTAGGGATGCACAGATACCACTTTTTTTCAAACCGATACGAGTATGAGTACTTCCATTTGAGTACGTACCGATACGAGTACTTATATAGGGGTAACTTTATAGTTTATACAGTCACACTACTGTATGTCATTCATCCCATACCGTGTCGTCTTTTTGCCGTCTATCCCCGCTCTGCGATGCTAAGTTATTTTTACAACAGAGTGGTTATAATATGGACATGTTATACCTCATTTGAAAGCTTAGATTCTCCTCTATTCAGTCGCTAAAATTATTTTAAAGACAGATTGAGCATCTGCGCATCACCTGCGGAGATTCGCCAAGACATACAGCAGCTAACACAATTAGCAACGGTACTTCTTATGTTTTATCAGACAACAACTGCTTCAGACTCCGCGCTTATATCATTTTCGGGACAACTACGTATGATTTGGGATAAGTCTGGTTGAGCAGAATGTAGAGCCAGCTTTGCTTTTAAAACCTGTCACTTCGGCGACGCCCCCTGAATACGGTGGCCATAATTAACCAACATTGATCCATATATAAGGCGCATCGGATTATAAGGCGCACTGTCAGTTTTTGAGAAAATTAAAGGCTTTTAGGTGCACCTTATAGTGCGGAAAATACGGTACTCTAAATAAAGTAGATCAGGACCCCTAAGTATCACCAGAAGAATCCTGCTGCTATCCTGAGAAAGTGCTGGACGTCAGGTCTTGTTAACGTTCCTCTGGTCTATATTAGTCAGAGTATTGTCCACCTGTTTGCCTGTTAATAATCTCTTTAATTTATTTTGTGTAAGTGCATCTGACGTTCAAACCGAGCAGACATTATAGCCTGCACTCGCTGCTTAGTTTCTCGAGAGCACGAAAAAGTCTTCCAATTTTATTTATTCACTTGCATCCTTTTAGAAATTACCGCATGGATCAGAAACTGTCTTTTTTTAAGTGTTGACACAGGTAATCATTCACATGGGTACTTTAGCAGGTTTTTACTCCAGATGCCCTTCCTGACAACTCTCCATTTATCAAGGCTTAGGACCAGGACATATTGTTTCTTATTAAAGTTGACTATGTAGAACTTTTTCTTATCAAAAATTGGTAAGATACATAGATAGATGTAGCAATGCGGCTTGTGTGGCCTGTTATAGCAGTTTGTACCACTAGATGGAGTCATGAGAAACTGCACAGCCTATTCATTAAAATAGGCTTAATTACATGTTTGATGCTTTATTAGGCCCACTGCTTTATTGTGGTGAGTTATTTAAAAGTGTAACCAACATTTTAAAATGCTAGCACCACCTGTTGACCAAAAAACCTTACTGCGACTTTACCTGTTGACCCTCTGATGACCGGTTTGCGTCCTGCCTCCAGTGCGTAGCGTTTTTCCGCTTGTCCCGCCACGTTTTTGGCCAAACACCTGTACACCCCTTTATCACTCTGTCCTGGCTGAGTGATCCTTAGAGTCCCGTTACCAGAACAATGCTGGAACCTCTGCAGCTTCACCCCGGGCAACAACATCGTCCCGTTGGGAAGCAACCAGGCGAAATCCGGGTTTGGCTTCCCTCTGGCCGGACACTCCAGCACCACCTCTGCTGCTCCGTCTTGTTTAATGGGAATAATTTCAATATTTGGGAATGCAAAGCTCGGTTTCTCGGCTAAAGACGCCACCTCGACTTCGACCGTAAGCGAGGATTCTCCCAGAAGGTTTTTGGCAAAGCACGAATACCTTCCTTCGTCGGTTTTGCGGACTCCACGTAGCTCCAAGCTGCCGTTTCGGTGAACTTGGAAGCGCCCGCCAAGATAAGGAACCGGAAAAGATTGTGCGTAAGGGGTCATCCACCACACTCTCGGATCTGGCTTCCCTTCGACTTTGCAGTCCAACAGAGTGGTTTGGTAGGACACAGCCAAAACCTTAGCGGAACTTTTTCCTTTCACTCCATTAATGAGTGGCTCTTGCTGCTCAATTTCAAGTCTCATGTTTTTGACGTCATCTCCGGCTGAGTTTCTAGCCACACAGACATACTTTCCCTCATCTGTGCCTGAAACTTTCTTGATTACCAACATGCCACTGCCCAGTATCTCGTATTTGTCCGAGAAAGCTGGTATTGCAGTACTTCTCGGCGATATCCACATAATCCTTGGCGCAGGTTCACCCACAGCTTCGCAGCTAAGTCGTGCAAAATCTCCCAGTCGGACCGTCACCAGCGACTGAGATTTTGATTTAATCTGCGGCGCGTTGGGTCCGACTTTGACGCTAACTTTCCGCTCGTCGACACCGAGTTTGTTCTTGGCGGTGCAAGTGTAATCTCCCTCGTCTTTTTTGCCCATCTGGTGCAGGAGGAGCGTGCCGTTGCCGAAGATGACGTAGCGGCGGTGTCTGAGGCCACTGTCGTCCGACTGCAGAGCGTTGTTGATCAGGGTCCCGTCGGGAAGGCTCCAGGAGACCTCAGGGTCAGGCAGGCCCGTGGCTACACAGTCCACCTGCATTGGAGGCGAGAATGATGGAATAGTTAAGGTCAAAGTGGGTGGTGACATCCCAGGACCTTCATATTTAAAACTTATAATTATTATGAGTTCAATTCAATGCAGTTTTATTTCTATAGCCCAGTATCACAACAAAAGTCGCCTCAAAGAGTTAATCAAACATAAACACACAGTTAGACATAAACAATAACTACACTAAACTAAACAGGCCCAGGACATCCCTGTCTGACTCTCCTTCTTGGTAAGGAAAAACTCCTAAAAAAAACAGCTGTGGGGAAATATGAGTAAAAGTAAGCATTTATTTATTTTTCCAAACCATTCATTACCACTACAGAACACTTTAAATGTCTCCCTATTCTTCTCAATTGACTTTTTTGAGCTTTTAACCCTGTTCTAATGTGGTCTCCTCCTCAGAAACAGAGCTGCAGTAGTATTCTGTTTGAGTAATCCTGTATGCTGAGGCGCTGCCTTTCTCCAGAGCTGAAAACGCTCGGTCTCATAGCTCTACATAGCTACGTGAAACCAGGGAGTGCTCCTTTCCGTTTCTAAAGCCCAGACACCGTCACTGGACTCGTTCTGATCATTTCAGCCTTAAACCTCCGTCACTACCAAGCATCAGCTCAGAAATCTATCTGTTAGCCTCATGTCGTTAACAGCTGTGCTAATTAGCAATTTTATGCTCTATCCAGTCCCCACCATTGCCAGCAAGGGGCGACGGACACCTAATCCAAATGTTCTCTGCAAAGTCAGAGTAACAGCTCCAAAAATTGCTAAAAGTGCTACTGCTGTTGTCGCACCTCAGACCCGTCTTGGTCTGAAGATAATTTTTCTCCGTTCTTGGTTTTATCTCGGTTATGGTCTGGGTCTCAAATCCAGTTTTACTCGGTTTTGTCTCAGTCTCGGATGTCGCGGTCTCTGAGATTTATTTATTTTTTTTTACCAAATGTTATAAGAAAATGCTTTTCTTCATAACTTTGGAGTATTCTAATTATTTTTCCACATTAGAAGAACCAAAAACATAATCTGTCTCTGTTTGTTTGTGGAGTCTGTTGCATTAGTTCATTAAAATGATCAATAATGTATTTGAACCAGTTTTTTCTATCCTTGTCCCTTTTATTTCATGTTAATTCTTAAGGTTTGGTCTCAACCTCCCTAGTTCCTCTATAGTGCACTCTGTAGTGGTCACGATATTTTGTAGTGGTGTCTAAATGTCTAGTGGATAAAAAATAGTGCACTTAAAAGCAATGGTCACTAGAGGTCAGTACAGACCAGAATGCTTTGCGAGTTTCGTCGGAGAACAGCGGGACCACGACAGGAGTTTAAACTGAACACAACACGTCTGAATGAAACCAGTTAGAACCGCCGTCTTTTCTTCTGTCAGGTTATGTTTATGATTAAATAGCTCTTAAAATGCTAACGTTAGCTTACGTTAGCCTGTACAGGCGACAGCTTCCCCTCATAATTCACAGAGCTGCAATAATCCAGTCTGTTTTTTTAATTAAATTGATGTTAAATAACATATGTACGAATATTATTTATCTATAAATAACTAAAATATGGCTACTTTTTTTTTTACACAGACGTCAGAGTCACGTGATCAACGGCGAGTTAAAAATAGTGAGCAAGCGTCCGAATCATTCACAAAATGAGTGCACTATAGTCTGCTGTATAGTGCGGGACTGTGTAGGGACTGAGGGGTTAGGGGCTAGGGAGGACGTTCGGACACAGCCTTGGCCTCGGTTCACTCTGGACTCGGCCTGGTCTTGGTCTGGATCAGTAAATGACTACAGCATTAGGTGCTACTGATGTTATTATTGAATATTTCTATATTTAGCTTTGCATATTACCATTAAACTTATATTTTGATGTACTACTGCTAAGGTTAATAACCCTTCAATATTAGTAATAATACTTTGATTTTATGTGATGTTTTTCTTCTTTCACTCTAAGGTCACTCTACTCTTAGGTGCATTCCAAATATGGCACAAATAATGAGCTTGTTACAAAGTTCTCAGACCCAAGGTTGCAGGGGGGGCTCCTGTCGATGGTGGGAAGACTCTGCAGAAACTGAGAACTTTTTGTGGCCCTGCCCTATGCACAAAAAAGTTACTCGAAGCCAAGAAGATAATGCTATGCAGAGGTTGTCATACATCGTCATACATAGTATAAAAACTTTAAAAAGCACTCATTCTGCTGACTGTAACCTTAGCTGTGTTTTTACTGAATAAACCTTCTGACTTGATTACACTTCTGAATCATCGTCCTCTTTGATGCTTTCACCCAAAATGAACAAATCCTTACATTATGTATAGGCTCGTACCTGGAAGTTCTCTCCGTAGGGAACTCTGGTCTGCGCAGTCCTCACGTGTTCGATCCTGGGAGGGGTCATCAGCACCTCCACCTACAGAAAAACAAACACCTTTCAGTTTTATAACGGCTAAGAACGAAGTCGCTAATGTGGGCTAATGTTGGCTCCTGTAACGCTCCTTCCCTCCTCGTACCTGGAACATCTCCACGTCCTCGCCGTTGGGTCTCTGGAACACACACAGGTAGTTCCCTCCGTCCAGTTCGGTGAGCTGCAGGATCCTCAGAGTCCCGTTCCGGAAAACTTTAATGGGTCTCTCTGGACTGGAGGCAGATGAGGTTTAGATTACAGCCATCGCTCAGGTTTCAGGACATTTGGGGACAGCTTAAATGAGTTAACATTGGAGCAACACTGAAGCTAATCTAATTCTTCCCTCGGCGTATCATGTATGGTCGCTGCAGCAAGCGGCTCACTCCATTTCATTATTTTACAGAGGTGCATTTCTGTAATTTCTGTATTTTGCAGTGGTTCTTACCTTTTCTTTTTTTCTCTTCTCTGTCTCAGGTGTGTATTTTATCACTAATGTTGATTTTCTAAATACAAATCTAATATTACTTCATGTTAACTCTCTCTGACTAAATTAGTTGCGTTGCTCCTGTTCAGAGACAAAAATGTCCCCGTTACAAAACATCATAGAAATTGTATACATATTTTTTTCATCTTTTTCTTGCATTCATCTTTTAATCAACTTCTACTCTGATCATAAATACCAAATATTGAATTGTTTTCAAAATTTTAACCCTTTTTATGCCGGTGTATATAATAGCGTTTCAGTCCATCTACACCAGTCATGTCCAAAGTGCGGCCCAGGGGCCATTTGTGGCACGGGTCGAGTTTTCACATGGCCCTCAGCTTCTGAGACAACATGTATTACCGTATTTTCCGCACTATAAGGCGCATCGGATTATAAGGCGCACCTTCAATTAATGGCCTATTTTAAAACTGTTTTCATATATAGGGCGCACCGCATTATAAGGCGCATCCACTAGATGGCGCTGCGCTAAAGGGAATGTCAATAAAACAGTCAGATAAGTCAGTCAGTCAAACTTTATTAATAGATTACAAACCAGCGTTCTTACAACTCCCTCGTTGAAAACTAGGGATGCACAGATACCACTTTTTTTCAAACCGATACGAGTACGAGTACTTCCATTTGAGTACGTACCGATACGAGTACTTATATAGGGGTAACTTTATAGTTTATACAGTCACACTGCTGTATCTCATTCATCCCATACTGTGTTGTTTTTTTGCCGTCTATCCCCGCTCTGCGATGCTAAGTTATTTTTACATCAGAGTGGTTTGAACACAACTAACCATGGCTAAAATTTGCTGAATATGGACATGTTATACCTCATTTTAAAGCTTAGATTCTCCTCTATTCAGTCGCTAAAGTCATTTTAAAGACAGATTGAGCATCTGGGCATCACCTGCGGAGATTCGCCATTACATACAGGAGCTAACACAATTAGCAACGGTACTTCTTATGTTTTATCAGACAACAACTGCTTCAGACTCCGCGCTTATATCATTTTTGGGACAACTAGGACAACAAAAGGACAACTGCTTAAGTTTTAGGACTTTAGGATTTGGGATAAGTCTGGTTGAGCAGAATGTAGAGCCAGCTTTGCTTTTAAAACCTGTCACTTCGGCGACGCCCCCTGAATACGGTAGCCATAATTAACCAACATTGATCCATATATAAGGCGCATCGGATTATAAGGCGCACGGTCGGTTTTTGAGAAAATAAAGGCTTTTAGGTGCGCCTTATAGTGCGGAAAATACGGTACTTTTGGCCCACCAGTGTTTCCGTAGCTTGACCTGTGCATTTGTGCCTCTCGTTAACTACTCTGCCTTTTGTCTTCTAACTTGTTGCAGTTGTGTCTCTAAAATACACAATTTGTATAAAATGTCAGTGCAAGTTTTGTATGTTTGTATTAGAAATTCTGTCATTACTCACTAAAGCATTAAAAATATATGACCTAGAGGAGATTTTTTTAAGTTCAAATGTTATTTTGTCAGGGACTTAGATTTTGTTGTCAAAGAAAAACAAAGATAAGCATGGCTTTTGCAAACAAAGTGCTGTGTGTGCGTTCAGTTCCTACTCCAGAAAACATCAGGAGGGACGGTCGGCCCTGGGACATTTGCACATCTTCAAATCTGGCTCTCTATGGAAAAAGTTTGGATGCCCCTGATCTACACAATTTCGTTGTACACCTTGTATGTATAATAAAGCACTTTATTTTACTTTACCAACAACATTTATTCAGATAGAGTTGGGATTTTTTTTTGTAGTAATAAAATAGTACGACCACTTTTAATGGGCTTTAATGGTAGTTGTTTTTTAGATTGTACATATCCCTAAAAATAAATGTTGCTGGTGATCTCTGACAGACCCAAGGCTGTAATAATCCACCCAAAAATCCACTTTGCATTGAGAATTTTTAATTTTTTGTGTGTTTTTTTACTATAAAATGTAGATGCTATTACACACACAGGCATAAAAAAGGTTAAAATTCAGAAAATAATTTAACATTTGGTATTTATAATCAGGGAACAAGTTGATAAAAGAAAGATTTAAAGTAGGGCTGCACAATATATCGCAAAAATATCGTTATCGCAATATCCGTATCGCAAGAATCTAAATATATCGCAATAACGCTGTGGTCTTCCATCTGACAGAGATTTACACTGAAGAATCATTTTCCACCAGAGCCTTAAAAGAACATGTGTTGTGACTAAATAAAAATGTTTAAAAAGTCCAGTTTTAGTGGTAATTTAATTAATTTAGTCACAGCTTAGCCTTGTTTTATTCCTGGTTTAGTCTGTGTTTAGTTTAGATTTTGCCGCTGTTTTGACTTGTAAATACAGGAACTTACATTTTTGTAAAATGTCGTGAATTTAACTTTCTATGTTCGAAAAGGTTAAGGTTAGGCTCTATTTTCAAATATCGCAATAATATCGTTATGGTAATTTTCAACATAGTTATCGAATATCGCATGTTTTCTCCATATCATGCAGCGCTAATTTAAAGATTTATGGCCAAAAGTCTTAGAAATTGTGCTCTAATCCCATGTGTCCTTTAGGAAAAATGGGTGTTTGGCGTTCGGAGTAATAACCCAGGACAAGCGAGGGCAGATCTGTACATTTGTATAAAAACTGGCCTGTATCTGTATTCCAGGACGGTCCTGGAGGGAAGCTGCCAGACCGTTCCCCTCTTGGATCCCGTGGACTCGGGACAGTGCAGATACACCGCAGACCCGTACATCGCAGTGACCGATTGGTGCCGGGACGGGACGGCGGGACGGTGAGCGGGCGGGGCGGGGGGCGGGGCCGGGAGCGGGGGCTGAGGGGGAGGAGGAGGGGGAGGGAATGAAGAGTAATCGGCGCTGACTTCGATCTGAATGGTTCTTTTGGCAAAACCGACGGCGTTGGTGGCCAAGCACTCGTACCTGCGCAGAGGGAGAGAACTTATTACAGAACATGTTCCAGCAGATGGCGCTGTAAAAGAAATACAAAGAATTAGTCTGTGATGTTATTTCAAGTTTGATTTCCAAAGGGCTGAGCAAATAAGCACATTTTGATAAATACAGTGTGTAGGGGCTGAAATGCATCTTTCACTATTTGGTGTTATTTTGAATCAAGGACGTAACTTTGGGTGTAATATTGGGTTTGTTTTTTTTACACATTCAATCATGTACTTTTGTAAAAGGAGTGCGCTAATTTGGAGTTTCTGTATTAGAAATGCATTATGATATTTTTACTGTGATTTACTTAACAGCTGTGTACTAGGCCAGTAGTTCCCAAAGTGGGGTCCGGGGCCCCCTGGGGGTCCGCGAAGATACTACGGGGGGCCCCCAGAGGTTGTCTATATTTTAATTTCAATTTGAATTTATTATTATTATTATTATTATTATTATTATTATTATTATTATTATTATTATTTCAGACACATGGTTTTGGTTCATAAAAACAAATAAAACATACGGCCTATTAATAATAATAATAATAATAATAATAATAATAATAATAATAATATTTATAGAGCACTTTTCAACACAAAGTTACAAAGTGTCTTACATTTAAAAAAAAAAACAATGAAATCAATATAAAACCAAACACAATAAAACAAGCTAAAAGCAAACTAAGTTAAAAATGCAATTCTGTAAAAGTACGTTTTCAATTTAGATTTAAAAGCAGACAGAATTTGCCGACCTAAGCTCTTCAGGCAGTTAACATTGCAGTGGTCTCCACTTTTATCCAGAACCACTGTATTTTTGTAAATGTATTAGAACTAGGGATGCCTATTTCCACCACTAAGAAAAAAATTATAATTTTTTTATGAACACTGTTTTCTCAAAATTATGACTTAAGATCTCATAATTATGAGATACTAAGTCATAATTGTGAGATACTAAGTCATAATTATGAGATATTAAGTCAAAATTATGAGATATTTAGTGGTGGAAATAGAACAGATGGTCATTGCAGGAATTAATTTAAAATATACCATTATACCAAGCTGGAAACAGAATTTTCCATAATGTCTCGGTCGTAAAGCAAGTACACCAAGTAGGACTGGACATTAGATCAAGAACAAATATAAAAAATCAAATATATCACAATAAATTGAAAGAATATGGTGAAAGCAGTGCAGCTCCCTATTTGTTTCCACAGCACTTGGTAGAATGGTTACAGTCACAATATGGCGGCTGCGCTGGAGCTCACCTTTAGAGTCCACTCTAGTGTTTAATTTATCTCTCTATGGCTTTTATATTTACCTCCCTTTGACTGAACAACACAACAGCTTTAATGGATGGAGATAAGAAGTAAATGAGAAAATAATGAAATTAAAAGCATACATAATGTACTATTCAGATTATCTCTACCTCCCGGCATCAGAGGGCGCCATGTTCTTCACAAAGAGCGTCCCGTTGGGGAAAACGAAGAGCCTCCGTCCCAGGAACTGTGAGGGTTTGACGAGGAGGCCACCGGGGAGCGTCCACTTCAGAGACGGCACTGGTTCTCCCTTCACAGAGCAGTGCACAAACACACTCCTGCCTAAAACACAGAGAATAAACCAGGACTAAACCAGGGTTAAACCAGGACTAAACCAGGGTTAAACCAGGACTAAACCAGGACTAAACCAGGACTAAACCAGGGCTAAACCAGGACTAAACCAGGGTTAAACCAGGACTAAACCAGGGTTAAACCAGGACTAAACCAGGACTAAACCAGGGTTAAACCAGGGTTAAACCAGGGTTAAACCAGGACTAAACCAGGGTTAAACCAGGACTAAACCAGGACTAAACCAGGACTAAACCAGGGTTAAACCAGGACTAAACCAGGGTTAAACCAGGACTAAACCAGGGTTAAACCAGGACTAAACCAGGACTAAACCAGGACTAAACCAGGGCTAAACCAGGGTTAAACCAGGACTAAACCAGGGTTAAACCAGGACTAAACCAGGGTTAAACCAGGACTAAACCAGGACTAAACCAGGACTAAACCAGGGCTAAACCAGGACTAAACCAGGGTTAAACCAGGACTAAACCAGGGTTAAACCAGGACTAAACCAGGACTAAACCAGGACTAAACCAGGGCTAAACCAGGACTAAACCAGGGTTAAACCAGGACTAAACCAGGGTTAAACCAGGACTAAACCAGGACTAAACCAGGGTTAAACCAGGGTTAAACCAGGGTTAAACCAGGACTAAACCAGGGTTAAACCAGGACTAAACCAGGGTTAAACCAGGACTAAACCAGGGTTAAACCAGGACTAAACCAGGACTAAACCAGGGCTAAACCAGGGTTAAACCAGGACTAAACCAGGGTTAAACCAGGACTAAACCAGGGTTAAACCAGGACTAAACCAGGACTAAACCAGGACTAAACCAGGGCTAAACCAGGACTAAACCAGGGTTAAACCAGGACTAAACCAGGGTTAAACCAGGACTAAACCAGGACTAAACCAGGGTTAAACCAGGGTTAAACCAGGGTTAAACCAGGACTAAACCAGGGTTAAACCAGGACTAAACCAGGGTTAAACCAGGACTAAACCAGGACTAAACCAGGACTAAACCAGGGTTAAACCAGGTCTAAACCAGGGTTAAACCAGGGTTAAACCAGGACTAAACCAGGGTTAAACCAGGACTAAACCAGGGTTAAACCAGGACTAAACCAGGACTAAGCTAGGACCAAACTAAGAATAAACTAAAACTTAACCAGGACTAGACTGGGACTAAACCACAGCTAAACAAGGACTAAACTATGGCCAAACTAGGACAAAACTAAGACTAAGCCAGTGTTAAACCAGCCAGGACTAAACTAGGACTAAACAAAGACTAAACCAGGCCTAGTCTAGGACCAAATCAAGACTAAACCAGGGTTAAACCAGGAACAAACTAGGTCTAAAACAGGACTAGACCAGGGTTAAACTAAACAAGGACTAAACTATGACCAAACTAGGACAAAACTAAGACTAAACCATAGTTAAACAAGGCCTAGACTTAGACTAAACCAGGACTAAACCAGGGTAAAAACTAACCGGGACTAAACTAGGACCAAACTAGAACAAAAACCAGGACTAGACTGGGACTAAACCAGGGTTAAGCAAGGAATAAACTAGAACATACACACTCCTGCCTGCACACAGACAACTTGATTTTATTTTTGTGTCAAAATACCATAAAACATTAAAATTGAAATATAATTTGATACCTGGCTGAATGATGACGGAGTCCGTCACTTTCTCGCTGATACTGGGAGGTAGCGCCGCCACATGGACGTGATAGGTCACTGTATCTGCCCCCGCCGCATTACTCGCTATGCATTTATAATCCCCTTTACTGGAAAAATTTGCTGAGTGAATTTGCAGCGTCCCGTTTGGGAACAGGGCCATCGGAGCCAGGACCGTGTGGAGCGTCCCCGCCTCTCTCACAAACGTCCGGTCGGGAAGAATCCAGGAAATCTGAGCGGCCGGTTTCCCAGAGGCCGAGCAGTCCAGAGCCACGGTTTGGCCCAGATACACGGAGACCTCGGAGGATTTGGGAGGCTGGATCTTTGGGGCCCGGGTTTGGACGGCTAAAGTGATGACGGTGCGGTCCGAGCCGAACTTGTTGTGGGCGGTGCAGAGGTACTGCCCCCTGTCCTGGAGCTGGACGGATTTGATCAAGAATGTGCCGTTTTGGAAGACTTCGAAGCGGGGGCCGTGTTTGGTGTTGGCCGGGATCGAGGCGCCTACAGGAAAAGGACAAAGATTAAAAAAATAACTGTGATTCTCAGACTTGACCAGGGTTAAAACATAATCAAGAGTGATGTGGGAAAATGTGTGCTCTGAATGTCATTAAGGAATTGGAAGCCAACTCTGGAGAGAGTTCGACTGGAAAACAAAAACTAGATTTTTTAGAACTCCTTTAAGGACATACGTGACTAAAAGTAGCACTACAGACAAATGTTGGAGAGACTGTGGCATGGTTGGTGACCGCACTCAGGTCTTTTGGGATTTCCCAAAAATAAGAACATTCTGGGAGAATATCAAAAAGAAGATAGAGGACATTTTAACCTCTTAAACCCGAATAGAGCCCGACGGGGCTCCGCCCCCTTGCATCCGCTTGTTGGGACCATAGCGGGGAGATACAGCGGCTGACACACACATGTTTGACATCCTCGTGTTCGGACAATTCATGGCAACAAAACTATCTACTTCAATTTCTATTCAACAGATGGATTCCGCCTGGATTTTTAAAAATAAAACATGTATATCTTTCCATTACTTTGTTTATTTGGCACAAATTTTGCTGCAGTAGACCAAGATATGTGACATTTTCAATTTATGTTGTTATTTGCTTCACTACAGGAAGGAAAAAGGCTTTTTTGGAGGCAAATGTGTGTTTTTTTTTTCAGGCGGAAATTAGAATAATCCATTTCAACCTCAATTTATTGTCAAACAATATAATTTATTAATATTATTTCTCTTCCACAGTAATCCCCAAAGTCCACCAATTAATTTGCTTCCAAGGTTAGCTATGTACACCTGGTAAATGCTAACTAAAACCTTAATAAATGTAGATATAGAATTTTCAGGAAAAAGGCCTCAGAGCTTAACAGGTTAAGGGCAGATCTTCCCATGAATCCTCTCATATTCCTGTTGGATTTATTTATTTTTATTTATTTCGCCTTTATTTTACCAGGTTAGTCCCATTGAGATTAAGAATCTCTTTTGCAAGGGAGACCTGGCCAAGAGGGCAGCAGCAAGTTACAACAGAGATTCACAAACACAACATTCAAACTTTCTCACAGATGAGGTGAATTGCAATGATTTCACAAGAGCTTTGAACTCATTCAGTGTAACAAGTGCTTGAAGTTGAAGTTCAGATTGTAATTTGTTCCAGGTGTTTGGTGCTGAAAACCTCAATCCTTTCTTGCCCAGTTCAGTTCGTACTTTGGGGACAGTAAATTGTGAAACATCCATAGATCGAAGATTGTAACTTCCATTTTTCCTTATTAAAAGACTAGACAAATATGATGGAATACTACCCAGAATGGTTTTGTAAATGAATACATACCAATGAACAAGGCGTCGGGCACATAAGGAAGTCAGATTAACTTTAGAATAAAGTACACAATGGTGAGTAAGTGGACGACAATTTGAAATGAATCTTAGTGCCCCATGGTACGCACCATCAAGCCTTGAAAGACAACACATCTCCATAGTCAATAATAGGTAAGAAGGTTGTCTCCACCAGTTTCCTTTTTACACTAAAAGAAAAACAACTCTTATTTCTGGAATAAAATCCTAGCAGAAGTTTCAGTTTTTTGGTAAGAGACAAGATGTGGTCCTTGAAAGACAACTGAAAATTTGACACTAACTCAATTTGTTGTCCTTTTCTTGTTAAAATGTTCTCAGATAGTGCAGATCTCATATTTACTGAAGTCGTAAAGAACATACATTTGGTTTTGTCTGCATTTATTCACCAAAGACTCTCTCACTGAAGACCAGCGTTACATCTCCCATGTCCTACTGCTGGCTGCAAGAAAGACCTTCACCTAAACTGGCTTAAGCCCCGCCCACCAACTACAGCTCAGTGGATGCAAAAATGAAAACAGGTTTATTTGATGGAGTGTCTGACTGCCCAACTACCGCTGAAAATGGAAATATATTTGAATATAGGATGTACTAACCCCCCATTCTGCATTTATTTACTGTTTTTTGTGTCAGGATGAGCCCAATCCCATGTTTTTGTTCATGTTAGTTGCCTGTAACTTTGCAATTCAAGGCAATAAAGTAAAGAAAAAAAAACAAAAAAAAACAGGACTAATCCAGAGTTAAAGGTATTAGGGAGGATCTTTATAAATTCATTTTTTGCAATATTTATTAAAACTACCTTCATTGCCCTGTATAAGGCTTATAAATTGGTGTATTAGAAAATATAATAATAATATTAATAAACTGTGGACTCTGTGGGACTTAAAAAACCTCATCCAATCGTTTTCGTCATGAGTACGTTAACCATTGTTCCATGGACTCGCCATTCATTCGTTCATCTTCCTAGTTTCGGCGATACGTGCGCGTTCTTGTGCCTGTGCATGCGTATTCACTATGTAGTCCGGCGTTAGCACCACGTTAGTGCCACGTTAGCGTAGCGCGGACAGCCTGACTTGGAAGAGCACAATGGCTGAGGAAAACCGTGAACCGGGCGGTCACAAAAGGAAAACTGTTTTTGAAGTGAACCAGAGGAGGAGGAGAAAAACTGTAGAAGAGCAGAATAAAACCTGTGTAGTTATTGGTGATTCCTTCAAAGGACAGCGTGCGCTGTAGGAACAGAAAGGGCTTCAGACGATGCATTGGTCGCCAAGTTTCTGCTGGACAGGTAACGTTTATCTTATTGTTTGAAAAAAATGCCTTTTTTCTTTATCTGTTGAACCTTTTCAACTGTACAGCAGTCAGTTTGCTAATGCTACCAATAGCAGGAGGACATATATTTTTGCTCACATTTAGGGACTGTGCATGTGACTGGGTCTGTGTGGGGAACTAGGTCAAAGGTCGCGCAGACAAACAATGCAGGTCTAGGTTTAGGTGAATCTCTGCTGATGCCGGCTGTAAACAAACACTCGTGTTCCAACGCTCGTGCAGTCGCTGTGGAGGAGTTCCTTGGAAAGGAACAGTGAAGGGCGGGGCCTGACGCATGCGCGTTATTCAAAAAAGGACAAACAGTCGCTGGTTTCTCAGCAGTCGAAAAAAATCCTCCCTAATATCTTTAAACTAGGACTAAATTAGGGTTAAAGCAGAACTAAACCAGGTTTAAACGTGTGTTAAACTAGGACTAAGCCAGAACTAAACCACGACTTAACAGGATTAAACCAGGACTAAAAATCAGGAATAAAACTGACTCTGAATGAAACTAAATCACGACACGAACAGCAAAAGACTCTTGAGTTCCCCCTAGAAGAAGTCTGCGTACCACCAGAGGGGCCTGCACCACAGTTTGAGAACCACTGCCATAACATTTTTAACTTTGTCCCAGAAAGACCCGCACTCACTGAGAACCTGGCGTCCTGCAGCAGATTCCTTAAATTCTGGAAATCCTCCTCTTGGCCCAGGTTTTTCAGCCTCTGCCAGAGTCTGCTTAAATCATTTTCTGTATCAAATGTTTCCTGCTTCAATAAAAAAACCTAAAGAGTTGCAATTTTGGAGCCACTCTGACCCCAATGAAACTTTGGCCCCGTAAAAGTTGTTGACACCCATTTAACTTATGGTTCAAAACCATAAAAAAACAACAAAAAGTAATATTTTAGGACAGGAGATAATCACTTTTTATTCACTGCAATGATAATTTAAGTTTAGTACCATTCAACACTACGTTATAGAGGTCGACCGATATATCAGGCCGATTTTTGCATTTTAAAAGAATGGGTTATCAGCCGATTTTTGCACTTTTATGTGTGATATGTATAAATAGCACAACATGCTTCTATGCAATGATTTAATTCATGTGATTTAATTTAAAAAGAGGTCAAAAACACTAAAAAGGTTGGCAGTAAATATTAGTAAATTCACATAAGCCTTAAAAACAATGTAATTACAGTTAAAAGTGTGTTAAAATGTTTATCATATTTCATGTTGTATTAATATTTTTCTAATTTCCTTTAAGGTAATAATAATCTAATTCATTGGAAATCAGTTGATAAGCCTTGATTCTTCCTCTCTGTTTTCAGGTAATGATGACCAAATATGAATGTTTGTAAGGAATGTACATTGTTGAAACGTTACACAGTTTATTTTGTGTTAGTTTGGGTTGAAATTAAGTTCAGTTTTATCGCTGTTCAACGCGAAAAGACGTCACCGTGCGTGCACCTCTTGTGTTGTCACTGTTTTGTGTGAAGCTCGATAGTTTGTAATGTCAGTCCTGTGGTAAAATATGTTTTTTTCCGTATATTATTGTTTTGTGTAGATGTAAGCTCTTCTTCCATTTGTCATTTAAGCAGTAGTTATATTTGTCAAATGTTAATTATTGTTCAAAGATGAGGGAAACACCACTCTCTGTTTTCAGGGGTGTAACAAATAGTAAGTAAGTAAGTAAAGTTTATTTATAGAGCGCTTTTCACAGATAAAATCACAAAGTGCTTTACAAAGTGCAATCATAATAATAAACACATACAATCAATAAAAGTAAAAGGTCAAAACAAAGCCCAGTTAACTAAAAACTTGTTTAAATAACAGTGTCTTAAGCTGCCTTTTAAAAGAATTGACAGAGTATTTTTGGTCAGACACATGGACACCAGCTTCTCCAACCATTGTTTGGGCTTCTTACAGTTTGTATAAAACATCCAAAATCACTTTATCTTAGCCTGAAAAGCTCAAAATAGCAATAAAAAGATTTGGCTCATTTCTCTGGAACAGAACCATGAGAAATCCAAATACATTCTGTAGCTCTCCTTAAGCTAAGAGATTGCTTCACAGGTTTTCTCAAAAAACGACTCTTTAAAGGTATTAGGGAGGATCTTTATGAATTCATTTTTTGCAATATTTATTAAAACTACCTTCATTGCCCTGTATAAGGCTAGAAAAAATAATAATATTAATAAACTGTGGATTCTGTGGGACTTGAAAAACCTCAACCAATCATTTTCGTCATGAGTACGTTAACCATTGTTCCAGGGACTCGCCAATCATTCTGACTTCCTGGTTTCGGCGATAGTGCACGTTCTTGTGCCTAGGTTGTTCCTGAGTACGCAGTATGTTTATGTAGCCCAGCGTTAGCCGAGCCTCATCGTAGCGCAGCCTGACTTCGAAGAACACTTTAGCTGTGTCCCAATTCAACGGCTGCAGCCTTCGTCGGCTACATCTGAAGCTGATTACGTCACAGTCGGCGCAGGGCTGTCCCAATTCGAAGGCTGCTTCAAATGCAGCCCACAAATGCGGCCTTCCTTTCCCGCTGAACGAAGGCTGCGTCGGGTGCATCCTTCATGGCCCAACGTATCCCATGATGCACTGCGCGCTGCTTGTCTGACGTTCGAAGATGGCAGAGGCGGAGAGAGCTGCTCAAACTCCTCCAGAAGTAAATTAAACAAAATAAAAAATAAGATAAGTGTAATTTCTGGCTCCATTTCTGCTCATGTGACCAATGAATAAAGTGAATTAGCGAGCAGCTGCGGTACTGGTTGCTAGGCGACAGCGGCGCAAACGTGAGAGGAGGAGCAGCTGTTGACGTACGCTCCGTGGACCGGACCGTCCCATTTCGGCTCGGCCTTTGCGGTCCACGAAGGCCACAAGAAGGAGTAGCCTCCGTGGACCACGACCTTCGAAGGCTGCAGCCGTTGAATTGGGACACAGCTAATGGCTGAGGAAAACTGTGAACCGGGCGGTCGCAAAAGGAAAACTGTTTTTGAAGTGTACCAGAGGAGGAGGATAACCGCAGAAGAGCAGAATAAAACCCGTGTGGTTCTTGGCGATTCTTTCAAACGATGGCGTGCGCTGCAGGAACAGAAAGGGCTTCAGACGATGCATTGGTCGCCAAGTTTCTGCTGGACAGGTACGTTTATCTTATCGTTTTTCTTTTCTTTTCAACTGTACAGCAACCATCACTTTGCTAATGCTACCAACAGCAGGAGGACAGATATCTGTGCTGTGATTGGCTCTGTGTGGGGAACAAGGTCAAAGGTCGAGCAAACAAACAATGCAGGTCTAGGTTTAGGTGAATCTCTGCTGATGATGGAAAGGAACAGACACATGCGCAGTATTCTAAAAAGCAGTCGAAAACAATCCTCCCTAATATCTTTGTTCTGACAGTTCATTAGAGGTCACTGTGGCAGCGCTGCTGTAACTCCAGGATGCTTTGGGACGTCCTGAGTCCCTGTGTTTTGTTTACCTGTGGAGACTTTGGTCCATGCGACGCTGGGTTGGGGGTTCCCCGTGGCCTTGCAGGGCAGGAACACGTCGCTCTCGGCCAGAGCGGACACGCTGGCAGAGGTCACGGTGATGATCCGAGGTTTGGCTCCGGAGGCGTCTCTCCCCAGAGCCCAGGGGAACGGCGGGGCAGCTGTGGGCCGCCGGGAGCTCACACGACCTAAAGAAACACAACAGAGATACTTAATACGCAAAAACAAGTCTGCGATATCAGCTGTGTGCGCAGGAGCAGGAGAATCTGTGCAAAAGTAAACAGATAAATACAATCCAAATACAATCCACTGTGATCACATCAGTCTATGCAAAAACTAGTGATGGGATTTTCGGTTCATTTCAGGGAGGGATCATTTGGTTCGGCTCAAGCCGGCTCTTTTGGCTCCCTAATGGCTCTTCACTTTACCAACTATATCTTTGATATTTCAGCCAAATTTAGCACAGTTTTGACAAATGAGTTGTATTGTGTACTCATACATATAAATACATGGATTGTAATGAAGAATTCAAAATTTCCGATGCTTTGAAACTCCCCAATGAACTGACTTCCTCACAGAACCACTCTACTACACACAGCATATAATCACACCTGTAATTAGGTATAAAAATAAAAAGGACAGATGTTTACTGTATTTTCCAGACTATAAGTCGCACTTTTTCCATCGTCTGTCTAAGGTGTGACGTATCCTCAGGTGTGACTTATATATTAAAATATTTCAGGTGTTGTTTAGAGGGCGCTCTAGGCTTGTGTACCAGCATCTGCTGCACCTGTACCACTGACAATTTAAAATGTAAACATTACCACTAACAACTTAGGCTATAAAGACACCTGAGAAAGAGCGGAATAATTGGAAATGGAACTGATGCTGAGTCTGACGACAGCCACGCAGAGGAGGAAGCGGCGCTTCGTCTACCTCCGGAGTTGGCGGAGTTGTTCAGAAGCGACACCGAGGATGAAGAATTTAAAGGATTTAGCGATTAGGAGTGAGATGGTGAGTTTGGTGAACTTGTTATATTATGTTCTTTATGCTATAGTTATGTGAATAACTGTTAATATATTACGTTAACATACGAGACACCTATTCAGTTCGTTGTTTATGCTTCATGTAGCTGAATAACCATCAATGTGTTACGTTAGCATAGCGCACACCTATTCAGCTGTTGTTCTCTATTCTATTATTACTATAACTTGCCTTTCAACATGAAATGTCTGTTCTTGGTGTCAGATTTTGTAAAATAAATTTCCCCCAAAAAATGTGACTTATAGTCCAGTACGACTTATATACATTTTTTTCTTCTTCATTATGCATTTTTGGCGAGTGCCACTTATACTCCAGAGCGACTTATAGTCCGGAAAATACAGTACTTTTTTATTTAAACACACACCTTTAACAAAAAGCAGGGCTTTATTCAGCAGTAAAAAGTAAAAACAACAGCGACAGCTGCCCTCAAAACTCAAAAAACTTTATCATAAATATACAGCCTAATAAAAAATAAATAAGTTTCTAGCTGTAATGTTTAACTTTTATTTTTCAGGGCAGGTTGGAGGAAGACCAACTGCCTCAGCTCAGATCCAGTTTCTTCTCTCTGTTTTTATCAGCCCTGTTTTTGAAAAGATCCTTTCATAAAAAAACCTCACCGTTCACTAAAAGAGCCGACTCTTTGTACCCATCACTAGCAAAAACCCACCATTATAAAAGAATCTTCTTACCTCCAGCGGGCCATTGACCTCCGTAAGGTATCCCTTGAGGAGTGGGGTACCTGGGGCGAGGGGTGGGATAGAAGCCGGAGAAGGAGGAGGAGGATTTCCCGAAGTGTGGAGGAGGCAGAGTGTAGCTGTGGGAGGAGACTTTGGGGGTGTAGGCTCTGTGAAGGTGAGGGGTGAAGGGTTTCGGGGTGAACATAAACGGGACTTTGTTGTAGCTGGTGCGTGGTCTGGGGGTCACTATCTTCCCCAGCTGGGCCATACGGTCGAGCTGCGCCTGGAAAATGTGATATAATGTGATATATATATACAGTGATATAATCAGCAGAATTAGCATCACTAGCTACACAAGTAAATTTACATGGGTGATTTCATTTTATTCCTGTTTTAGGCCTGCTTTAATTAGGGCAAGTGCTGGTTAAGAACTAGTTTAGTTATGGTTTGGACCTGGTGTGATCCTGGTTTAGTCCTAGTTTTATCCTGGTTTAGTCCTAGTTTTATCCTGGTTTAGTCCTAGTTTCATCCTGGTTTAGTCCTAGTTTTATCCTGGTTTAGTCCTAGTTTCATCCTGGTTTAGTCCTAGTTTCATCCTGGTTTAGTCCTAGTTTTATCCTGGTTTAGTCCTAGTTTTATCCTGGTTTAGTCCTAGTTTTATCTTGGTTTAGCGCTGTTCTAGCCTCAGAATCAGAAAACTTTATTGTTCCCTTAAAGTGCAACACAGACAGAACAAGACACAGTAACAGGTACAGTATCAGAGCATAAGTCTTGGTTTAGTGCTGGTCTAGTCTTGGTTTAGTCCTAGTTCTGTCCTGGACCACACCTCTGTCCTGGTTTAGACCTGTTTTAATCCCAGTTTAGTCTTAGTTTAGTCCTGGTATAGTCCCTGTTTTGTCCTTATTTAGCAGTGTTCCTCAGTTTACAGCAGACTTGGATAATTTAAGCTCATTTTAATTCATTTTTGAAAGCCAAATCTTTTCTGAAGTGGTACTTGGTGTGAAAAGTTACAGTTAAATGAAAGTAATAATATGATTCTTTTGTGTATTTGCATGTTGCACCTGTCTGTATCTGTTCCTGAGTCGGGTGATGAACAGCTGATCCATGGTGGGTTGGTTTGGACGATGCTGAGGTGGAAGATGTTGGTTAAACCGTGAGTTTCCTGAAGAAGGAGGAGGAGGAGGAGGAGCTGTGGGTTTGACCGTCTCGGCTGAGATCTCCGGTCGGTTTGTGACCGGAGCGTGGACCCAAGGGTGCTGGAACGGCCAGGGACGAGGGGTGGGCACCGAGTGGGACCCTGGGACTGTACAGCAATAAGGAAGGGTAAACAAACAAACAAAACAATAAAAAGAACATGGTTTCTCCCAAACAGATAATAAGAAGAGTAAGAATAATTATCTAACAATATAAACTTTAAGGCTGCACGATATGGAGAAAACATGTGATATTCGATAACTATGTTGAAAATTGCGATAACGATATTATTGCGATATTTGAAAATAGAGCCTACTTTTCGAACATAGTAAATTAAATCCACTACATTTCAAAAAAATGTAAGTTCCTGTATTTACAAGTCAAAACAGCAACAAAATCAAAACTTAACACAGACTAAACCAGGAATAAAACAAGGCTAAGCTGTGACTAAATTAATTAAATTACCACTAAAACTGGACTTTTTAAACATTTTTATTTAGTCACAACAAATGTTCTTTTAAGGCTCTGGTGGAAAATGATTCTTCAGTGTAACTCTCTGTCAGATGGAAGACCACAGTGTTATTGTGATATATTTATATTATTGCGATACGGATATTGAGTTTGCTGATATTGCGATAACGATAATTTTGCGATATATTGTGCAGCACTAATAAACTCCTATAAAATGTACTTATTTTATTATAAATTTTAAGTTCAAAATAAATAATATACTTAAAGTTATAGATTTACTGCAAAGAAAATTTTAAATAATTTAAATAACCCCCTTTTGAACAAGCTATTAAACATAAAAAAGTGAAGAAAAAAAAATAAAAAATTAAATAATTCTTGAGTAGTTTCACCGACTTTTCATCAGTAAGACACTCTAGCTTTCTTTTCTTTCATTAATATCAACAATAGTTTAATATGATAAATTGAAGAATAAGCCTGCAAAGTGGTCGTTCACAAATGCTTATGGTTTTAGTGGGTTTAGAAAGGGCAGATTATAATTTTATTTTATTTTATATTTGTTTTAATAAATATGGAATTGAATGGATAAAGTCTGGAACAAGACTAAATACTTCATCTGTCCTATCTAAAAATACTGCATTAAAATGATTTGTTTCTGTTGTAACCCTCATCATTATTTACCTTAAACGTTTTTGTATCTTACCTTGTTTCGAATGAGGATTTATCTTGGGCCATGATGGATAAACGGGAATGTGCTGATGAGGAGGAGGTCTGTGCCGCGAAGGCCAGTGCGCTGTTGGAGTCACGTACGGATTCTGGTTCGGTCTGACCGGTCTCACGTCTGTCTCCTTAGCCCTGGATCTTTCCTGATTATCGACCGCAGACGCGTGGCTTCCTCTCTCCTGGTTCTGCCGATGAAGCCAGGGGTGAACCGGCTCCGGCACGGGGAATTTAGGAACTTCGGGCTTTGCTTTTGGCTCCTCTGTGACCTTTTCGATTTGCTTTGGCACCACTTTCGGCTCAACTCTTGCTGCAGGAACGATCCTTGTGGAAGTTCTTGATTGGGTTGGCGTGTTCGGCACAAGTTTTGGCAAAGGCATGGCTCCTGTGGGAGGTCTAACTCGGGTTGTTAACCTCACACTATCCCTTGTACTATAAGTCGGTGTAACCCATTTTAATTTTTCTTGGTCTTCCTTGACTGCCTCATCTGTTTTTTCTATTGCCATTGTAATTTTATTTGGCAACGGTGTAGAAAAAGTCTCAAAATCCGGTTCTTGGGTTGTTGCAGTTGCTGCAGTGGTTACATCTTCACTTACAATATCTTCATCATAATACTCTCCATCATCTTCAATTTGATACTCAGCACTGGAGTCTGTGGTTGAAGCAATGGTAGTAGTAGTAGTCGTAGTAGTAGTCGTGGTAGTAGTTGTAGTAGTAGTCGTGGTAGTAGTTGTTGGAGGAGGAGGAGTAGTTCTTGGCCTGTTAAAATGGTTCGGACGCAATCTTGGTCTCATCGGTCTTCGGCGTCCAAAAGGTGGGCGTCTCCTGTTTGGAAACAGATTGGAAGTCCTTCTTTCTTCATTATTAACCTTATTTTCCGTTTGGTGAGGAGTAATAACAGCTGGGGAGGCAGTGGTCGCTATCTTTTTTGTAGTACTTTCATCTTTGGTTACAGATGTTTCGATGGTTTTAGGAGGTGGGATTTGTAAGACGGGTGCTAGATTCTCCTCTTCAAGTTTTATGTCCATATTTTCCGTATTGCTTTGTCTTGTGAATGGCAGAATATTAAGAGTAGTAGCCATAGTTGCAGTAACGTGCTCAGAGGTGACCTTTTCAGTGCTTGTTGACACAGTGGACAAGTTCGGCTTCACGTTGGCTTTCGCTAAAATCTCCGCCCAACGATTCGGATCTAGCTCCTTCACCGATTTATTTGGTTTCCGTTTTGAGTCCTTGAGTCTGATCCTTTTCGAAAACCCACTTGAATTCCTTTGCTGCGTTCCGACTTTTTTCGGAAACTGCGTCGCGAATGGCCGTGTGATTTCCTGATAGTCTCCTCCCGAACCCTCTCCTGCTTCCACCATTAAATCTGTGAGCAATGTTTGTGCTTTCTTAGCCTCTTCTTTGGGCTTTTGCTTCTCCGCTTTGACCTCTATGATGTGAGAAATCATGTCGACGCCGTACAAATTCGAAGCCAGACAGCTGTACTCACCTGCGTCCTCTTGCGTCAGCTTCTTCACCACCAGAGTCCCGTTGTCCATGACTTGTACGCGTCTTGTCTGTTGCGTTGGTAGAAGTATCTGATTTTTGGGGAGGTACCACAAAGTTTGACTGGGCTGGACTGAAGTTACATGACAAGGGAGCGTGAACGAACCGCCTTTTTCCAGTTCAATCTTCTCTCCGTTAAAAGCAGTAGGACTTAGCGATCTCTCCTTGATTGTAACCCTGAAAGATGTCAGATCCACTCCAGCTTTTGTCCTCAACATGCAATGATACAAGCCTGAGTCCGATAAAGTTGCGTTCAAAATCACCAGCTCCCCATTTTCAGAAATGTCAATTTTGCCATTCGAGTTTTCCAAGATGGACACATCCGGAAGCATCCATTCCACTTTGATTAACGGATCTGAAGATATTACGCTACACTCGAGCTTTACCTTCGAACCTTCGAGCGCTGTTTGGACACGCCCACTTCCTCCTCGGCGAATCATAGCCCAGGAGGAAGTGATGTCGCTGTCTTCTTCCTGTCCTCTGTAGCTATTGATCTGTTTTGTAATCACCGTAGTGAAGTCCATGACTAGCTTTTTGGTTGTCGTCTGTTGCCGATTTAGCTTCAAAGTTACCCTCGGTTGGAGCAGCCATGACGGTCCCGCCGACATGTAGCCTTTTAATTCTGTGAAATAAGGCGAGTTTGCATTGATAACTTGCGAATACTGATAGGTCACTGTGGTCGTGTTTCCTCTTTGCTGACCTCTTTCCAAAATAGCCGGAGTTTCGTAATAGTACGCCACAAGTTGCCATAGATTTTGCAACGTTTCTCGATCGATCTCGCATTCGAGCTGTCGTCACAAGCGTAACGTTGACCGACACATCACCAGGGGATTGTGGGTTTGTAGTCCAAGACATAGGTGAACTTTCCTGAGGCTGCCGCACATCACAGGCCACATGAGCGTGATTGGAATGGCTGTCGGACAAAACAAAAGTCAGCTGTCCCAGTGGTTTTTCGAAGTCTCGGGTGTACGGGACGTCCGGCTCCGATTCGGTTTCGCCCCAAACGGGATTGTCCCAACGTTTTAAAGGAGATTTGAGAGTGGGGCGTTCGCAGGTGAGCTTGTCCTGGGTCAGGTCCAGCAGGTTGGTCCCGTTCAGAGGTTGAGGAGAGGAGCACTGAGGGCAGGTCTCACTGGAGCCTGGGATCACGGTCCTTCTTACACTTTACAACACCTGCAAGAGAAGATAAACACGAGACGTAACATAGAACTTTTTACCCTAGAACAGTGGTTCCCAAAGTGGGATCTTGGGCCCCCTGGGGAGCTGCAAAGGTACTGCAAGGGGGCCACAAGATGATATTTACATTAGAAACATTAAAAGAAATTGAGTTTGAATTTATTTAAAATTAAGTACTTATTTAAAATATTCCTTTAACGCATGTTGTAACTAACAATCTGTGTTTTAGTAATGTTTATTTTATAGAAATATATGGGGAAAACATGACTTTTGAAAAGAGTGAAGATTTATGGCTAGGGGTCTGCGTGGGATTTTCTTATTTTTAAGGGGTGACCGCAACACTAGTGATTTTAGGAAAGGCTGCCCTGGAATATGGTGCCTGCAAATGTTAATTTTTCATGTATGAAAAATGCAAGTATAACACATCTGCACTCTGCTGCACTCTGCTGCTCTCTGCAAGTAGTTATTTTTATAGTTAAAGTAATTATTGGAAACACTTTCTTGCTGCTGTTTCAAAGGTGACCAAGATTGGATCAAAAATATAAATAAAAACATATCAGCCCCTAAACAATCCAACGAAGTAGCATTTATTTTCTTTACTCATACATAAGGTGTGTAATTTTCTGTGATATATTGCAACATGCATCATCTGTGAAAAAATGAAATGTCATATAGGCTTTAATATTAAGGATTTTAATCTGCTGGCACACTCCAATAAGGGACATTCTGATTGGCTGTTGAATAACGTCTGCTGAAGGAAGTTAGAGAAAGTCTCTAGAGCTAAACATGTTTGTTTACACAGAGAAACAAAACTATGAGAAAAGTATTTATTGGCGAAAAGGGAAGCAAAATAAAATGCAAATTAGAAGCAAAGATGTTTAACAAGGAGGAGATAATCTCTGGTTCACCTCGGTATAAAGCTAAACTCAGAGCTAGAAGTTTAAGGTCAGCTTATTTGAGGAGAAGTGGTGAAATTTTACATTTGTTAATAAAATAAAAGCAGAAATGTATCTCTACTGCTGGTGGTGAGTGGTGGAATTATAGAGAAGTGGAAAAACTGAGCACTGCTTAATTATTTAAATAAGTATATTTATGTTGCATGCTCTTTGTTTCAAAATCTCATAAGCATGTGTGTTATGTGACCCATTTCAATATCATTGTTTGCTCATAAACAACAACTTGTCCCCACAGAGCTTCTCACAGCCAGTAAGGAAGGTCTGTATTTCTTGGCAAAAACATGTGGTCCACAAGGCTCATGTTTATTATAAATAGTTACCAAATGTATTGATGTCTGCAAATGTAGAAACTAAGCCATACATTTAAGAACAAAGGGAATAAGGGGGAATAAAAGATGTCTAAATGGCTTACATACATTTCTGGCAGCCAGGCCTCTATGTTGACTTGTCAGAGGCCATAAACATGATATATTGTAAATTGTTCTGCTTATGCAAACAGTAAACACATGGGGCTGTGTTAATTTATACTGTAATGTATACAGTGAAAGGGGGTTGCTGTGGAAATATATGCACCTGCTGATGGTAATGGAGGCAAAGCATGAGTTTGTGTATTGTTTACATTGTGCAAAAGCTGATAGAAAGCATAGTTATAGATTGTACATGGAGAAAATAAGTATTTATATAACAGTTTCTCCTCACCCTGATGTTCAGATCCCCAGTGCAGCAGCCAGCGGAGCCCACAGTCACAGACCCAGGGGTTAGAGTGCAGGCTGAGAAGCTCGAGTCGTGGGGCAGAGGCGAGAGCTGCTGCAGGGAGCCGCTCCAGGAGGTTCTCAGACAGGTGCAAGTGTCTGCAGGACGAGATAACATCACTTTATACAAGGTTCTCAGACAGGCGCAAGTGTTTACAGGATGAGACAACATCACTTAATACAAGGTTCTCAGACAGGCGCAAGTGTCTGCAGGACGAGATAACATCACTTTATACAAGGTTCTCAGACAGGCGCAAGTGTTTACAGGATGAGACAACATCACTTAATACAAGGTTCTCAGACAGGCGCAAGTGTTTACAGGATGAGACAACATCACTTTGTACAAGGTTCTCAGACAGGCGCAAGTGTCTGCAGGACGAGACAACATCACTTTGTACAAGGTTCTCAGACAGGCTCAAGTGTCTGCAGGACGAGACAACATCACTTTGTACAAGGTTCTCAGACAGGCGCAAGTGTTTACAGGATGAGACAACATTACTTTGTACAAGGTTCTCAGACAGACGCAAGTGTCTGCAGGACGAGACAACATCACTTTGTACAAGGTTCTCAGACAGGCTCAAGTGTCTGCAGGACGAGACAACATCACTTTGTACAAGGTTCTCAGACAGGCTCAAGTGTTTACAGGATGAGACAACATCACTTTGTACAAGGTTCTCAGACAGACGCAAGTGTCTGCAGGACGAGACAACATCACTTTGTACAAGGTTCTCAGACAGGCTCAAGTGTTTACAGGATGAGACAACATCACTTTGTAAAAGGTTGTCAGACAGGCGCAAGTGTCTAAAGGACGAGATAACATCACTTTGTAAAAGGTTGTCAGACAGGCGCAAGTGTCTAAAGGACGAGATAACATCACTTTATACAAGGTTCTCAGACAGGCGCAAGTGTTTACAGGATGAGACAACATCACTTTGTAAAAGGTTCTCAGACAGGTGCAAGTGTTTACAGGACGAGATATTATACATTAACTTTATACCTGAGTACTGACAGACGCAAGTGTCTGCAGGACGAGACAACATCACGTTATACAAGGTTCTCAGACAGGTGCAAGTGTCTACAGGATGAGATAACATCACTTTGTACAAGGTTCTCAGACAGACGCAAGTGTCTGCAGGATGAGACAACATCACTTTGTAAAAGGTTCTCAGACAGGCGCAAGTGTCTAAAGGACGAGATAACATCACTTTATACAAGGTTCTCAGACAGGCGCAAGTGTCTAAAGGACGAGATAACATCACTTTATACAAGGTTCTCAGACAGGTGCAAGTGTCTACAGGACGAGATATTATACATTAACTTTATACCTGAGTACTGACAGGTGCAAGTGTCTACAAGATGAGATAACATCACTTTATACAAGGTTCTCAGACAGGCGCAAGTGTCTGCAGGACGAGACAACATTACTTTGTACAAGGTTCTCAGACAGGTGCAAGTGTCTACAGGACGAGACAACATCACTTTATACAAGGTTCTCAGACAGGCGCAAGTGTTCACAGGATGAGACAACATCACTTAATACAAGGTTCTCAGACAGGTGCAAGTGTCTGCAGGACGAGACAACATCACTTAATACAAGGTTCTCAGACTGGCGCAAGTGTCTACAGGATGAGATATTACACATTAACTTTATACCTGAGTACTGACAGGTGCAAGTGTCTACAGGACGAGACAACATCACTTAATACAAGGTTCTCAGACTGGCGCAAGTGTCTACAGGATGAGATATTACACATTAACTTTATACCTGAGTACTGACAGGTGCAAGTGTCTGCAGGACAAGACAACATCACTTTATACAATGTTCTCAGACAGGCGCAAGTGTCTGCAGGACGAGACAAAATCACTTAATACAAGGTTCTCAGACTGGCGCAAGTGTTCACAGGATGAGACAACATCACTTAATACAAGGTTCTCAGACAGGTGCAAGTGTCTGCAGGACGAGACAACATCACTTAATACAAGGTTCTCAGACTGGCGCAAGTGTCTACAGGACGAGATAACATCACTTTATGCAAGGTTCTCAGACAGGTGCAAGTGTCTGCAGGACGAGACAACATCACTTTGTAAAAGGTTCTCAGACAGGCGCAAGTGTCTACAGGACGAGACAACATCACTTAATACAAGGTTCTCAGACAGGTGCAAGTGTCTGCAGGACGAGACAACATCACTTTGTAAAAAGTTCTCAGACAGGCGCAAGTGTCTACAGGACGAGACAACATCACTTAATACAAGGTTCTCAGACAGGCGCAAGTGTCTACAGGACGAGACAACATCACTTAATACAAGGTTCTCAGACAGGCGCAAGTGTCTACAGGATGAGATAACATCACTTTATACAAGGTTCTCAGACAGGCGCAAGTGTCTAAAGGACGAGATAACATCACTTTATGCAAGGTTCTCAGACAGGTGCAAGTGTCTGCAGGACGAGACAACATTACTTTGTACAAGGTTCTCAGACAGGCGCAAGTGTCTACAGGACGAGACAACATCACTTAATACAAGGTTCTCAGACAGGTGCAAGTGTCTGCAGGACGAGACAACATCACTTTGTAAAAAGTTCTCAGACAGGCGCAAGTGTCTACAGGACGAGACAACATCACTTAATACAAGGTTCTCAGACAGGTGCAAGTGTCTACAGGACGAGATAACTTTATACAAGGTTTGGCTCTTGAATCATTAAAAACAGCGCTCACTTGAGTCCGGACGTCCAGAAGCTGCCCAGCACAGACACAGTGATGAAGGTGTGAGGGTGGATCTCTCGGAGCAGGTTCCCCTCCAGCTGCAGCAGTTTCAGGGAGGTCAGGCCAGAGAAGGAGTACGGCTCGATGAAGGTGATCAGGTTATGGTCCAGGTGTAACCGGACCAGTCCCGCCAGACCCTCGAACTGTCCCGGGCTCACCGAGGTCAGCTTGTTGTAACTCAGCTTCAAGATCTGAACAAGACAAGTAGAAAACATTTAATTTGAAGCTTTTTTTACACTCAACATCAACATGGCTTCCTTTGTTGTTCAAATAAATAAAACTAGGCTCATTCCCACAGAAAAATACATGATAGCAACCAGATTCTCTTCTTTATGTTTTTATAATTTGTTCACAGGTTAATCTTATTTGAATACAAAGACAAAATGTGAAAGGAAACATCTGAAGGACAAAAACACAAAAAAAAAGCACCAGATCTGCCATATACCTGTATTTTCCGCACTATAAGGCGCATCGGATTATAAGGCGCACCTTCAAGTAATGGCCTATTTTAAAATAGTTTTCATATATAGGGCGCACCGCATTATAAGGCACATCCACTAGATGGAGCTGCGCTAAAGGAATGTCAATAAAACAGTCAGATAAGTCAGTCAGTCAAACTTTATTAACAGAATACAAACCAGCGTTCTTACAACTCCCTCGTTGAAAACAATGTATTTCCAACTCCATTTGTCACAGTTCAAAGCTACATGAACAGCGTTCGAGCGCTCAGTTTTCTGTCCCCTCAATGTCGCAACTCTTCTACTGAGATGGAGCAAAGGCCGCGCCTCCTTGTTCTTTTGCGGCAGGATCCATAAACACGCCTATGGCACACATGAACAGCTGGGACTGGAATTCCCCTTTACCGTTTTTACCGCTGTCACTTCGGCGACGCCCCCTGAATACGGTAGCCATAATTAACCAACATTGATCCATATATAAGGCGTATCGGATTATAAGGCGCACTGTCGGTTTTTGAGAAAATTAAAGGCTTTTAGGTGCGCCTTATAGTGCGGAAAATACGGTAGTATATGTGTTTTTAAAATACTTTTGTGTGGATGCTAACTCGAGTAGTTTACTTCCTAAACTACTCCATTGTTTTACTTTTGGAGTGGTTCTGTAGTATTAATATCATGTAATTTCGAACCACACCACACGCACTTACTGTACTTAATTATTTTATTTAACTCCAATTTTCATATGTCTGTACTTTTCTTTTGTAAATTTTACAAGGTGTACTTTTACTTCTCTACATTTTAGAACAAGTATCTATACTTTTTACTCCACTCCATGTATGAGTTGGTTTGAAGTAAAAAGTATTTCTGTTTACATTCATGTGTTTTTGTCAGTTCCTGCTTTATAGACACACAGTACTTGATGCAGTAAAGCAGTAGAAACATCAGAATAATAAAGAGCTCAGCGACAGATTCAGTTTCTTCTACTGCAGCAGTTTGTTCATTTCATCTGGAATCAGCAAAATCCCTCACATTTAACACATTCATGAGTTTGTGCCAAATACTTTTACTTTTTCACTCACAAGCACATTTAAAAGTGAAGAAAACAGCTTGCGTTTGTGTTCTCAACAGTGAATGGTTTGTGGTGACACGCTCCCGGTCTCTATAACATTTGAAGTATATTTTGTTCTGTTTATGCTTTTCTTTTTGAACAACACTGCTAAATTAGCCACTTTCTCTGTTTTATCAGCAGTGTTGGCAAGTACTGTAGAGCAATGCGAGCTTGAGTAATACTTCCGTGCGTAATCAAGGCTTGACTTTAACACTAGCCAACTGACCACATGCGAGTAGATTCTCATTTTGGATAAAAACAGAAATACTTTGTGGCCAGTTGAATTTTATGCACTGCTCTGCTTGAGTGTACACCGTTTACTATCAGTAGAAATTCATCATGGCTGAAGAAATAAAAATATGATGCAATAACATGTTTTAAAAGTGATACATTTTATTCTGCCTCTATAGGTAAACCTGTTTTTTTAATATTTTATGTCCATGCATGAAAACCTTTTTTTTTTTTTTTTTACATTCCTTTAAGCTTCTCTGAGCTAATAACATTTTACAAAGATTAGCCACAGTAAGCAGAAAAAGTAAATGTCAAGTGGAACTCTAATAATAATAATAATAATAATTCATCGAATTTATATAGCGCTTTTTTTGGACACTCAAAGACGCTTTACATACACACAAAAAAAAAAAAAAAAAAAAAAAAAACGTTTAAGAAAAGGCAAGATTGAACAGGTGAGTTTTTAGCTTTGATTTGAAGTTTGGTAGAGAGTCCGAATTCCTGATGGGTTGTGGGAGTGAGTTCCAGAGGACGGGGGCAGCTGCAGCGAAGGCTCTGTCACCCATGGTCCGGTGCCTTGTCCTGATGATGGGAGTGAGGAGATTAGTGTCTGCTGATCTGAGGCGGCGGGTGGGACAGTGCTGGCGGAGGAGATCAGTAAGGTAAGGAGGTGCTAGGTTATGGAGGGACTTGTAGGTGATGAGGAGAACCTTGTATTGGATACAGTATTGTATGGGGAGCCAATGGAGCTGTTTAAGGACGGGGGTGATGTGGTCTCTGGAGCGGGTGTGGGTGAGTAGGCGGGCAGCAGAGTTTTGGATGTATTGCAGTTTCTGAAGGTGGGTGGAGGGGAGACCATATAAGAGACTATTGCAGTAGTCAAGTCTGGAGGTGATGAAAGCGTGGATTAGGACTTCTGCGGTAGGTTGTGAGAGGGAGGGGCGGAGACGTGCAATGTTGCGGAGATGAAAAAAAGATGTTTTGGTGATGTGGTTTATGTGGGACTTGAATGAGAGGGTAGGGTCCAAGATGATGCCGAGATTGCGAACGGAAGGAGACGGGGTGACAGCGTGGCCATTGATGATGAGGGAGAAGTCCTGAGCAGAAGGAAGGAGAGATTTGGGTCCGGTGATAAGAAGTTCTGTTTTTTTGCTGTTTAGTTTAAGAAAGTTGTGGTCCATCCAGGTTTTTATATCAGTGAGGCAGTTTGTAAAGGTGGAGACAGTGACTGGGGTGATGGATTTGGTAGAGATGTAGACCTGTGTGTCATCGGCATAGCAGTGAAAGCGGAGACCATGGTGGCGAATGATGTGGCCAAGGGGAAGCATGTCAATGATGAAGAGGAGGGGGCCAAGTACCGAACCTTGGGGAACTCCGGTGGTGACAGGGGAGGTGTGAGATTTGAAGTTGTTTATGGAAACGTAGTGATGACGGTCAGAGAGGTAAGAGGAGAACCAGGAGAGTGCTGTGCCAGAGATGCCAATTGACTGTAGACGGTGGAGGAGGATGGTGTGATCAATGGTGTCGAATGCTGCACTGAGGTCAAGGAGGAGGAGTGTAGAAAGAGAACCAGAATCTGCGGCAAGAAGGAGGTCGTTGGTGACTTTCAGAAGGGCTGTTTCAGTGCTGTGGTGAGGGCGAAAACCAGATTGGAATGATTCGAAGAGCTTGAAGTTGATGAGATATTGCTGGAGTTGGGTGAAGATGGCGCGTTCTAGTATTTTGGAGAGGAAAGGGAGATTGGAAATGGGTCGGAAGTTGTCCAGGTTGTCAGGATCCAGGCCAGGTTTTTTCAGTAGAGGTGTGATTGTGGCAAGTTTGAGTGTGGGAGGGACAGTACCGGAGCTGAGGGAGGTGTTTATGATGCTATTGATGAGTGGAGTAAGAGAGGGGAAGCAGGCCTTCAAAAGGGGAGAAGGGATGGGGTCAAGACGACAGGTTGTAGGTTTCATGGTGGAAAGGAGTTTGGTGGTGTCAGAAAGGGATAGGACCTGGAAAGAGGACAAACTGTAATTTGGAGTTGAGTTGAGGTCGAGTTCTGGGTGGGAGTGATTGGAGAGAGATGAGTTAAGTGAGGTGTGGATGTTTCGGATTTTGGAGTGGAAAAATGACAAATAGTTGTTGCATTTTTCAGTTGTGAATGTGGAGGTGTTACTGTCAATGGGTTTGGTGAGCTGAGCAAATGTGGAAAACAGAGTGCGGGGGTTTGAGGAGTTGGAGTGTATGATTTGAGAGTAATAGAACTCTGCTGTTTCTTCGCCGTTTTGCCTCATTTTCCTCATTTTCCTCTACAGAGCGCCCCCTACAGGTCAGAATAAAGCACTCTCATAAACACTTACAAGTCCAGTTGACTCCTGTGTGATCCCTCGCTCGGCTTTACTTTCGTTTTCCCCTCTGCGTATCCATACAAAGTTTTGTTTTGTTTTTTTGACATTTGGCCGCTCTGCCGCAACGAGAACAAATAAAGCCATCGCTAGCTTGTTGTTTTGCTAACCCCGATGCGCCGCTTTCTCGTGAGACCTGAGACTTCTGTGACTCCGGGTCGACGGCGCTCACTGTTGCAAGTGTCACTTTCAAACCAGAGACAGCAGGGGGCGCTTCATTTACCCCACAAGAACTGATTTAAACCATCACACAGACTCCGAAACTGTTTACATAAGGTAAAAAAGTTAGAGTTCTGCTTTAAAAGAGTAGTTTTGAGGCTCATTTGTTTACTTTTTTCCCATAAAGACTAATGCAAATCTATTATATTTCACAGTTTGTGAACCCAAATACGGCAGACACATTGCTTAAGACAACCTTTCCCAAAGTCAGGAGCATGGAGGCCGCCTTAAAAAGTCAGACAGTCTCAAGTGGACCCACAACAATGAAACTTTACAATACTCAAAAGTCTATGTCATGTTTTCCCCATATATTAACATTACATAATAACACAGACTTAAATGAAAATAAATACTTAGTTGTAATTATTTTAAACTCAATTTCTTTTAATGCTCTTAATGTAGACAGCCTTTGGTGCCCCCCTGCTGTGCCCTGGACCCCACTTTGGGAACCACTGGCTTAACAGATGCTTTATGACATAGGTTCCTGAACTCTATTTGTTTCAGTGCTAAATTGGTTCAGTTTTAAAGGTATTAGGGAGGATCTTTATAAATTCATTTTTTGCAGTATTTATTAAAACTACCTTCATTGCCCTGTATAAGGCTTATAAATTGGTGTAATAGAAAATATAATAATAATATTAATAAACTGTGGACTCTGTGGGACTTAAAAAACCTCATCCAATCGTTTTCGTCATGAGTACGTTAACCATTGTTCCATGGACTCGCCAATCATTCTGACTTCCTAGTTTCGGCGATAGTGCACGTTCTTGTGCCTGCGCATGAGTATACACTATGTTTATGTGGTCTGGCGTTAGCGCCGCGTTAGCGTAGCGCGGACAGCCTGACTTGGAAGAGCACAATGGCTGAGGAAAACCGTGAACCGGGAGGTCTCGAAAGGAAAACTGTTTTTGAAGTGAACCAGAGGAGGAGGAGAAAAACTGTAGAAGAGCAGAATAAAACCTGTGTAGTTATTGGTGATTCCTTCAAAGGACGGCGTGCGCTGTAGGAACAGAAAGGGCTTCAGACGATGCATTGGTCGCCAAGTTTCTGCTGGACAGGTAACGTTTATCTTATCGTTTAAAAAAAATGCCTTTTTTCTTTATCTATTGAACCTTTTCAACTGTACAGCAGTCAGTTTGCTAATGCTACCAATAGCAGGAGGACAGATATTTTTGCTCACATTTAGGGACTGTGCATGTGACTGGGTCTGTGTGGGGAACTAGGTCAAAGGTCACGCAAACAAACAATGCAGGTCTAGGTTTAGGTGAATCTCTGCTGATGCCGGCTGTAAACAAACACTCGTGTTCCAACGCTCATGCACGTCGCTGTGGAGGAGTTCCTTGGAAAGGAACAGTGAAGGGCGGGGCCTGAAGCATGCGCATTATTCAAAAAAGGACAAACAGTCGCTGGTTTCTCAGCAGTCGAAAAAAATCCTCCCTAATATCTTTAATGTTTTAAAATAAACTGATAGCATAAAACCAAACTATAGCATATTGTTGTGTGTATGTTTCAGACAAACATATAGTTTATAAAAATCCTGGGGTAGCTTGTACCTGTAGTGAGCGTAGCCCGTAAAACGCCCCGGAGTGGACCGTCTCGATGTCGTTGCCGTGGAGCATGAGCATCTCCAGTTGCCGCAGCGACCTGACCTCCGACCCCTCGACCTCCGTCAGGCTGTTGTACCTGGGACACAAACCAGAGATGAAAAACGAGCTGAGTTAGCGTTTGGCTTTTTACGTTCAGCCGTTTGACCCGGGGCCCTGACAGATGAGAGAGAGACCTCCGTCGACCTTTGATCCCAACGACTGTCCCGCCTCGTAAACGTCCTGACGCAGATTTAAACCTCACAATGAAAGCACATGTGTTTAATTAGGTCGCACACTCAAACCAAAAACACACAACTTTCTTAAAGGCAAACTAAGCAGAGGCATAGGGCCCCACAGACATTAGAGGGCCCCAAGGCTTGTCCATATTTTGCTGATTTGATTCATTTGTCAACCGTATTTGATGAATATTCAGGTTATAACATCCTGCTTGCTATTGCCAGTCATTTTTGAGATGGTCTTTCTAAAAGTGGGCCCCCCTTGCTGAGGCAAAAGAGTCTCAAAGCATTCATTTCCTCAGAAAAATAGTCAGGAATAAAATGTTATATAGTGCTTAGGGCTCCCAAATGTTCAAGACCAGCACTGAACACTTGGGTCGCTGTGTAAAATGTGGATAAAAACTGAAGGCAATGAATCAATTGAGCATAAAAGAGACAGAACAAGTGGCAAAGTGGTTTGGGGTTTGGTTCTTGGTTCATGATCCTGGGTTTCCTTTGGGTGCTCCAGTTTCCTTTATGAACCTAAAACATGCACCGTAGGCTGATCCTCCAGAGAGGTTCTCCTGACCAAGATCCTGGCTCAGATCTGGAGAAGGGTCCAGCCATAACTTCATAATTTTCGGGATAATATCGTGACATAAAGTTCTAATATCGTCCCCTAGCGATATTGAAGGTTGAGTCAAATGCAGAGAACACATTTCTTTACAGGGACAGTAAAGTCTACCTTAGCTTTAACCGTGAGGATCACTGCATTAAAACAGATAACATTCTGTTCTGGAAATCACTGCATGGCTCAGGAACACTTCCACAAGTCTCTGTCTCTGAACACAGTCCGCTCTGACGCAGGTGGCAGCTGCGTCCTGTGAAGAAGACTCACAGGGGAAAATGAATCTTCATGAAGCTACTTTTCATTTTCTATCACAACCAGCCTTTCATCATTTTTGTGATTTGTGTCAGTCCCAGTCCCTCCATTCAAATCACCTGCCAAATTTTGGTATTTGGTATTTCATATTTCATATTTCAACATCAGCAGCATCTGTGTTAACGTGCGGTGTGCAGAGGACACTGCTCCTGGCGGAAAGCGAGGAAGATCTGCAGCCGACAGGAGACAGAGTGAAGCTGGGCGAGAGGTGAACATGAGCTGTGGAATCTCTGCAGGATGGAACCCTTTCTTCCTTTCCTTCTGCTGATTCTGCTTCTGCTACTTTTGAAAAGTAATTCTGCCTTTTATAGTTTTTGTGATTTGTGCTATTCTAGGCCGTCCTTCTGCCCCATTCATTTCTAATGGGACTTTTGCTAATTAATGCCTATCCTTCTGCTATTTGTGCAGCTTTTAGCTCCCTTTACCTATTTTGTTTCTGCTTCTGCTTTTGTTGTAATTTGTGCTATTTTAGGTCATCTATTGTGACTAGGGCTGGGAAAATTATCACGTTAACACAGTGCGTCAATTTATTGATTTAATTGCGTTGTTTTCAATTGACGCATCGATTAATTTCATCACAACAAAAATTTTACAACGACACTGACAGAGGCAGCAACACACAGCAGGTCTTCCAGCGGAGCAGAAATGCACTGCGCTAGCGTAGAAGAAGACACATTTCTGTTTCCTGTGGGTAACAACAGTGCAACAAGTGAACGAACTAAAGCAACATGAGTGACCAAAAACACACATTGCTTAATGGACAATTCTGCTTCAAATCATCACCAGACGGCAATACAAACAAAACAAAAATTTGCAGGTTAGTTCCAGGTCTCAAGGAGACTATTAATTTATTTTCTTTGCAAGTTTTGTTTGCATTGCAAGTTTACAGTAAAGTATGTGAAGGTTAATTTAAAATAAACTTTCTAAATTTACAATTTTGTGTTTGTACATGAATTCATAATGCAATTAATCATGGTAAATTTTTTTCAGATTTGCAATTAATTTGTAAATTTTTTTTTATTGATTCCTGGCCCTAATGGTGACACTGGTGACACTTATCAAAGTATGGTTTTCTGCTCCATTCTGCTTTTTTTGGCTTCTTGCGCTTGACTCAACTTCTAGTATTTAACTTCGAGTATTTCTACCAGTAATACTACTTGTAATTTGTGCTATTTTAGGTCATCTATTGTGACACCTGCCACCTGCCTTATACTTTTCTGCTGCATTCTGCCATTTTTGTGCTTCTACGTCTGCCAAGTTTTCCATTTTAGCTTTTTTCTTCTATCCTCAGCAATTTTCGCAAACACTCGTGACACCTTCAGCCAATGCAAAATTTCTAGTCATTATTATTATAGGTTTTGTGGATACTAATGTATACCAGTCCCCATTCTCTCACTGCGAGCCGTGTATACAGTATCTATAAATATTCTGTAGTGTACGCTGGGAGATGACAACACAAGACGTCAACAACCGTCTCCTCGTGGCTGTAAATCCTCCGCTTCTCCTCGTGTTGGTGGTCCATATGCCACGCTCCATTATAAGCCACACACTGGTCTCTCTGACAGATGAAAGGCTCGTGGTATTAGCGACTTCATGCAGCTTTACTTAAACAATGGCACACAGGCCTCAGAGAGTAAATACAGAGCAGAGAATGTTTGCGGTGTGAACCTGAAGCCACAGAACTGCATTAGAGCCATAGCTGCTGAGTACTCTGTGTTTAATGTTGGTCTCTCGTGTGGACGTCTCTCAAGAGTTGGGCTTTCTCCAAACGTCTGGCGCGCTCATGTTTTTGTGGACCCCCAAGTAAACCAAACTCAAAATGTAAATCATAAATAAAGCTAAATTTGTAACTGCAGTGGACATAACAACAGCGTCATGTCAGAACTGCACTGCTTTCTGTTTTATTCAATCTGACAAAACACACACAACATACGAGCGTCACGTGAACAAGTTATAATTTTCACTCAGTGGTCCCCAACCTTTTTTGGTTTGGTGTACCCCCAGGATCTGACTTAGTCCTGGTTTCGGACCCAGCTTAGTCCTGGTTTAGTCCTGGTTTAAGGTAAGGGTTAGGTTTAGGTTTAGATCCAGCTTTGTCCTGCTTTAGTCTTAGTTTAGTCCTGGTAGAACTGGATTAGACCTGGTTTGTTGCTGGTTTAGTTATAGTTTTGTTCTGGTTTTAGGCATAGTTTAGTCCTGGTTTGACCTGGTTTAGACTTGGTTTAGACCTAGTTTAATTGTGGTTTAGGCCTGGTTTGTTTTTCTGGTTTTGTCCTGGTTTATTCCTGGTTGAATTCTTGTTTTAGACCTGGTTTAATTCTGGTTTTAGTCCTGGTTTAGTCCCTGTTCTGTCCTTCTTTAGTGTCCCATCCCTCACTATTAGTCCTGGGTTAGTCCTGATTTAGGTTTATTTTAGTCTTAGCCAAAATAAATGTACTCTAAATGCTCATGTAACTCCACGTACCCCCTGCAGTGTGTTCGTATACACCTAGGGGTCCTCGTACCCCTGGTTGGAAAACACTGGTCTACATAGAGGAATTATAAAACTGCTGTTGTTTCGTCGTCGTTGTTGCCATTTTCAAAACCCATGCTCACTGGTGCATGGGCTGTAACAATTCAGTCACTATCGTTTTTTTTCCTACGATACAACTATATCAGTATCCATTACCTTGAATCGAATCGTATCGTTTTTTTAGGAAGCATATATCGATACACATGGAATATCAATTGATAATGTCTGAAATTTCGATATTAGAAATTTGCATGTTAAAATAAAACTAGATACAGCTTTTTGAATGTAGTTTTTGTGTTTTTAATGAAATAAAATGTTATATTCAACTTTTCTTCACTCTCTGTCTGCTGGACATAATCAACCCCAGCCGCGGTGCTACATTTGAGAGTAAACTTTTATGATTTTTGCTGTATAAATTATCGATATGAAGGTGCTGAATCGTATCGAATCCTATCGTTCCAAATTAGCCAATATCGTTCTTGAATCGTATTGAAACTATTTTAATTGCTACATATTGTATTGTTGCAAAATCGTATCGTTACACCCCTACTGGTGCATGATGCCAATAAAGTTTTTTACTTCTGCGTTAGTTCCACGTTGTGGGGCCCATAGAGGGCGCACTACAGCCCTCGAGCAAGCGCGGCCTCACTTCCAGTACCAGGAGATCTGTTCTGAACTATGTGCGCGATGGCGGGCTAGAGCAGTGACGTCACAAACTATAAAAAGTTATTTTTTAGCCAAATTAAAGATTTCAAATTGGAAAAAAGTCCATGGGGTGTATTGAATATTTCTACATATAGCTTTGCGTATTACCATTAAATTTATATTTTGATGTACTACTGCTAAGGTTAATAACGCTTCAACATTAGTAATAATAATACTTTGATTACTTTCACTCTAAGGTCGCTCTACTCTTAGGTGCATTCCAAATATGGCACAAATAATGAGCTTGTTACAAAGTTATCAGACCCAAGGTTGCAGGGGGGGCTCCTGTCGATGGTGGGAAGACTCTGCAGAAACTGAGAACTTTTTGTGGCCCTGCCCTATGCACAAAAAAGTTACTCGAAGCCAAGAAGATAATGCTATGCAGAGATCGTCATACATCGTCATACATAATATAAAAACTTAGAACACACCTCCCTCTAGGAGCGCGCTCATTCTGCTGACTGTAACCTCACCTGTGTTTTTACTGAATAAACTTCTGACTCAATTACACTTCTGAATCATCGTCCTCTTTGATGCTTTCACCCTAAATGAACAAATCCTTACAGGTGAAAACAGATAATAAACACTACAAAATCTGACCGTTTTCTCCGCTGTAGGTGTCCTGTCGCTGAACATCAGGAGTTTCTGTTTACACTGTGCTCTGTGGAAAAATCCTTTCTGAGCCACGCAGGATTTTTTTGCTGCAGTTCCATGGAGCGGCCACTAATTAAACTGGCATCAGGGGCAGTAGTGGCTCTAGACCACTTTTAACAGGGGGGGCCACACTGGGGCCAGCCTTTTTTGCTGTGGGGGTACATGTGACATTTTGATGTAAAAATGACTGGGACATATTTTTAAAATAACATTTTAAAATGACTCAGATCATTCTTGTGTTGATGATAAACATATTTTTCATTGCTAGAATAATCCTTGAAACAAAATTACATTAAAAGGTGTGCATTTAATAAGACATTAAGGACATCTCAGAGGGGGGGCCACAGGGGGGGTCCAGGCCGCCCTCTAGAACCAGAAAGGAGGTGGTGCCCTATCCGGGTCTTATTATACATCCATGGAGTGTACGCGGAAACAGGCTGCAAGTGTCAAAATAAACTTGCACTATGATTTCAAAATAAAGGCTCACTGAAAACAGCAGTAATGTAAACATCGGCCATCGAGAAATTGATTCCTGAGTGGAAGAAATGTAACGTTATTTGCAACACCAAGCAGCCATTTCACAAGGACAGGGCTCAGTAGCGTTGTATGCTATTGTATAAAATGTATGCTTTTAAACAGAAGCGCAAAAAAACACCCTTGTGATGTTCTCGTGTAAACTGGGGGGAAGTTGAACACTAAAATAGATCATAGCTAATAACCATATCGTGCCAATGGCCTGTCTGACCACCAGCAAACACACACCAGAGCCACAGACAATGCACTCAAGATGCACTCAAAACAATACCACAGCCCACAGAGTAATAACTGCACATGTTAAAGCCTCTTCCACTGTGGCGGTAACAATCATTTAGGCACGCTATTTGTTTCAATAGAAAACAGTGGCTTGCCTTTAGGCCAGAGCTGAGAAAGTCTGGGACCACAACACACACAACCACATGGAAGCCATTTATCCATTTATCCTCCGCAGAACGAGTTTAGCACTAAATCTGGTGTTAAACCTGCAGCATCTGCCTCTGAGTAGATGAAGAGAAAACATATGTGTTAAAAACTATGGGATAATGACTTGCTGCTTTTTTGCTTATTTGTTGATACAGTAAAAAATGAAGAGGTTTTTAAATAAACTTTGGCGCACACATACAGAGCTGTGGCCCTTGAGTTGTGGGGGGCAATGTTGACCATTTGTTCAACAAAGAAAACACATTTTGACATTTCCTCTGCGCCACATTCCTGTTCACTTCCTGTGGAGAATTTGGTTTTCTTCCGCGTGGATTGGCTTTGACAATGGTAAAAAATTACTTGTTCCTGAAGCCTGTGTTTGTGTAAACGCTGTAAGAAATACTTCCTCATGGGGAAGAGCTGAAAGCTGCCTTGGTTTTAATATAATTAGCATGAAAGTAAAAAGTTGGCTAATCAAAATGTATGACTAATAAGTTTGTGAACATTTCTGACCAGGAATAGTGACACATGACAACATATGCCACAGCCAAACAATAAACCACTACAACAGAAAACTATCGTATTTCCCAGACTATAAGTCGCACTTTTTTCCATCGTCTGTCTAAGGTGTGACGTATACTCAGGTGTGACTTATATATTAAAATATTTCAGGTGTTGGTTAGAGGGCGCTCTAGGCTTGTGTCCCAGCATCTGCTGCACCTGTACCACTGACAATTTAAAATGTAAACATTACCACTAACAACTTAGGCTATAAAGACAACTGAGAAAGAGCGGAATAATTGGAAATGGAACTGATGCTGAGTCTGACGACAGCCACGCAGAGGAGGAAGCGGCGCTTCGTCTACCTCCGGAGTTGGCGGAGTTGTTCAGAAGCGACACCGAGGATGAAGAATTTAAAGGATTTAGCGATTAGGAGTGAGATGGTGAGTTTGGTGAACTTGTTATATTATGTTCTTTATGCTATAGTTATGTGAATAACTGTTAATATATTACGTTAACATACGAGACACCTATTCAGTTCGTTGTTTATGCTTCATGTAGCTGAATAACCATCAATGTGTTACGTTAGCATAGCGCACACCTATTCAGCTGTTGTTCTCTATTCTATTATTACTATAACTTGCCTTTCAACATGAAATGTCTGTTCTTGGTGTCGGATTTTGTAAAATAAATCCTTCCCCCAAAAAATACGACTTATAGTCCAGTGTGACTTATATATATTTTTCTTCTTCATTATGCATTTTTTGGCGAGTGCCACTTATACTCCGAAGCAACTTATAGTCCAGAAAATACGGTAATGTCATGAAAATGTCAAAGTATTTTTGATGTTTTTGCAACTGTACAGCAGCACATGTTATGTGTTTCAGTGTCGCCATGTTGTTTATAAACATCACTAAAAGCCTTGAGCAGAGTTTCATAAGCTCGAGTCTGACGAGATGGATTTTTGAGACGCGGGTTCATCTCTGTCTCCCGCTAACCTTGACCTATTAATAGACAGTGTTATTGTAGCGCAGTGGTTCCCAACCTTTTTTGTGTTGCGTACGTCCTGAGCTTTATATCCCACCGTGAGTACCTCCTTAGTTGTTTACATGTTTATTTGTTTTTAAAGTCTTCATACAGTGGTCATCTGACTTTATTGTAAAAGAAAGTTTTCCTGCAGTTTTTGATTTTTGATTTGAAATTTAAATTCAAGATACAAATAAAATCCCTTTCAAATAACATGTACAAAAAAATTATAGTACAAAAAATAAAATAAATATATATATATATATATATATATATATATATAACAATATAAACTTCTATTGCATTTACTTATTTTACTATATTTTCCAACAATAAAACTGAAATTTTTATGAAAAATAACCCTTTAAATATTTTTCCTCTGAAGCTTTATAACAGGCCTATTCAAATAATATTTCTAGTAGTTTCATCTCATTTTAATGAACAATTTTTTCATTTATCAATAGTCAATGAGAAACTTGAGCTTGTCTTTCCCAAGTTTCAATAGTTTACAAATATTTTATTAATTATTATGAAATAATTCCAGGTACCCCCTGTAAAGTGCTCACGTACCCCTAGGGGTCCCCGTACCCCTGGTTGGGAAACACTGTTGCAGCGTACCAGGACATGTTTCGACCATACTTCCTGCAGTCTTCCTCAGATGGGTCATGTGATGTTGCTGTGTCTGTCAGCTGATTTAAACAGGTTTGCTCTGCAGTCTGATTTCTTCAGGGCAGTGTCCCAGGTGTGAGACAGCAGGTAGGCCCCCCTCGTCCCGGATTACAGTCCCATGAGCACGTTTTGGGATTTTGATGGCCTTCTAGCAGCGGATCTAAGTTGTTTTTGGTCGGCTTGTGACGTTACACTGTTAAGGAAGACTGCAGGAAGTAGTCGAAACATTCCATGGGAGATTATCTTCTACATTTGTAAAGCTGGGGACACACTACACGATTTTCTCAGTCGTTACAGATTCTGAAAAGACTAGGAGCACACACTAACGACTGGTTTCAACAGATTTAGTTCTGATGACTGAAAGACTGGGGCTCACACATTTAATGACTGCGCCTCACACACTACACGATCTGTAACTGCAACTGACGCCAAACAAACGCTTGCGGGGAACTCGCGAGAACTAAATGGTAAACAAACATGGACGCTACCTGGGTCGCTGTTGTATTTGTGTGCATAGCTATCTGTTTGGAAAAAGGGAAAGAGAAAAAAGGGCTATGTATCCAGTTTCGCTATAGCACTCAACTTTCTTTGGTGTTTGCCATGGTTGTTTATGTTTTGTTCTTCTTCAAATTTCCGCTTATATTTTCCCGCCGCTTCCTGTTTCTTCGTCTGCGTCCTGACGATATTTCCTGTGTCCCATCAACTGTTTTTCATCGGCCGCTGGACGCCATGAATTCCCAGATGGATCTGTAAACAGCCCACACTACAGGAGTGTGGTCCAGAGTCGGTGTTTGATTGCTTGCGACTGATGTCAGGCTGGGTTTTTGCGCCAACTCGAGTCTTTGAACATCACACACTAACGGATTTCAGAGCCGACTGGTGATTACGATTCCCTGCAGCTGGTGTTGACTGGTAAAGACTCGCTGCAACTGTGAATCGTTATAAAATCGGGCAAAAAATCGTGTAGTGTGTCCCCAGCTTAAGGCGCGATGCAGATGAACAGCTGTGATAAGTCGGGTCCAAATCAACTGAATGTAAACACTGTGGCAGCGGAACCAGACTGTCCTGCTTTCAAAAACAAAGTAGGAGACTCTAGACTCTCTCGTTACAGCCAAGCTCTGCATGAAGACCATCTCTGAACGCAACACATTGTACCTCGAACCAAATGAGGCTTCTGCATCAGAGGTCACTTTATGAGGAACAAGATGTCCCTAATAAAGTGGCCAGATGTTTATTTGGATATCTTCTCGTCCCATAAACTCAGGACTAGACTCACAATACCAGCAGAGGGCAGTAAAGGGGAATGTGTGTCTTACCCCAGGTTGAGTCTCTCTGTGTCTTTGGGGAAACTCTTGGGGACGGCCGTGAGGTGTCTGAAGGTACAGTGGACCTCTCTGACCCCGGGACAACTGCAGCTGCGTGGACAGGACGGAGACGAGTCCACAGACGGGACCTGCACATGGGACACAGAGAGATGGGTTCAATACAAAGCCACTGGAAAATGATGAGGTTTTCAGGTTTTGTCTTTTATTGGTGGAATAGAAATAGAAGGACAAAAACCAGGTCTAAACCAGAACTAAACCAGGGCTGAACCAGGTCTAAACCAGAGCTGAACCAGGTCTAAACCAGAACTAAACCAGGACTGAACCAGGTCTAAACCAGAACTAAACCAGAACAAATCATGGTCAAAACCAGGGCTAAACCAGGTCTAAACCAGAACTAAACCAGGACTGAACCAGGTCTAAACCAGAACTAAACCAGAACAAATCATGGTCAAAACCAGGGCTAAACCAGGTCTAAACCAGAACTAAACCAGGACTGAACCAGGTCTAAACCAGAACTAAACCAGGGCTGAACCAGGTCTAAACCAGAGCTGAACCAGGTCTAAACCAGAACTAAACCAGGGCCAAACCAGGCCTAAACCAGAACTAAACCAGGGCCGAACCAGGTCTAAACCAGAACTAAACCAGGACTGAACCAGGTCTAAACCAGAACTAAACCAGGGCTGAACCAGGTCTAAACCAGAGCTGAACCAGGTCTAAACCAGAACTAAACCAGGGCCAAACCAGGCCTAAACCAGAACTAAACCAGGGCCGAACCAGGTCTAAACCAGAACTAAACCAGGACTGAACCAGAACTAAACCAGGGCTGAACCAGGTCTAAACCAGAACTAAACCAGGACTGAACCAGGTCTAAACCAGAACTAAACCAGGGCTGAACCAGGTCTAAACCAGAGCTGAACCAGGTCTAAACCAGAACTAAACCAGGACTGAACCAGGTCTAAACCAGAACTAAACCAGGGCTGAACCAGGTCTAAACCAGAGCTGAACCAGGTCTAAACCAGAACTACCAGGCCAAACCAGGCTAAACCAGAACTAACCAGGGCCGAACCAGGTCTAAACCAGAACTAAACCAGGACTGAACCAGGTCTAAACCAGAACTAAACCAGGGCTGAACCAGGTCTAAACCAGAGCTGAACCAGGTCTAAACCAGAACTAAACCAGGGCCAAACCAGGCCTAAACCAGAACTAAACCAGGGCCGAACCAGGTCTAAACCAGAACTAAACCAGGACTGAACCAGAACTAAACCAGGGCTGAACCAGGTCTAAACCAGAACTAAACCAGGACTGAACCAGGTCTAAACCAGAACTAAACCAGGGCTGAACCAGGTCTAAACCAGAGCTGAACCAGGTCTAAACCAGAACTAAACCAGGACTGAACCAGGTCTAAACCAGAACTAAACCAGAACAAATCATGGTCAAAACCAGGGCTAAACCAGGTCTAAACCAGAACTAAACCAGGACTGAACCAGGTCTAAACCAGAACTAAACCAGGGCTGAACCAGGTCTAAACCAGAGCTGAACCAGGTCTAAACCAGAACTAAACCAGGGCCAAACCAGGCCTAAACCAGAACTAAACCAGGGCCGAACCAGGTCTAAACCAGAACTAAACCAGGACTGAACCAGAACTAAACCAGGGCTGAACCAGGTCTAAACCAGAACTAAACCAGGACTGAACCAGGTCTAAACCAGAACTAAACCAGGGCTGAACCAGGTCTAAACCAGAGCTGAACCAGGTCTAAACCAGAACTAAACCAGGGCCAAACCAGGCCTAAACCAGAACTAAACTAGGGCCGAACCAGGTCTAAACCAGAACTAAACCAGGGCTGAACCAGGTCTAAACCAGAACTAAACCAGGTCTAAACCAGGTCTAAACCAGAACTAAACCAGAGCTGAACCAGGTCTAAACCAGAACTAAACCAGGGCTGAACTAGGACTAAACTAGGGCCAATCCAGGACAAAACCTGAAGTACAACGGTCGTTAAATGAGGACTTAAACATCAAAAGACTCCTCCTCAGTAGCACCACCTCCTGGAATGGTTGAATAAATTTAAATGAGAAAAAGTGCAATCGTCTCTTGGGGTCTCTTATTTTTTCCCAGAGCTGTATTTTAGGAGACACAGATGAGTCCAGACCTGTGTGAGCGTAAAAAACCTGCAGAGGAATAAATAAAGCTCAGGTCCATAGACCTGCTGAGTCCCATTCAGCCCGGATCAGGTTCTGTGCCCCTCTCTGCTCGTTTACATTAATGCAGGATTGTTAATGCAGGTGTTCATGTTGTGGCAGGAAAACCACAGATGTTCCTGGCATATCATTAACTCGGATCATTATGTGCACCTGTGGATTTGAACGTGAGAGAAATATTTGATCAGTGGCGTGGTTTTAAGGGCAATTAAAAACTCATCTTCTGTGAGAACCAACCCGGAGGCTGATTTAAAGTGTCGATATTCTGCTTTTATTCTTATTTTTAAACCAATCTTGGTCAACAGCAGCATGTTTTACAGCCTGTAAAAAACATTATGGGACTAAAAGAGAAAGTTTTTAATAAGTACTCCTCTGGTGCCATGAAGAAACAGGTGAAAAGACCAGCAGAGGGCAGCAGAGGGCAGCTCTCTCATGCTCTTTTGAACATAAACATAGAAAACAGAGTGCTTTTCACTTCCTTAAACTTTTTGTATGATGCCATTTTACTGCAAAATGTAAATGTCTGTGAGCAATCAGTGGAAACAGAGCTGTAACGCATGTGGGTCCTGAGTCGGCCACTTTCAGCTAAAATTCTATTACTTTTTTATCTTCAACAAGTCATAAAGTCGCTCATTTATTATCTTCATTAATGCAAAATGTATAAAATAAAAGTACATTTTCTTACGTTTATAACGATATATTGGTTGGATAGTTTCTTTTACAAATATTTTATTGTGGCTGTATGAAAGAGCGCTTTTGTCCGAGGTTTAAGCTCGGCAGTGCTATGGCCCTGAGTCAGACACGCTCACCTTTCTGGCGTTTTCAGCCTTATTTGTTGGATTTTTCTGCTCTAATTTAAGGCTGGGATATTTACGTTAACAAATTTTCACACCCGGTACCTTGTTTCTGTCTTTCAAAATAAGATTGTGGGCTAAGCTAACATTAATCAGAAAATAATAAGACGGACAAAGTTAGCTACAAAAACACTAAGATCACTGAAAGAACGTCGCCCGGTGTGACCTGAGCGTTCCCTGCACATTTCTATTTCTATTTTCATATCATGATTATTTGATAAACACTTACCACACACTACCACAAATTACCACAGAGGTAGAGCAATATGTGGAGTTTTTGTTTATCTACCGTTAGCCAGTTAACGTCTTTGCGAGCGTCTGTTAGAAGACTGAAAAATAGCAAAAGCTGAGCGACCCAAGACACACATACGTTACATTGTTTGTTTGTTGTTTTTGTTTTTTTGATAAATGAATCAGAGCAGACCTGATGTAGAGGGCTTGTTGTTGATTGGTCAGTGCTTCCTGGAGTGGGCAGAGGTTTGTGCAACAGAGCGTTCTGAGGCCTCAGAAACTCAGCGCCAGGACTAAACGAGGTACAGTGGCTTGCAAAAGTAGAATACACAAGAATACACAGGACTAAACCAGGTCTAAACCTGAAATAAACCTGGACAAATTCAGGTCTGAACTAGGTCTAAACCAGGAATAAATAAGGACTAAACCAAGACAAATCCATGCAGGTCCAGTCTAGCACCCAGACGAGTTCAGGACTAAGCCAGGACTAGACCGGTACTAAACTATGACTAAAGTAAAACTAACCAGAGCAGAATAAAACTGTCAACAATGTGGTTTATTGGGGTTGAATTCAGGTGTTCTAAGTGTGAAAGGGTAGACCAGGAAGAGGAAGTTGATGGGAGGGGCAAAGATTTGAAAAAGCAGTGGGAGGGGAATCTCTGCCTTTCACTCGTTCCACTCCACATGTGTCTGAGGAGAGGGCAGAAAGAGCCAGGAGCCAGGCTTAAAAGCAGCAGATCTGCGTTTGAGAAAATAATTCAAAAGAAGGTAAATAAAATAAAGTATACAAAAATTTAAAGTCACACAAGTTCAGACAATCATTATCTCGCACTCATTTGTTAGGTCCAGTCACCTGCAGGCCTCAAACCTTGTTTGGAAATAGTTCCACAGCTAAAGGTATTTATTTTCAGTGTTTTATTATCAGATGTATTAAACATTATGCATTTTAATTGTTGTTATTTCTTTTAGTATCACTTCATGCAGCTTAAGAGCTGGCCACTGTTTTTTCCCTGGTTTTCATTGAGTTCCATTTATTGTTTGGGCCAGTAGTATTGTTTGGTTGTTTAGAATTGAGTTAGAGTTGCCATTGTGTGTTTTATTTGTTCTTTTGGCCACATGTTAAGGCCATCTTTTGGGTTTAGTTTGCTGTGTTTTATTATATTTTATATTCACATGTATCTATTTGGCTAACTCTGGCACAGTCTCCAGACACCTTGTTTTTAAGAAATATTGCCCATCAATGAATTTAATTCAGCCTCTGCTTAGTATCTTGCATTTTATTGAATTTGCTTGAGGTCATTTTAACATTTTTATAGAGAATAAATTTGTGCATTTTGTTTGTACAAAAAGTCTCCTAGTTTTTAACTTAATAACTTTGACTTGGTCACATAAGATATTGTAATAATAAAAATAACACATTCTAATAAATCAATTCCAGCATGTTTTCCATCTTCACCAGCAGCTGTATGTGGCGTCCTGTTACCGCACACATGACCTACGACCGGGAGCCTTCCTCTAACCCCGGGTAATGTCCAGGTCGTCTGTTTGTCTGAGAAAAGGCCGTAGCTCTTCATGTCAGGAGCATTACGCCGACTGCCAGCCAACACACATCTGCGTTATTTAAGATAACACGCATTAAAGAGGCCGACAATATCATTCCCATATGTTTTCCGCAACCTTCTGACTCCGTACATCCTCATCCGGAAAACTCTGCTGATTGCTGTCCACTACTTTTCATGATGCATTGTGGGAAGTGCATTACATTTGATTCAGTAAAGATCGTCTCTATGGGATTTGTATCCAGAAACAGGATTTGTTCAGGCAGAAGTTCTCGGAAAATATGTTTTATAGCTGAAAAAAAACAAAACAATGTACTGTGCATTACTTACGTTTATGACTAGCACAAATTTTAAAATATTGATGTATTATGTTTATGGGGACCCACATTTAAATAAACTTTTACTTTACTAAATAAAACATGCACGGATTACAAAAGCACCAGCCTAACATTGTTATGGTTTTCACAAAATAAATCTAAGTAAATGTCTCAGTTTAACATCACAGAGTTACAATGATTGTATTATTAATACATGGAAGCCCAAAGTGTGATATTTTTTACATTTGCAGTATTTTCGGGGCTGCAACATGGAAAATATACAAATGCAAACATGTTTTTCAAGCTTTAACACTTAACAGAAAGTTAAAATAAAGTCACCAAAGTTGCGAGAGGAAAACAAGCTAACGTTAATTAGCAACAGCTGCTTCTGGTTTTAGACTCTGCTGTGTGGCTTTCGCTTGGTGAATCTAAACATTGCAATTATTAACATTACATTAAACTCGTGTTAATGCAGCGAGTTGATAAATCTAGAATCATGGCGCTGAAAATTTAATGCATGACAAAAGCAGGAGGTAAACAGGAAGTGGACTGTTCACCGTAGCATTAGCTTTACCTTTAGCGCCACACCGCCACGCATTACTTTTATCTTTTTATGAAATATTTGCATTAAACAGCCACTTTAAATACAATTTTGATCCCATATATTAACAGTAAGTATGTTAAAACAAGACATTAATTAGAATATGCTTGAACATTTAAAGAGGAATATTCCAGTCACTGCAGCGCATGCGCAGAAAGAAAATCTTGTTTCCGGATTTAGACACCACTACAAAATGGCTTCAGATTTTACTGACATAATATTTGGTGCATAGACGAAGGCTGTACCAAGTTTGAAGCAAATCCAAGAGGGTTCAGTGGGATTTTTTAGGAATTACTTAATGTAGTTCTGTGGGCAAATGAATGAAGATTCTGTGCCTCGCTCTGGGATACGGGACATATTTTCTGACCTGTTTAAGATACAGAGGTCAACTTGGACTTAATCTGTAGCTAATGAATAAGAGAAGTTTTCCATTTACATCTGAGACAGTAATTTCAGTGACACAGTATCACAGTGTCACAGTTTGTAAAGAGAATTTGTCATCAAGGTGGCCGTTTTATAATAATAATAAAGGCCCATGATGTTATTTTATGTTCCACATCATGTCAGCATTCTTTGTTCTAAATTTCATGACTCTGTGGCTCTGAATGCAGCTGCAGCGTTACTTTTTACACACTCAAAAAATTCAGTCTGGGGCTTAGGGTTAGAAAAAAAAGTGTTTTTTGAGGTCCTGGGACCAAATGTGGGGCTCAGTTGGAACAAAAGATTGTGAACTTGTAATGGCCAAAGGTATAAATTAATCTAATAAAAAATAATGGTGAAGAAAGGTAGCAAAAAATGGCATGGAGTAGGTCTGGCTCCCGACTTAATTTCATTCAGTGGAGATTTAGACACCGCTACAAAATGTTGTAATGACTCTGTAGTGCACTATCGAGGAATTAGGGATAAGATTCAGACACAGACATTTACTCCAGTTCTCCAGTCATTGTTTTGAGGAGACTTGGACTTGGACTCTCTCTCAGTCTCTCAGACTAGGACTCTGAGACTCAACACGAACTGATAAAGCTGGGGACTGATGTCAGGAAAATCACTATAATTCCAAAGCTAAGGTTAATTTTAATGTTGTTAAAGTATTATGCATGTTTACCCTAGTTTAGACCCTGTGTATATCAATAAAGTACTTAGATTAGGCCTCGACTTACTCACATATGATATGAATTTACTTTGTCACTGTTTTACGAGGTTTTATGATAATGCATGTAGGTACATCTGTGTATGATTAGACTTAAGTTGTTTATGTATCCTCACTAGTTAATCATCCCGATAGGGGAGTGTTCTTACTTTATGTACCAGGTCTTGACATCTGTAGGATATCTATAGTTCATGCTGTATGCTAACACTAGGCTTTAGATAGATTGCTTCTTTGCCACTCGCTGAACTGGTTTCTGCAGATTAAAGCCAAGTCAAGGTCCATGCAACTCTGCTGAGGCCAAACAAGGGCCAGCTTGACTCCCAAACAAAATTTACGCTTATCAGGTGAAACGTCCGGGATCCTCCTGTCCTCAGGAGATACCATAGACGGACTAACTTATTGTCCCATAAACATGATATACATGGAGCTGGACCTGGACCTGGCATGATCACACTGCATTCTTTAAAAACTGTGTGTACCCCAGGATAGGGAGCATTTCGGTGGCATCCCAAGATCGGAAGGTTCTCCCTGGAGAGAGCTCAGACCGGTGGCGGCGCTACGCCAACGAATTGCTCGATTGCAACGATTGTACTCTGTCTTTTGATCTACCACTATACTGTATTTTTGCATCATTTTTGAATCCTGTGAATTGGTATTCTTGATCCTGTTGATCTTCAATAAACCTGGGCAGCATTTTTACAACAACATCCTGGTCCTCTGTGTCAATTATTGACAGAGCACGCAACAGGTACCTTCTGAGAACGAGGTCTAATAACATAAAAAAATCCTGTACTACAGGACACACTACAGGATTTTCTCAGTGGTTACAGATTCTGAAAAGACTAGGAGCTCACACTAATGACTGGTTTCAGCAGATTTAGTTCTGAGGGTTGAAAGACTGCGCCTCACACACTACAAGATCTGTTGAGGCCGCAACTGACGCCAACCAAACGCAGCAAACTCTGGCGGGGAACTGGCCAGAACTAAATAGTAAACAAACATGGAGCTACCTGGGTCGCTGTTGCCGTTGTGTGTGCAGCTCTCTGTTTGGAAAAAAGGGAAGAAAAAACATCTATGAATCCAGTTTCACTTGGGTAGCGCTCAACTTTCTTCGGTGTTTGCCATGGTTGTTTATGTTTTCTTCTTCTTCTTCAAATTTCCGCTTATATTTTCCTGCCGCTTCCTGTTGCGTCGTCTTTGTTCTCTGACGATATTTCCTGTGTCCCATCAGCTGTTTTTCATCGGCCGCTGGACTCCATGAATTCCCAGTTGGATGTAAACAGCCCACACTACAGGAGTGTGGTCCAGAGTCGGTGTTTGATTGCTTGCGACTGAGGTCAGGCCAGGTTTTTGCGCTGATTTGAGTCACACACTGACGGATTTCAGGGCCGACTGCTGATTACGATTCCCTGCAGCTGGTGTTGACTGGTACAGACTCGACACAACTGTGAATCGTTATAAAATCGGGCAAAAAAATTGTGTAGTGTGCCCCCAGCTTAAGTTGTGTATCTTGGTCACAGTAATAGCTCTTGAGGGAAGTTCGTAAGTGGAGTCGTTGCATTACTCGGACCAACAACAAATTTAATATTCTGTTATGAAATAAGTTCATACTAAACTACAAAACTAATCCTAATGAACTTGTCACTGCTGCACTTTCCAAATCATACTCGTTTCAGTGACTCAGCCCGGACTTGGACTGGCCTTAAATTTGTCTTGGACTTGGACTTGAAAACTGGTGACTGGGCTTCGTTGCTGGTCGTCAGTCTGTACAATTTGGAACTTACGATGGCTTAAAGATAAATTGTTCATTAAAATGTATTGTGCTGCTTCATTTTGCGGCACCACAAAGCAACACAGTGTAATGTATTTATTCAGATCTCTGTCCTTCCTCGCAGTTGTTCCCATTGTATTACTATAGGCAGATTTTCCTTAATCCCAGCCGCTGTAAATCTTGCAGAGCTATAGCATGTCAGTAGCTTGTAAACACTGGTGCCAAGTCCTAAAAACAAGAGCAGCTGCGCGTCTCTGTCCATGAGTCTTTTAAAGCTTAATGTCTTTCAGAAAATATGGACTATTGTCAAAAATACACTGAGTATAACAATTTCTAAAACAATATATGTGGAAAAGGAGATTTTCTGAGACTTGAAAGAATAAATAGTTCAGGGAAGTGGAGATGGATGCTATAATGAACAACTTGGACCTTCCCCTGCATTCGGCTTTTGACCATCAGAGGGCAGCAGTGGACATCTGACTTTATCTGATATTTTGACTTCCAAGAACAGACTTTAATGGACTAAACCAGGACTAAACCAGCTTAAATCAAGCACTAAACCAGGCCTAAACCAGGTCTAAACTTGGACTAATCCATGACTAAACCAGAAGTCTAAAAAGAACACGTCCTAACTAGGATCTAGGACTAACCTGATCCTAATCTAGGACTAAATCAGGACTAAATCAGACAAAACATAATCAACATAATCTAATCAAGGCCTAAATCCAGATCTAAACCACAAAGAATCCAAGTCTAAACCAGATACAAATCAAAACTAAACTAAACTATGTCTAAACAAGGCAAATATAGCACTACATACAGGTCTAAACCAGAACATAACCAAGACAAAACCAGGTGTAAACCAGGACTAAACAAAGACAAATCCAAGACTAAACCAGAATGCATTCAGGTCTAAATGGGGTTGCCTCAGCGAACCAATTGCACGGTGATTTAGCAGGTTTTTACACCAGATGACCTTCCTGTAAATAGCCACATACTGTCACTAGAGAAGACAACTTCTACATTCGGCTAAACAGAACGATCCACTTCCGGTCACAGTTTGTAAGCGAGCAGCCGGACAAGGGCAGCTTCAAAAAACATATTTATGTCGTACACATCGCAAAATAAAATCACCAAACTAACGCTGCAATGGACTAACGCAGTTTTATCTTTCAAACAAGGGTTTTAGCATTCGTGTGTTAAATATTTAACTAATCGCTGAGCACGGAGGCGGGATATTGTTGCGTCAATTAACTTTATTTCACTTTATTTCAGCAGATATAAAACACACAGGAACATTTCACTAAAGTATGCGACCAAACACAGCCACAGTGTGCACAAAAACATCTGAAAGTGCCACAGAAGAGCTGTGAAAGTGGCTTCAAAACAACAGCTGTAGCCTCGGAGTGTTAATTAATAGATTAATAAATATGTGAAAGTGCCTTAATAGGTGTATAATAAATTAAGACTGTGCTAAAATGGGCAGTTGTGTTGTTTGTGATTGAGTATCATGTAATTTAACTTGCTCTGTGCTTTATATCTGCTGAAATAAAGTGCGCCGGGTGACAGCTTTAGTTAATTGATGCAACAATATCCTGCCTCCGTGCTCAGTGATTAGTTAAATATTTAACACACAAATGCTAAAACCCTTGTTTGAAAGATAAAACTGCATTAGTCCATTGCAGCGTTAGTCTGGTGATTTTATTTTGCGATGTGTACGACATAAATATGTTTTTTGAAGCTGCCCTTGTCCGGCTGCTCGCTTACAAACTGTGACCGGAAGTGGATCGTTCTGTTTAGCCGAATGTGGAAGTAGTTAGCGCATAACCACTGTTGCTTTGTTTAAAGCTTACTGCACACCCCTGTACACTGCCCCCTTGTGGTGCAGTTACAGTAAAGCTAAGTTTAATACGCTTCAAGTTGCATTTACTGATGCCCTCTGACTCCTGCTGAAGGTCCCTTGGTGGACGAGTGCCAGTCAGCTGTTTGTGCAGAACGCTGTGCCCACCTTAGAAAGTTTTATATAAATTTATTATGCAATTGGCGGACTCTAAAAATGAAATCATCGCAGTTTTAATAATGTCTAAGGTGAGCAGTGTACGGTACAAGCCTGAACGTTGGAGTCACTGGAGAAAGTGCTGGGATGGACTATAGATGTAACGTAGACTGTCTCCTGTGTTGTCTGTTGTTGTTCTCTTTTTTCTCCATATTTGGACCAATTGTGAGTCTGAAATAAAGTTTGATTGATTGATTACCGTTTGCATGAGCACCGATGAGAGCAGCCACACTGAGGTCCATCTGAACAGCAGCAGGGTCCACGTCCTCAGCGCCATGACCAGAGACAGAGGGACTAGGCCATCGGGACACCTGCAGGAGGACAGCAGGGAGACGTTTAAACAAAGACGTTATGGTTTTGGGTGAGTTTCCTCTGGGTGCTCCAGTTTTCTCCTGCTCCTGACTCCAGTGCCGGTGAAGGACGGGTTCATGCAGAGTTGACTGTAATTAAACTCTCACGTTTTCTGTTTGAGGTCACAGGTGGCTGGAGACAATGCCAACAAGCATGGGCTGGGCGGTATTTCCTAAATTTCATATCACGGTTTAAATCAAATCCCTTCATGGTAACAGTATATATCATGATATAAATTTAAGGTTAAAAATTATAATAAAAAGCTAGGGTTGGGCGATATGGCAAAAAAATGTAATCACAATTTTTTTCCCCATATTGGTCGATGTTTTTATTCAATTTTATGTTTACAATTAAAAATTGATAATGCTGGCTGTGATTCATCCTCATCCTATTTTAATGTAATAAGACAGTGAGGGATTTAATGTAAAATCTTTCATTGCAAGGGTTAATTTTTTTATACAATAATAACTGTAATCATTTAAAACAGCCATTCCCAAAGTCAAGACTGTCGTGGCCCCCTTGAAGTTCCGAAAATCCCTCGCGGACCCCCAACGATAAAACTTCCCTCTATTCAAAAGACTCTGCTGTGTTTATTTTTATTTTTTTATTTTTTATAAAAACATTACAAAAACACTGATTACTGACTAAAAGTTGTTTTAAAGTAATATTTTAAAACAAGTATACAACTGTAATTAATTTCCAATGTTTTTAGGTACTTAATATTTTCATTGACTTTTTATATTTTTGTATGTTTTATTTGTTTTTATGAACCAAAGCCATGTGTCTGAAATAATAATAATAATAATAATAATAATAATAATAAAATAAATTCAAATTGAAATATAGTCAGCCTCTGGGGCCCCCCCTGTAGTACCTTCGCGGACCCCCAGGGGACCCCGGACCCCACTTTGGGAACCACTGATTTAAACAAATAAAAGAGGCAAGCTGCTATTTTGTTCTAAGTTTTAAACAACTGAAAACGTCCAGTTCACTGTCTCTCCTCACTCAGCCTGGACCTAGTTCTCTCATTTTGTCAAACTATGAACAGTAAAATCACCTGTTTTTAAACTCAGCGCTGATCACGAAGCTTTTTCAAGTGACAAGACACAGCACTGAAGCCGTGTGCTCCTTTGGCTTTACCACAAAACACAGCATGCGCGCCCCGTTTCCAGAGCTCTGCCGGCGTTTCCGCGGGGTAAGGATGGGTGAAATATATATGAATAGTTTTGCCCGTTTGTCCTATGCTTTAATTGCGCTGTAAAACGATTGGATGGACTGCTGTTTTTGTGCAGCACAGCAAATGCTAACATTAGCTTAGCTCCTCTTTTAGCACTGTGGCTGCAGTTGTTGATGTCGTTGCATGTTTTAATGCTTTTTTTGTATTTACATGCGTAGTACCTTTTAGGTGGTTATTCCTCTAAACTCCACTCTTGTTCTCTGCTGCTCAGGCTGTAACAGGAGGGCAGTGTGCGCCCCTCAGCTGCTCCGTAATCTGCGTCTGCACTGGAGACGTGTCCAGATCGAATAAAAGTGCTCTAAGCTTATCAACGAGATCGACCCTATTCTTTATCCAATTTCAGTTTTAAGTTCAATTTTTGCCATAGCTTTATGCTCAGCTGTCTCTGTGCTTGCAGCCAGGTTGAGGCAGGTGCGATAACGTCATCGACGATGGGACGGTAGAGCGCAAATCTCTACCGTAGGCCAAATTTATATCATTTCTACCGTCTATCGCAGCCATTCCCAAAGTCAGGACAGTCATGGCCCCCTTAAATTTCCACAAATCCCTCGTGGACCCCCAACGATAAAACTTCCCTCTGTTCAAAAGACTCTGCCATGTTTTTCTCCATATGTTTTATAATAAAAACATTACAAAAACACTGATTATTGACTAAAAGTTGTTTTAAAGTAATATTTTAAAACGCAGACCCCCAGGGGGCCTCGGACCCCACTTTGGGAACCACTGGTCTACCGCATATACCGCGCAGCCCTACCAACAAGTATGGGCTTTGGGCAAGAAACACTTTGGGACACATAACAACGCACAGAACAGTTAAAGGAACCAAGTCTTAGGACCGTCCCAGCCCCAGGAACCTTTCGCTAACTCGCTTACGCACTGCCGATAGCAACCGCATAGAAACTTGAGGATGTAATCACTGCAGCGGTTTGAGATGTAGCGTAACAAACCAAAACAAACCGCTGCATGGAGCGCAAAGACAGCTCACAGCCAGCTCACACTTTGAGCTGTAGCAGTGATGGTCAGTGCGGCTGTTTTCAAAGAGTTTGTTCTTTTGGCTCAGCTCCCTGTTTAATTTAGGCCTAACTTATCCTAATTATGAATGGTTTGTGTTGGTAAACCATTTTTAAATCCATGTTTATGTAAATGCCTTGTTTTTATGCAGTTTGCAAGCACACAATACAGTTACAAAGCTCTGTACTCATCTTTGCTGTTTCCAGTAAAATCAAAATCGCTTCTTCTTTCATTTAATGACATGATCCTAGTTTGTCCTCACGTGTGATTGGCTGCATGGTGCTCATCAAAATAAAATTCCTCTCTGCTTGTGTGGATTCTTAGCAGAGCAGCTGAAGATTTGACTCTGATCTACAGGAGTCAGCTCTTCTGATTTACCTGAAAGAATCGTTTCTTAGAGGTGGCTCATTTGTAAACGACCCATCACTGGCAGGAAGTACAACATATAATGTCCAGGCTTTGGGAGTTTACAGCGAGAGGAGACAAAGCATCAGTTGTATTGTTTTATTTTATGTCTGTAAAAAGAAAAGTGGAACTCTGCGACAAAAGATACAAGGTGTGAGTCTGACTAGCTTTAAAATAAGCAGCTTGTGTGTGTCATGAGTAAATATTTACAGTGGCAAACGTTACATCTCTATCCAGGTTACTACTTCACTGAAATGTTCCTAGGTCGACTGAAAAGTTCCTGCTCTGAAGTAGGAGCTGAAAAGGTTACAGGAGCTGTTGTCTCTCAGGTTTAAACATGCGACAAAATGGGATAGTTCCCTAAACGTTTGTAGGAACTGCAGAAGGTTCCTTCAAGGAGTGTAAGGAGACACGAGACTGGGTTAATGAGATGAGATTTTTACAGTATTACTACTACATACTTTTGTGTATGTGCAGCATCTGTCTGTGCTGAATGTTGCTTTACCGTGTGTTACATGTGTGTGAGCTTTTATGTAGTTCACTAACTTTTACTAATTTGCTGTTTTTATTTGTATTTTTATGCACTAACCTTTAATGTTTGTTGGTTGTTTTTACTTTGCCGGCATTTTACATCTTGCCCAGGGACAACAGTTGAAAGCTAGCTCTGTAGCTAACACTGGCGCATTTACAGAAATGTTTATTAATGTGCACTGTCCCTGTTCAAATAAACAAATAAATAAAATACTTACTACTATTAAATATGTATTTTACACAAATGGAAAATGTAATTTATTCACCTGAAAATCATAAAATGCAAAACTATTAAGGTACATTTTTAAAATCAACTTGTAATGAATGATATTTACTTCACAAACTCACTAACTTCTCTCCCGTAAAAAGTGGAAACAGAACCTGATCCTGAGATCACAAAACCAATTTTTAGCTTCACAAGATTCTGCTCCTCCAGCGCCTACAGACAACATTCACTCTCACATTCATTCACTATGGGACATTTAAGGAAGGAAGGAAGCCAGAGCAGCAGAAATAAAAAATAATACATGTTTTTCATTCAAATGTTTATCATGAGACGATGACACTCAAACATCACTGCTTTTTTATGACCTCATGGACTGCAAAGCTCTTAAAACAGCTTCTAGTCAGATGTCTTGTTTGATTGCTGTAGATTAAAAGCCATATCAAACAAGTCACAGCCCATCCTTTGATCACTTCACTGTTTGGCAGCAGTTGCTGTCTCGATATCTGCAGCCGCTCTCTGAATATTTCCCCTCGAGGCCGACAAACTCACTCTCACGCCTCTGTTTGTGTTGTCGGACGACTTTTATATCTAACATAGTCTGGGTCACAAAAAGAAAACACAGGTTGGATCTGTTAGTCATGTAAATTAAATATAGAGCAGGGGTGTCCAAACTTTTTTTCACTGATGGCCAGATATTGATAAATATCACCATAAAAGAAAGTCGCTTTCCTTTTGCTGTCTCACAGACTCTCGAAGGTTTTCCTCTGGATGCCCTTCATATATCCAGGTTTGGATTTCCACTTTTTTCTTCCTTAATGCCACATCCATCTCACACAGAAATGTTTGTTATGGAGCGTCTGGTGTCTAGAAATAACTCCATAGATAAGTGCTGTTAATGCAGAAGCCCAAGAGCCAATAAAATAATGGTCTGCGGGCTGCATTTGGTCCCTGGGCCATAGTATGCGCACCCCTGATATAGACAGTTTTACTCATTTCACAGATGGTTGAAGAAAGGACTCTCACCCCCTAAACTAACCCAGGTCTAAGTCAGTACTATACTGGGACTAAAACTGGCTCTAAATTTGGGACCTGGCTTAGTCCTGGTTTAGTCCTAGCCTGGCTCCAGCCCGTTGCATTTCATTTCTGTGGCGGAACAAAGACAGACGGCGTAACCAATCAGAGAAACAAGGGGCAGGACATAAGCAGTGCACCGCTGACCCAAACAAACAGAGATTCTTGCAGTTTTTTTTTCATAAAACACCAGAATCCTGTGTATTGTGAGCAGCTCTGTCCTTATTTGTGAACAGGGACAGCAGCAGAAGCCAGTTGTGAAAGAAAAAGTGGGTTTGTGTGAATGTGGTGGTTACGTGGGACGTCAGAGGGACTTTACTGTTGTTAAAATGGAAACAGGACGAAGACAAAAACCCCACAGAGGACTGAACAACAACGAGGACTTCAGCAGAACCAACAGGAGACGAAGGAAAGAACTAAACTGCTGTTAACTCTTTAAAAGATAGACATGACATGGATATGGAACCAGAAACTCTTCCTTAATGCATTACACATTACTTTTACCTAAAACCAATGCTTTAAAAAAATCTGTCTTATATAAAGCTGTGTCAGTATGGAATAATCTGCAAGAAAGAAGTTGCTGCATAGTATTGACTATTGAAATGTATTTTCTATTTGCATTAGCATTGTATTGTTTATGACTAACAATGTGCATAATTGTTTGAATTAACATTTTAAATGTTTTATTTACTATTAGTGAATATTTCTACATATAGCTTTGCGTATTACCATTAAATTTATATTTTGATGTACTACTGCTAAGGTTAATAACGCTTCAACATTAGTAATAATAATACTTTGATTTTATGTGATGTTTTTCTTCTTTCACTCTAAGGTCACTCTACTCTTAGGTGCATTCCAAATATGGCACAAATAAGGAGCATGCTACAAAGTTAGCATGCTCCTTATTTGCACCTGCACCTTAAGACCCAAGGTTGCAGGGGGGGGGCTCCTGTCGATGGTGGGAAGACTCTGCAGAAACTGAGAACTTTTTGTGGCCCTGCCCTATGCACAAAAAAGTTACTCGAAGCCAAGAAGATAATGCTATGCAGAGATCGTCATACATCGTCATACATAGTATAAAAAGCTTAGGACACTCCTCTTTTTGGAGGGCGCTCATTCTGCTGACTGTAACCTTACCTGTGTTTTTACTGAATAAACTTCTGACTTGATTACACTTCTGAATCATCGTCCTCTTTGAGGCTTACACCCAAAAATTAACAAATCCTTACACTATGAATGTTATTGTCATTGTTTGTTGTTTTATGTGGACCCCAGGAAGAAGAGATATTGCTGTGGTAATAACTAATGAGGAGCCTGAATAAAGAATAAAGAATCAGAGAGGAAAACGTATTAATTAATTAGCTCGGTGTTAGCCAGTGCTAGCTTGGTTAGCTTCCACACTCAAAAGATGCGCTGCAGATAAACGACTTTGATAATCCAGCTCCAAATTGACCGAGGAGAAACACTTCCCCCCAAGAGAAGAACCAGACTCTGGTACCAGAGGCTGACTAACCAGGATAAAGTCCTGGTTAAGACCTGATTTAGTCTTGGTTTAGTCATGTCTTTGGATAACACGCCTCCACACTCTCTGAGTATTTTAAAGTAACAGTACACATTTTACCCACTCTGCCAGCCTCTGTTAGTTGACAGCAGTATATACTGGAGTACAGGGGACATACAAAGCTACATTTTGCGTTAGAAAGACGAACACATGCAGCCTTCAGAGAGAGGTTCATGAAGTCTGGTTTCCTCTGTCTCTGTCTCTGTCCCCAGAAGACGCTGATGTCCCTAACAGCTGTGCATGTCCCGGGACGGAGACAGGAGACATGTTATTTTAATTTCTACTTAACGACCCGTTCATGTCTCTCACAGGTAAAGCAGTGGATATACCTGACATTTGCATTAACCCAGATACAGGACACTGTTGTAGTCAAGACAAAACTAATCGAGACCAAGACCAGTCCAAGTCCAGCGTGAACTTAGACCAAGACAAGGCCGAGACTTTGAAGAGTCAAGACTGAGACCAAGGCAAACCGAGACCAAACCCTAGGAAAATAAATACATAAATAAAGGGAAAAGTTAAAAATTAAAGTGGTTCAAATTCATTAATGATTGCTTTAATGATTTAATGCAACAGAAACAAACAGAGACAGATCGTGCTCCTGGTTCTTTATTGCGGACAATTATGAAGAATAGCATTTTCACATAATGTTTGGTAAATAAAACCTCAGACACTGCCACATCCGAGACTGAGACAAGACCGAGTAAAACTGGATTTTAGATCAAGACCAAGACCGAGTAAAACTGCAGCCGAGACCGAAACGAGACAAGATCGTTAAAAAAATGGTCTCAAGACCGGTCTCTGGTGCTACAACACTGAGGTTAGGGTCACATGACTTCCTCTTTGCAGATTTTGGAGAGTCTAAAATGTCATGATACAAAACTATGGGCCTTAGGCGGAGTGCACCCTGGACAGAGGTGAGTTACTCAGACAGACAACGATTCAGTCTCACATTCAGTCACTGTGGGACATGGAGAGCCTCAGTTCACCTGCACTTCTGAACCCACAGGAACAATTTCTTGTTCTGAAAAACACATTTTCATTTCTACAGTGCTGCATAAGTATAAAAGAAAAGCAGCTTTCACACTGCATTGAGTCAAGTTCTTGTGAGGCAGTATCAGAGAAGGTCAAAAAGTCTGAGTATTAACAATTTTTAAAGCAGGAACATGCAAAATATTTGGCTTTTCACTGTACCAACGACTATGAAATAAAGCCATGTTGTTGTGGCCGGGAACAAACCTGAGACCTCAGGCACTCTGGGTCGCTGATTCCATTCAAGGCTGTTTTTTCACCAAGATACACCAGGGGGCGCTGCAGGGGGCTTTATTCACCCTGCAACAACTTCTTTAACTATCACACTGACACTGAAACTGTCAAATAGTTGCATAGTTCCCTTTATGTGAAGCTGAGTTCCCTTTAGCCCATGATTTGCCTGATGCTCATGTTTTTTGAGCATTTGGTTTGAGATACACAGTAACTCAAAAACATGGAAGAGTTCATTCCTCTCTCTGTAGGTGTTTATTTCACAGCTCTGTGGCTTTGAACCATGAACCTGTGGCCTCAGCCTCTAATTGTTTTCCCATTTGTGACCAGGGCCATGTTTAAATCCAGAGTTAAGTGTTCAGGCTGCTGTCTCCTCTTCTCTCTAACCCTGCACATGGCAGTACATGTGTTTCATTGGGCGTTATCCACAGCTTCACCTCATATCGCTCAAAAAGTAAAAAAGTCAGACGTATATCGGCTTTTTCGGGAGTTTGCAGAGCTGTAAAGGTGTCCAGGATGCACCACCGGTCAGAGGTTAAATGTCAAAGCTAACCCCTGAAAGTGAACGGTTTCTGATGGGTTTTCCAGATTTTAGCACATCAGAGACAGGAGCCACAGAGACGGCAGAGAGGAGGAGGTAAAGGGCCGCACAGGGAAGGAGCGAGGACAGGAAAGATAATTAAACCGGAGAAAGGGAAAAAAGACAGACACACTCCTGCAGAGGGAAGGTGGTTTTCAGTCACTGGCAGCAGAGGAAACACTAAATACTGCTGACTAAAGTTGAATCAGGTAGATATTACATTACATTACTCCCCGCGGTTTGTTAGCCAGACTCTCCTACTTGCTTTTCGTGAGCAGGGCAGTCTGGTTCCTCTCTAGGAGCGAAGCATTTCTCCGGTTGGATTTGTCTCTGGCCTATCACAGACGTTTATCTGCAGTGCGTCTTATGAAAGCGGAAGAGCTAACCAAGGTAGCGCTAGCCACCAAGCTAATTTAATAACTTTGCTGATTGTTGTTCAGTCTTCTGTAGGATTTTGTCTTTGTATACTGTCGTTGTGTCCTTGGGCAAGACACTTAACCTCCACCTTAGCCTCTGGTGTCTGTGCACACTGGTGTATGAGTGTGTGTATGAATGGGTGAATGGTTCCTTGATGCGAAGCACTTTGAGTACCAATGGAGGTAGAAAAGCGCTGTATAAATGTGACCATTTGTGTCTGTTTCAGCAGTGTGTGTTATTCGGTGTCAGAGCCTGCAGTAATTAGGAGGCCACAACCAAAATCTTGTTCAGGGCCACTAAAATCCTAGTGAGGGCCCTGGCTAACATTGTCCAGAGTGTGCACCAGGGAGAGGTCTCTGTGCACACAAAATTATATCCACCGTGTGCAATAAGAATATAATTTTGTTCAGATTACATTTCATTTGTCTTCATCAAGTGGTTATGTTGATAAAAAGTGAATTTACTGGACACTTTTCCTTCTGCCTGGTCCAAACCGTCCTCAGTAAAGAGTCGCTCTGAAGCCTTCACTCTCTCATTATTAAACTCATGTGTTGTTCAATAAAATGGGCCTCTGCCAAAATCTATTTTTAAGTCTTTGTTCTTTCCTTCAGCTCATCTATAACACGCCCGTCTCTGCTTCTCTGTTTCTGACTTTAATACTATCACAGTCTCCTGCTTTTGTCGGGGAAAGTCCTGGTTTTGTTCTGGTTTAGGCCTGGTTTGGATCTGGTTAGACCTAGTCCTTGTTTAGAACTGGTTTACATGTTGTTTAGTCCTGGTTTAGTCTTGTTTTAGTCCTTCTTTAGCCCTGGTTAAGTTCTGGTTTAAATCCTGTTTTAGATCAGATTTTTTACTCCTGGATGAGACCTGGTTCTGTCCTGGTTTAGTCCTAATCTGGTCCTGGTTTAGTTCTTCTTCAGTCCTGGATTAGATCTGTTTCTGTCCAGGTTTAGTCCTGGTTTGGGCCTGGTTTAATTTTTGTTTAGTCCTAGTTTGGTTTTGTCCTGGTGTAATCCTGGTTTAGATCTGGTTTAGTTCTGATTTAGTCCTAATCTGCTCCTAGTTTAGGCCTGGTTTAGATCTGTTTTTGCCCTGGTTTGGTTTTGTCCTGGTGTAGTCCTAATCTGGTCCTGGTTTAGTTCTGTTTCAGTCCTGGATTAGACCTGTTTCTGTCCAGGTTTAGTCCTGGTTTGGGCCTGGTTTAATTTTTGTTTAGTCCTAGTTTGGTTTTGTCCTGGTGTAATCCTGGTTTAGATCTGGTTTAGTTCTGATTTAGTCCTAATCTGCTCCTAGTTTAGGCCTGGTTTAGATCTGTTTTTGCCCTGGTTTAGTCCTGGTTTGGTTTTGTCTTGGTGTAGTCCTAATCTGGTCCTGGTTTAGGCCTGGTTTAGATCTGTTTTTGCCCTGGTTTAGTCCTGGTTTGGTTTTGTCTTGGTGTAGTCCTAATCTGGTCCTAGTTTAGGCCTGGTTTAGATCTGTTTTTGCCCTGGTTTAGTCCTGATTTGGTTTTGTCTTGGTGTAGTCCTAATCTGGTCCTAGTTTAGGCCTGGTTTAGATCTGTTTTTGCCCTGGTTTAGTCCTGGTTTGGTTTTGTCTTGGTGTAGTCCTAATCTGGTCCTAGTTTAGGCCTGGTTTAGATCTGTTTTTGCCCTGGTTTAGTCTTGGTTTGGTTTTGTCTTGGTGTAGTCCTAATCTGGTCCTAGTTTAGGCCTGGTTTAGATCTGTTTTTGCCCTGGTTTAGTCCTGGTTTGGTTTTGTCTTGGTGTAGTCCTAATCTGGTCCTAGTTTAGGCCTGGTTTAGATCTGTTTTTGCCCTGGTTTAGTCCTGGTTTGGTTTTGTCCTGGTGTAGTCCTAATCTGGTCCTGGTTTAGTTCTGTTTCAGTCCTGGATTAGACCTGTTTCTGTCCAGGTTTAGTCCTGGTTTTGGCCTAGTTTAGTCCTTGTATAGACCTGGTTTGGTTTTGTCCTTGTGTAATCCTAGTTTAGTGTTATTTTGTGGTTTAGTCTTGGTTTAGTTCTGGTTACATCCTGTTTTTTTAATACTGATTTAGTCCTAATTTACTCCTGGTTCATCCCAGTTTAGTCATGTGCTAGTCCTGGTTTGGTTTAAGTCCAGATTTAGGCTCATTTAGTCCATTAAAGCTGTTACTCTGAAAGCCAAAAAGTTTCTGAGGTGGTTCTTCAGGAAACAGACTGTCACTAAACCTGCAGTGTGTATAAACGGCAACAATAAGCCAACAATCACAGCTTTTAAACATCTGCGGAGCATAAATAAACACAAAAGCAGCAGTCCTTAAGCTGGACCAGAGCCGGACCAGAGCAGGACCAGAGCTGGACCAGAGCCGGACCAGAGCCGGACCAGAGCTGGACCAGAGCCGGACCAGAGCTGGACCAGAGCTGGACCAGAGCTGGACCAGAGCAGGCCAGTGTCAGAAACAGCAGTAAAGCCGTGTGATGTGAAGTAGCGAGTGTGTTTTTGGCTACAGTGGCTGCTCTAAATGGTTCAGTTCTTAGTGAAAATCCTCATTAAATCCTGCAGTAAAACCAGGCCAAGTGAGAGATTTTCTGGGGCCCCCGAGAGAAAACAACGAGAGAAGCCAAAAAGACTATAAACCCTGTCAGCCTGGCCTCCCTTCCTTCAATCGTGTTGCACTCAAATACAGAAAATGTTATGTTAAGAAATAAATCCTAAGGGAAATTGGAGAACATTGTCAAATCAGGAAAGTCTGGTTCTGCTTTTTTTCGTCACCTGTTGGTTCTGCTGCTGTCCTCGTTCACAAATAAGGACAGAGCTACTCACAATAAACAGGATTCTGAGCTTTTATGCCAAAAACTCAGATTCTCTGATTGGTTCCTCTGCCTCTGATTGTTCCACCACAGAAATAAAACTGAAAATATGAGGTTTCAGACCAACTTTTTTTTGCACAGAATAAGAAAAGAGTCAGTCTGGCAGTGTCCTTGAGCAAGACCTCAGTACCTGCTCCAGTCACAGTACATGGATAGTTGCAACAGGAAAGGCATCTGGTGTAAAAACTCACCACTGTGCAACTCTATGGAGCAGCCAAAAGGAGATTTCTGAAAAAAACTGGAGCGTTGTAGAGACTGGTCTTGGTCTTCTCTCGGTCTCAGAGATTTTATTTACCAAAAAAAAAAAAAAAAGCTATTCTTCATAATTTTGGAGTCATTCATTTTCAGCGATAGAAGTTTGTGGCGTCTACTGCATTAAAATAATCATTAATGTATTTAGACCACTTTTTTTTTACTTTTCCCCTTTATTTTGTGTTAGTTCACAGGATTTGTTCCCAGTCTTGACTCAGTTTTAAAAACAGCTGTGCTAATTAGCCATTTTATGCTCTGTCCAGTCCCCACCATTGCCAGCAGGGGGCGACAGACACCTAATCCAAGTGTTCTCTGCAAAGTCAGAGTAACAGCTCTAAAAATTGCTAAAAGTGCTACTGCTGTTGTCGCACCTCAGACCGGTCTTGGTCTAGAGATAATTTTTCTCCGTTTTTGGTTTTATCTCGGTCTCCGCTGGAGTTTTACTCGGTTTTGGTCTTGGTTTTGAATCCAATTTTACTCGGTTTTGTCTCAGTCTTGGATGTCGCGGTCTCTGAAATTTATTTTTTTTACCAAATGTTATAAGAAAGTGCTTTTCTTCATAACTTTGGAGTATGCTAATTAGTTTTCCACATTAGAAGACCCAAAAACATAATCTGTCTCTGTTTGATCAATAATGTATTTGAACCAGTTTTTTCTATCCTTGTCCCTTTTATTTCATGTTAATTCTTAAGGTTTGGTCTCAGTCTCGGTCCTTACAATTCTCAGTCTCAACTTGGTCTTGAACCCTGAAAGTCTCGGCCTCGTCTTGGTCTCGGTTCACTCTGGACCTGGACTGGTCTTGGTCTGGATTATTACAGACTACAACACTTCTGCTCCATTTACCTCTGTTAAAAATCCCATAAACGGCTGTAAAGTCAGGAGACCACACAGAAGTGGGCCTCAGCAGATCTACGTCGGCCCCTGTAACGGTTCATCAGGGGCCCCTGGAGCCCGGCGCAGTAACACAGGGAGCTGAGGCTGACTGCAGAAATCTGTTTTTACCCCAGTGCCCCGCTTTAAAAACCTTACTTTCATGTTAACTGCAAGAATTGTGTTTTGAATTTTAAACTGAAATAAAATCACCAGAGTTTAATATTTTTCCCCAAAATGTTTTTTATTGTTTGCATGAAAGGGTTCTTAATTAATTTATATAATCACTTAATTAAACGCCAATAATAAGTACCCTCTTAGATGCCAGTTTCGGACAAAAACAACTGAACACTTTTATGAAAAATACACAAACTCAATATTATTAGTGGAAATTTGTGTACCATAGACTTCCATTAAAACACCTTTTTTTTGAACCCCTTTAATTAAAACTGGAAAAAAAAAAAAAAAGATTTTGTTTTTTATTTCACATTTTCCTGTACTACATTTTTTAATAAAGAGAATTGCAAAATTTCACAAAATTTCTAGAGGCTATTTTTTTTATAATTTCTTTCTTTCTAAATCCAAGTATAATACTCTATAACTCCATATTTTAAAAACTAATTTGACTTTGATTGTTATCAGTATGACTGGCCTCACTTTCTCAATAATCTGTGAGAAAACTGAGTTCGATGCATTCTTAGTTTTTGTGTAATGTCAGATTGAATAAAAAAGTTTGTGAAAAATTGTGTACCATAGACTTCCATTAAAAACACTTTTTTGAATTCCTTTAATTAAAAATGAAAAAAGAGTTTGTCTTTTTTTACGCTTCCCTGCAGCAATTTTTGAGATTTTTTTTTTAAAGAATTGCAAAATTTCACTAAAATACTACATTTTTATATTTTCTTTCTTTCTAAATCCACATACACTATAACTCCATATTATAAAAATGGAAAAAAAATTGACTTTGTTGCATTATTTATTTTGGTTTTATGTCAAATTGAATAAAAAAGTTAGGTAACACTTTATTTTAAGGTCCACCTATTAACCATGAACTAAGTGCTAATTATCATGCTAGCTAGTGGTTAATGAGTGTTTCATTAGCTGCTAATTGCTAACTATAAAGCACCTATTAATCTCTAACCATACTCTACAACTAACTCACATTTTCTCCTTAAAAAACTCATAATTACTGCTCATTAGTAGGAAGTAAGGAAGTTCTTGGACATAAATTATAAAGATTTTTGTGGTACTATTCTCTAATAATGCTCCAATATTCCGAAAAATCTCATTCAAATCATAATTTATGTCCAAGAACTTCCTTACTTCCTACTCATGAGCAGTAATTATGAGTTTATTAAGTGGAAAATGTGAGTTAGTTGCTAATTAGCTGTAGATTATGGTCACACAGAATAAGGGATTAATAGGTGCTTTATAGTTAGCAATTAGCAGCTAATGAAACACTCATTAACCACTAGCTAGCATGATAATTAGCACTTAGTTCATGGTTAATAGGTGGACCTTAAAATAAAGCGTTAGTGTAAATGTGTGTACCATAGACTTCCATTAAACAAACGGCAGAAATGTCACACCTGCAGCTTTTCCTAATCCACAGCTAAGTGAATATTTAGCAGCACATCTCCCGCTGATGGCTTCTGCAGTTGTCATGCTTTTGATTTTCACTGAACCAGGCTGAAATCCAGCTCAGAGTCTGATCGAGGAGCATAGATCTTCAAAATCCGGAGCGCTACGCCAAGAAATCTCTGCTGCGTTATTCAAGCTACACATGTTACTAAGATATCATCCCCATATGTTTTCCACACACATCTCCCGTGCGTTCAGAACGTGTTACTCTCACAGCCACTGCACTCTTTAGGAAACACAAAAGGCAGATGTGGCACTTTATTAGGATTAAGTCCTGCTTCATCTGAGTGAGTGAGAGCATTTCTACGCTAATTTAAATCAGGAGCTGGAAATACTTGGAGTAAAACTTCGCAGATGGCTTTGAATAACTTAAATGTTTTGTCCAGACAGGCTTATTCTTGCCTTTCATTATCATAAAGTAACGCTGCTATAGCTGTGCTCTCGACACATTTGCACAGGTAATGTGTGAAAGTGAAGCTTTCTGCTAAAACGGTGGCAGGAAACAAAAAGGTTGATCCGTGCTAAAGGTAAAAATTTAGTAAGAGGAGTATCCATCTGTCACAAAAAGTGGGAAAAACACTACATTTCTAAGACGCTATAAATGTTATTATTCCATTTTAATGCATTATTGATACATAGACTGAACAATTAAGGAGTTTTTCACATTTTGAATAAATATTTTGTGTTTATTTCACCTGGAGCTCAGTCCCAAAGTCTCAGAACAGTAACTTGTTTTTTTGTTTTTGTTTTTTTGGTTTTTTTTTATTTACACCTTTATTTAACCATGAAGCCCCATTGAGATTGAGAATCTGTTTTACAGCACAGACCTGGCCAAGGAAGAGGCCAACCAGGGGCGTAACATCAGGCAGTGCAGCACTGGGGCCCAGGGGGTTCAGGGGCCCATAAGAGCTCTTATAGGCTACATCTCCTGTCAGGTCTGTGTTTGAAATATTCATAATAAACACAAAACACATGACTCTGTTATAGAATAAAGTTTTTACCATAAATTTAAGTAAAATTCATGAACTTATTACAAATTGTAAGAACAGAATAAATACACATTTGTATTCTGTATATATAGTGTCTAAAAAAAAGATAAAAAATGTAAAAAAAAAAAAAGGTGTAAAATTGTTCTTTAATAAATATGAATTTCCTTTGAATAAAACTATTCCGCATGTAGCATCTGTTTTTGCAATAAACTGCAAAAAAAAAAAAAAAAAAAAAAAAAAACAGCTGATATTAAATTTTTATAAATTAGCATGGGATTCGTACTTCAAATCTTTAGGGCCCATTCCTAAAACTTGCACTGGGGCCTCTCATTAGCAAGTTACGCCACTGAGGCCAACAGTCATCAAGACAACAAATACTGCAAGATTAACCAAAATAAACACAATGAGAAATTAGAAAAACAATTTAAAAACACCGTGAGCCTCTCAAGAAAACCAAGCACACGTCTCCTTTACCACACTCTTTATGATAAATGATGATTAAATTTATAAACTGGAATAAATAATTCCAATTTAAGATCTCTTTGTAAATTGTTTTATGTCCATGGTGCATGCTGTAGATATTTGTACTCTTTTCTGTGATACTCAAAGTTAGATTATTATTATTATTATTTGATTAGAATCTCTTTGGTTTATGTGACCTACCAGACAGTGGCGTAACTTGGTAATGTGGGGCCCGAGGGCAGGATTTCAGAATGGGCCCTAAAGTCATGAAGCACAATCAGTTCTTCAGGTTCATTTATACTGGAGGTGCTTATTCATTAATATTTAGGGGCAATTTTGTGAATCTTTATTAGAATTTGTGGATTTATCGAAGAAAAGTTGTTTTTTTTTTTTTTTTTTTTGACATTTAACAGTATTTAAAATTAAATTTATGTTAAAAACTGTCTTTTATGACGAATGGTTTGCTCCTCATTATTATTATAACTATTTTAAACACAGACTTTAACACTTTTCTAGACGCTCGAGGTGGCTTCACAGTTTGTTTCATTCATTCATTCATTCATGCTACTTCTGTCGCCCTGGGGCAGACTCACTGAGACGTGGCTGCCGTTATGTGCCAGTGGACTCTGCGACCATTACCAAACCACAATCACACACATTAACACATTCATACAGGTGAGAGGGTGAGTGTCTGGCCCAGGGAGCTGTGACGTTTCTGTTTGTGCGTCTTTATCCTGTTCTGTTTTTGTTTTTCTTGTTTCGTGTTTGACTCTGTGCAGTGTTTAACTCGCCCTCTGTGAAGCAGCTTGAGCACCGTTTGACTGCCGGTGCTACACAAATAAATCTTGATTGATTAAAGGACACAGAGGCAGAAGACAACGCTGGAAGCTTGGATCAAACATGAACCAGAGGAGAGTGTAGCGTAGAATGGTGCAGGGCTAAATTTACCGTATTTTCCGGACTATAAGTCGCACTTTTTTCCATAGTCTGGGGTGTGATGTATACTCAGGTGTGACTTATATATTAAAATATTTCAGGTGTTGGTTATTTTCACACTGACAGCCACCAGAGGGCGCTCTAGGCTTGTGTACCAGCATCTGCTGCACCTGTACCACTGACAATTTAAACCGCTAACAATTAAGCTGGGGGCACACTACATGATTTTTTTGCCCGATTTTATAACGATTCACAGTTGTGTCGAGTCTGTAGCAGTCAACACCAGCTGCAGGGAATCGTAATCAGCAGTCGGCCCTGAAATCCGTCAGTGTGTGATGTTCAAAGACTCGAGTCGGCGCAAAAACCTGGCCTGACCTCAGTCCCAAGCAATCAAACACCGACTCTGGAGCACACTCCTGTAGTGTGGAACGTTTACATCCAACTGGGAATTCATGGAGTCCAGCGGCCGATGAGAAACAGTTAATGGGACACAGGAAATAGCGTCAGAGAACGAAGACGACGCAACAGGAAGCGGCAGGAAAATATAAGCAGAAATTTGAAGAAGAAGAAAACATAAACAACCACAGCAAACACCGAAGAAAGTTGAGCGCTACCCAAGTGAAACTGGATACAAAGATGTTTTTTCTTTTCCCTTCACAACGGCAACAGCGACCCAGGTAGCTCCATGTTTGTTTACCATTTAGTTGTGGCCAGAGTTTGCTGCGTTTGGTTGGCGTCAGTTGCGGCCTCAACAGATCTTGTAGTGTGTGAGGCGCAGTCTTTCAGTCGTCAGAACTAAATCTGCTGAAACCAGTCGTTAGTGTGAGCTCCTGGTCTTTTCACAATCTGTAACCACTGAGAAAATCCTGGAGTGTGTCCCCAGCTTTAGGCTATAAAGACAACTGAGAAAGAGCAGAATAATTGGAAATGGAACTGATGCTGAGTCTGACGACAGCCACGCAGAGGAGGAAGCGGCGCTTCGTCTACCTCCGGAGTTGGCGGAGTTGTTCAGAAGCGACACCGAGGATGAAGAATTTAAAGGATTTAGTGATTAGGAGTGAGATGGTGAGTTTGGTGAACTTGTTATATTATGTTCTTTATGCTATAGTTATGTGAATAACTGTTAATATATTACGTTAACATACGAGACACCTATTCAGTTCGTTGTTTATGCTTCATGTAGCTGAATAACCATCAATGTGTTACGTTAGCATAGCGCACACCTATTCAGCTGTTGTTCTCTATTCTATTATTACTATAACTTGCCTTTCAACATGAAATGTCTGTTCTTGGTGTCAGATTTTGTAAAATAAATTTCCCCCAAAAATGTGACTTATAGTCCAGTGTGACTTATATAAGTTTTTTTCTTCTTCATTATGCATTTTTTGGCGAGTGCCACTTATACTACGCAGTGACTTATAGTCCAGAAAATACAGAATCCAAAAGTTGTCTGTCAGAGGAACTCACTGCAGCTCAGGTTAGAAACTGTGACAAATACTTAACCTTTATAATCTTAAACAATGGTTGAAATCAAAGCAGTTATGTGATCGTATGTAAATTACTTTCTGTCTGTTCTTGGTGGACTTTAACTTCTGTGTTGTGTCTGTGAGGAATCTGTGTTTGGTTTTTATGGCACCTGCTTTTGGACGACGGATGAAATTTATCCTCTGACTGCTGATTTGTTAATGAACGTCTTAATTCAAATAAAAATAAAATAAAATGATCTGCCAACCTTCCACTGAGAGGATGGACAGCTCTACCTACTGAGCTACTACTGATGCAGAGAGTTGTATGTAGAATGTTACAGTATTTAGAGTTAGAGAACTTTCTGCCTGCACATTTCCTCCATCTACAGTTTGATAGAACAGTGTTTCCCAACCAGGGGTACGCGGACCCCGAGGGGTACACAGGCACACTGCAGTGGGTACCTGGAGTTATATGAATATTTATAGTAACTTTATATGTTTTAAAGACTCAAATAAACCAGGACTAAACCAAGACTAAACCAGGACTAAAACAGGTCTAAAACCAGAACTAAACCAGGACTAAATCAGGTCTAAAACCAGAACACAACAAGGGTAAAAAAGGACCAGAACTAATCAGGACTAAGCTAGGTCTAAATCAAGTCTAAACCAGGTCAAACTAGGACTAAACCAAGACTAAATCAGGACTAAAACAGGTCTAAAACCAGGTAAAACCAGGACTAAATCAGGTCTAAAACTAAGACTAAATGAGGTCTAAAACCAGGACTAAACCAGGACTAAATCAGGTCTAAAACCAGGACTAAACCAGGACTAAATCAGGTCTAAAACCAGGACTAAATCAGGTCTAAAACTAGGACTAAAACACAACTAAACCAGGACTAAACCAGGACTAAATCAGGTCTAAAACCAGAACTAAACCAGGACTAAACCAGGACTAAAACCAGGACTAAACCAGAACTAAACCAGGACTAAAACAGGTCTAAAACCAGGTAAAACCAGGACTAAATCAGGTCTAAAACTAAGACTAAATCAGGTCTAAAACCAGGACTAAACCAGGACTAAATCAGGTCTAAAACCAGAACTAAATTAGGTCTAAAACTAGGCCTAAAACACAACTAAACCAGGACTAAACCAGGACTAAACCAGGACTAAATCAGGTCTAAAACCAGAACTAAATCAGGTCTAAAACTAGGACTAAACCAGAACTTAATAAGGACTAAAACAGGACTAAACCAGAACTAAATCAGGTCCTGGGAGTACACTGTGACAGAAGACTGATGTCTGCAAAAACCTTTACAAGTATCCACTGAAAGCCGTCCGAGTTTCTGCTGCTGGAGCTGAAACCACCTGTGATTTCATCCAAACCAACCTCTGCGTTTGTGTTTTTGCAGCTCATTTACTGCGCAGGTCTCTCAGCAAACCCATTACAGCGCCTTTGACCTCATCCATCACTGTGACAGCAGGTATGAAATCCCATTTTCAACTTGTGCCTTCACTCCAGAACAAATTAGCTCTAAATCTGTCACTTTTTCTACAACTTATCGACATCTTCAAGCCATTTTTGTCCATTTTTCTGTGATATTTTTACCAATAAGTTACTGAGAAGGTGAGAAAAGCGACCAACCTCAAGTCATCTGTGACCAATTAACAGGTTGCTTTGAGAAAACCACTTACCTGGGAATTCCTCGACAAGCAAAACAAACAAATGTATGGAAAAAAAATCCCCACGAACACGTTCCTCTGTTGTTTTTAAGAATGCAGGTGGTGCTGGAGTTTTACAAGACAAACAGGAGGTGAAAAGTATCCAGTGGATGTTTTGGTTGCGTTTGAGTGGAGTCTTGTAAAGAAGTGAATGAAGTTTCTCTGCTCTCTCTCTCTCTCTCTGGTGCTGTTAGGTCCGGAGCATCTGGATTTGAGATCAGCGGCGTCTGTCCCTCCTCTCGCTGCTCGGGCAGGAATGTTTCTGCCTCCTGCGCCGACGCACAGCCCTCCATTCATGCTCTCCAACGTTTCTCTAACGCAGACATTCCCAGAGTCAGGAGCCCTCCTTAAATTTACCAAAATCCCACACAGACCCCAACAATACAACTTCCCTCCATCCCAAATTTTATTTTCATGTTTTTCTTCATATATTTCTATTAAAACATTACAAAAGACACTGACTTTTGGCTAAAAAGTGTTATATTTTTAAACAAATACACTGTAAAAACAAATAAAATGCTGCAAAACACTCAATAACTCAAGGCAAAGGATTCCTCAAGATTTTTGGGGCCAACTCAAAATCTCAAGTTTTCCACACTTTCACTTAATTTGATGTTCATACGTCTAAAAACTTTTCTAATTTTTAAAGGTATTAGGGAGGATTTTTATAAATTCATTTTTTGCAATATTTATTAAAACTACCTTCATTGCCCTGTATAAGGCTTATAAATTGGTGTATTAGAAAATATAATAATAATATTAATAAACTGTGGACTCTGTGGGACTTAAAAAACCTCAACCAATCGTTTTCGTCATGAGTACGTTAACCATTGTTCCATGGACTCGCCATTTATTCGTTCATCTTCCTGGTTTCTGCGATAGTGCACGTTCCTGTGCCTGCGCATGCGTATACACTATGTTTATGTAGCCCGGCGTTAGCACCACGTTAGCGCCACGTTAGCGTAGCGCAGACAGCCTGACTTGGAAGAGCACAATGGCTGAGGAAAACCATGAACCGTGCGGTCACAAAAGGAAAACTGTTTTTGAAGTGAACCAGAGGAGGAGGAGAAAAACTGTAGAAGAGCAGAATAAAACCTGTGTAGTTATTGGTGATTCCTTCAAAGGACGGCGTGCGCTGTAGGAACAGAAAGGGCTTCAGACGATGCATTGGTCGCCAAGTTTCTGCTGGACAGGTTCGTTTATCTTATCGTTTGAAAAAAATGCCTTTTTTCTTTATCTGTTGAACCTTTTCAACTGTACAGCAGTCAGTTTGCTAATGCTACCAACAGCAGGAGGACAGATATTTGTGCTCACATTTAGGGACTGTGCATGTGACTGGGTCTGTGTGGGGAACTAGGTCAAAGGTCAAACAAACAAACAATGCAGGTCTAGGTTTAGGTGAATCTCTGCTGATGCCGGCTGTAAACAAACACTCGTGTTCCAACGCTCGTGCACGTCGCTGTGGAGGAGTTCCTTGGAAAGGAACAGTGAAGGGCGGGGCTTGACGCATGCGCATTATTCAAAAAATTCAAAAATCCTCCCTAATATCTTTAAGTTTTTCTCTCTACCATTATTTTTTTACTCATCTTACAGCCAACTTACAGAGTTCAGAAAAAGTTATTCTTTTGTTAAATGTAGTATATTTAGTTTTTATTATTATCAATAATACTTTTTCTGAACAGTGGAGTCAGTTGCTGTAAGATGAGCTGGAAAAAATAAAGATAGTGAGTAAAACTTAAAATTTCAAGTTTTTAGACGTATGAACGTTAAATTTGGTGAGTAAAAAAATATTAGTTGTTGAAAACTTGAGATTTTGAGTTGATCACCAAAACTCAAAAATCTTGAGGGATCCTGTTGTGTTGAGTTTTGCAGCATTGTTTTTTACAGTGCATTTCAAACTCAATTTATTTTTATGTACTTAATATAGACAGCCTCTGGGGGGCCCCCTGCAGTACCTTCGCAGCCCCCCAGGGGGCCCCGGACCCCACTTTGGGATCCGCTGCTCTAATGTTATTCTGCCTTTACTTACGCTTATGGAGCATTAGCTTAGCGCCATCGTTCTCACAGCACTACTGTCAGAGGAGAATAACAACACCAATTCAAAAAAAAAAAAAGGTTGGGATGCTCTGAAAAACACCAGAGGAGCGTTTTTTGTAACTAATGAAATTTGTTTTTTGTTTGTTTAGAAGGATTCCCATAAGCTGAAAGCACGCGCTGGTCTTCCTGCGGTAAAAATAACATTTCATCACTTCACACAACATCACAAAATATAAAACTTTTGGTCTAAAACAACACAATAGCAGCCCTGTGTTTGTGTAATACAGACATTAAGTCAGGGGCCCCTCACAGGAGAGGAAACATTTCAGGGACCCCCTTACAGAGTTCATCGGGACGAGGTGTCACAATCATTTCAAGAGTTTCAAACGTCCTAAAAGAAAATGTAGGCTAAGTGAGGGAGTTTTTGTTTATTTTATTGGCGTAATGGTTTCCATTAATATTTATAAATGTTTAAAACTAAATACATAACTAAATAAAATAGTGTTTTTATTGAACATTTAATCAGACAAAAAACACAATACAGTCATTTTGTCCCATTTTGACTCAGAACAGTCCCTCCCTGTTGCACCATTATCAAGTCAAGTGTATACAAATAGATAAATAAATTATATAAATGGAAACAAAAAGAAATAAAATATTACTCCTCTGATATAAGTGAGGGATCCACGTTTTTTATTTGGTCTAAGACAGGTTGCCAGATACTGAAAAACTTATTGGCACAACCTCTTGTAGAAATGCAAAAGGTCGACAAAGCACAGTTTAAAGGAAGGAGGGCACTTTTCTTTCCACCTCAGCAGTGTCAGCCTTCAACAAGAAGTGTGGCAAAGGAAACTAAAATTCTCTCGTTCTGATGAAAGTGACTGTGGTATAACGGCAAATAATGCAACTGTGGCCTCAAGTTCTATATAGGTCCCTAATGTGTCAGATAGAAATTTAAATATGGACTGCCAAAAGTTGATATATCATAAAAAAAGGATGGGATAGAAATTCAAAGGGTAAAAGAAGACAAATTTTTGGGAGTCATAATTGATGAAGATCTTACCTGGAAGTCACACGTAAATTATACAAAAGGAAAAATAGCTAAAGCCATTGCTGTGTTACACAAAGTAAAATTCTCTCTAAATAGTTATGCATTACTGACACTGTACAACTCAATGATTGTTCCAGACTTAACTTACTGTGTAGAAATCTGGGGATCAACATGGAAAACATATACTCAACCTTTATTTATTTTACAGAAAAGAGCTTTGAAAATGATCAGTAATAGTCACTACAGAGATCCTTCTAACCCATTGTTTATAAAATATAAGTTACTTAAATCTCATGATTTAGTTGACTTTAAAATATTGCAAACAATGTACAAAGCAAATATAAATACTTTACCAATAAATATTCAAAAATGTTTGAAAAAAGAGTAAGCACTTACCATTTGAAAGGAACAGTGTTTAAAAAACCTAGCTTCAGAACTAAAGTGATGGAACGAAATATTGCAGTGTATGGTGTAAAATTATGGAACAATCTTAATAAAGAAACCAAAGAATCAAGGTCACTTAATATATTTAAAAAATGTATTAAATCAAGTGTATTAAATATTTATCAAAATGTAAATTAAAGTCTGTGATAAAGTTTTGATGAAGTTTAAAAATTAATTTCAGTTATGTTGAGATGCTAAAATGAAAATTAAATGTGCAATGTAAATATTTTTTGTTGTTAAAAATGGGCAGAAAATATTTTTTTCTTCTCTCTGCTCCTTTTCATTCAAACCTCATGCTGTCATGTAAACATTTCTGCTTTTTTTTTCTCTTTTATATAATGAATGAAATAAATAAAAAAATAATAATAAATAAAAAAAGTTTTTCAGCTTTGAGCAAAACCAAAACATATGAGACAGAGGCTGGTTCGGTTTCACACCTGTCACAGTTAGGATCCAGGTCTGGTTTAAATTTAGCCAGTTTTACTTTAGACCAATCTATGAACAATTTTAAATTAAATCACCCTGTGTCTTAGGCAGATGGAAGATGCATAAATATTAAATAAAATATTTTAAATTAATTTTAAATTTTGAATTTTTATTTTTTATTTATTTATTATTTTTATTTATTTATTTATTTATTTATTTATTATTATTATATTATTATTATTATTATTATTATTATTATTATTATTATTATTATTATTATTATTTATTTAATTTTAATTTTTTTCATGGACCTCCAACCTATGGTCCAAGGACCCCAGTGTGAGAATGATGGCATTAGGTGACGCATAAAATAATCTGTGGGTGGAGTCTGCAGGTCCTCCCCGTGTTACCGTGGGTTCTCCCCGGCTTCCTCCCACCGTCCAACTGAGCTGACTCAGTCACCTATAGGGGACATCTAGAGTCACCGTGAACTGGCTATTTCAATTTATACTTTTTTAAAAATAAGTGATATTCAAGTGATTAACTAAGTAAGTAAGTAAACTTTATTTATATTGCACCTTTCACAGGTAAAGATCACAAAGTGCACCAATATGAAAAAAAGAAAACATTTAAAACTACAAAGATAAAGCAAAATTAAAAACACAACAATGGAACATAAAACCCAGGCAACTAAAAGCTTTTTAAGTAAAAAGTTCATGTTAGAAATGTTTTTCCCCCAAGACTTTTGTTCATTTATAATAAAAATATTCTAACCTCAGTGGGCAGCACAAACAGGAGGTGCTGGGTTTGAGAAGGAGGACGAGGAGGAGGAGGACGAGGACAAGGAAGACAAGGAGGACGACAAGGAGGAGGACGAGGAGGAGGACAGGGAGGACGAGGAGGAGGAGGACAAGGAGGACGAGGAGGAGGAGGACAAGGAGGAGGACTAGGAGGAAGAGGACGAGGAGGACGAGAAAGAGGAGGACGAGGAGGAGGAGGACAATGAAGACAAGGAGGACGACAAGGAGGAGGACTAGGAGGAGGAGGACAGGGAGGACGAGGAGGAGGAGGACAAGGAAGACAAGGAGGACGACAAGAAGGAGGACGAGGAGGAGGACAGGGAGGAGGAGGAGGACGAGGACAAGGAGGACGAGGAGGAGGACAGGGAGGACGAGGAGGAGGAGGACGAGGAGGAGGAGGACAAGGAAGACAAGGAGGACGACAAGGAGGAGGACGAGGAGGAGGACAGGGAGGACGAGGAGGAGGAGGAGGAGGACGAGGAAGAGGAGGAGGAGGACAAGGAAGACAAGGAGGACGACAAGGAGGAGGACGAGGAGGATGAGGAGGAGGACGAGGAAGAAGAGGAGGAGGACAAGGAAGACAAGGAGGACAACAAGGAGGAGGACGAGGACGACGAGGAGGAGGACGAGGAGGAGGACGAGGAGGACAAGGAAGACAAGGAGGACGACAAGGAGGAGGAGGAGGAGGACGAGGAGGAGGAGGACAAGGAAGACAAGGAGGAGGACGAGGAGGAGGACGAGGAGGACGAGGAAGACAAGGAGGACGACAAGGAAGAGGATGAGGAGGAGGAGGACGAGGAGGAGGAAAACACAACAATGGAACATAAAACCCAGGCAGCTAAAAGCTTTTTAAGTAAAAAGTTCATGTTAGAAATGTTTTTCCCCCAAGACTTTTGTTCATTTATAATAAAAATATTCTAACCTCAGTGGGCAGCGCAAACAGGAGGTGCTGGGTTTGAGAAGGAGGACGAGGAGGAGGAGGACGAGGACAAGGAAGACAAGGAGGACGACAAGGAGGAGGACGAGGAGGAGGAGGATGAGGAGGACGAGGAGGAGGACAGGGAGGACGAGGAGGAGGAGGACAAGGAGGACGAGGAGGAGGAGGACAAGGAGGAGGACTAGGAGGAAGAGGACGAGGAGGACGAGAAAGAGGAGGACGAGGAGGAGGAGGACAAGGAAGACAAGGAGGACGACAAGGAGGAGGACTAGGAGGAGGAGGACAGGGAGGACGAGGAGGAGGACAGGGAGGACGAGGAGGAGGAGGACAAGGAGGACGAGGAGGAGGAGGACAAGGAGGAGGACTAGGAGGAAGAGGACGAGGAGGACGAGAAAGAGGAGGACGAGGAGGAGGAGGACAAGGAGGACGAGGAGGAGGAGGACAAGGAGGAGGACTAGGAGGAAGAGGACGAGGAGGACGAGAAAGAGGAGGACGAGGAGGAGGAGGACAAGGAAGACAAGGAGGACGACAAGGAGGAGGACTAGGAGGAGGAGGACAGGGAGGACGAGGAGGAGGAGGACAAGGAAGACAAGGAGGACGACAAGGAGGAGGACGAGGAGGAGGACGAGGAGGAGGACAGGGAGGAGGAGGAGGACGAGGACAAGGAGGACGAGGACAAGGAGGACGAGGAGGAGGAGGACGAGGAGGAGGACAGGGAGGACGAGGAGGAGGAGGACGAGGAGGAGGAGGAGGAGGACAAGGAAGACAAGGAGGACGACAAGGAGGAGGACGACAAGGAGGAGGACGAGGAGGAGGACAGGGAGGACGAGGAGGAGGAGGAGGAGGATGAGGAAGAGGAGGAGGAGGACAAGGAAGACAAGGAGGACGACAAGGAGGAGGATGAGGAGGAGGACGAGGAAGAAGAGGAGGAGGACAAGGAAGACAAGGAGGACAACAAGGAGGAGGACGAGGACGACGAGGAGGAGGACGAGGAGGAGGACGAGGAGGACAAGGAAGACAAGGAGGACGACAAGGAGGAGGAGGAGGAGGACGAGGAGGACGATGAAGACAAGGAGGACGACAAGGAAGAGGATGAGGAGGAGGAGGACGAGGAGGAGGAAAACACAACAATGGAACATAAAACCCAGGCAGCTAAAAGCTTTTTAAGTAAAAAGTTCATGTTAGAAATGTTTTTCCCCCAAGACTTTTGTTCATTTATAATAAAAATATTCTAACCTCAGTGGGCAGCACAAACAGGAGGTGCTGGGTTTGAGAAGGAGGACGAGGAGGAGGAGGACGAGGACAAGGAAGACAAGGAGGACGACAAGGAGGAGGACGAGGAGGAGGACAGGGAGGACGAGGAGGAGGAGGACAAGGAGGACGAGGAGGAGGAGGACAAGGAGGAGGACTAGGAGGAAGAGGACGAGGAGGACGAGAAAGAGGAGGACGAGGAGGAGGAGGACAATGAAGACAAGGAGGACGACAAGGAGGAGGACTAGGAGGAGGAGGACAGGGAGGACGAGGAGGAGGAGGACAAGGAAGACAAGGAGGACGACAAGAAGGAGGACGAGGAGGAGGACAGGGAGGAGGAGGAGGACGAGGACAAGGAGGACGAGGAGGAGGACAGGGAGGACGAGGAGGAGGAGGACGAGGAGGAGGAGGACAAGGAAGACAAGGAGGACGACAAGGAGGAGGACGAGGAGGAGGACAGGGAGGACGAGGAGGAGGAGGACGAGGAAGAGGAGGAGGAGGACAAGGAAGACAAGGAGGACGACAAGGAGGAGGACGAGGAGGATGAGGAGGAGGACGAGGAAGAAGAGGAGGAGGACAAGGAAGACAAGGAGGACAACAAGGAGGAGGACGAGGACGACGAGGAGGAGGACGAGGAGGAGGACGAGGAGGACAAGGAAGACAAGGAGGACGACAAGGAGGAGGAGGAGGAGGACGAGGAGGAGGAGGACAAGGAAGACAAGGAGGAGGACGAGGAGGAGGACGAGGAGGACGAGGAAGACAAGGAGGACGACAAGGAAGAGGATGAGGAGGAGGAGGACGAGGAGGAGGAAAACACAACAATGGAACATAAAACCCAGGCAGCTAAAAGCTTTTTAAGTAAAAAGTTCATGTTAGAAATGTTTTTCCCCCAAGACTTTTGTTCATTTATAATAAAAATATTCTAACCTCAGTGGGCAGCGCAAACAGGAGGTGCTGGGTTTGAGAAGGAGGACGAGGAGGAGGAGGACGAGGACAAGGAAGACAAGGAGGACGACAAGGAGGAGGACGAGGAGGAGGAGGATGAGGAGGACGAGGAGGAGGACAGGGAGGACGAGGAGGAGGAGGACAAGGAGGACGAGGAGGAGGAGGACAAGGAGGAGGACTAGGAGGAAGAGGACGAGGAGGACGAGAAAGAGGAGGACGAGGAGGAGGAGGACAAGGAAGACAAGGAGGACGACAAGGAGGAGGACTAGGAGGAGGAGGACAGGGAGGACGAGGAGGAGGACAGGGAGGACGAGGAGGAGGAGGACAAGGAGGACGAGGAGGAGGAGGACAAGGAGGAGGACTAGGAGGAAGAGGACGAGGAGGACGAGAAAGAGGAGGACGAGGAGGAGGAGGACAAGGAGGACGAGGAGGAGGAGGACAAGGAGGAGGACTAGGAGGAAGAGGACGAGGAGGACGAGAAAGAGGAGGACGAGGAGGAGGAGGACAAGGAAGACAAGGAGGACGACAAGGAGGAGGACTAGGAGGAGGAGGACAGGGAGGACGAGGAGGAGGAGGACAAGGAAGACAAGGAGGACGACAAGGAGGAGGACGAGGAGGAGGACGAGGAGGAGGACAGGGAGGAGGAGGAGGACGAGGACAAGGAGGACGAGGACAAGGAGGACGAGGAGGAGGAGGACGAGGAGGAGGACAGGGAGGACGAGGAGGAGGAGGACGAGGAGGAGGAGGAGGAGGACAAGGAAGACAAGGAGGACGACAAGGAGGAGGACGACAAGGAGGAGGACGAGGAGGAGGACAGGGAGGACGAGGAGGAGGAGGAGGAGGATGAGGAAGAGGAGGAGGAGGACAAGGAAGACAAGGAGGACGACAAGGAGGAGGATGAGGAGGAGGACGAGGAAGAAGAGGAGGAGGACAAGGAAGACAAGGAGGACAACAAGGAGGAGGACGAGGACGACGAGGAGGAGGACGAGGAGGAGGACGAGGAGGACAAGGAAGACAAGGAGGACGACAAGGAGGAGGAGGAGGAGGACGAGGAGGAGGAGGACAAGGAAGACAAGGAGGAGGACGAGGAGGAGGACGAGGAGGACGATGAAGACAAGGAGGACGACAAGGAAGAGGATGAGGAGGAGGAGGACGAGGAGGAGGAAAACACAACAATGGAACATAAAACCCAGGCAGCTAAAAGCTTTTTAAGTAAAAAGTTCATGTTAGAAATGTTTTTCCCCCAAGACTTTTGTTCATTTATAATAAAAATATTCTAACCTCAGTGGGCAGCGCAAACAGGAGGTGCTGAGTTTGAGAAGGAGGACGAGGAGGAGGAGGACGAGGACAAGGAAGACAAGGAGGATGACAAGGAGGAGGACGAGGAGGAGGAGGATGAGGAGGACAGGGAGGACGAGGAGGAGGAGGACAAGGAGGAGGACTAGGAGGAAGAGGACGAGGAGGACGAGAAAGAGGAGGACGAGGAGGAGGAGGACAAGGAAGACAAGGAGGACGACAAGGAGGAGGACTAGGAGGAGGAGGACAGGGAGGACGAGGAGGAGGAGGACAAGGAAGACAAGGAGGACGACAAGGAGGAGGACGAGGAGGAGGACAGGGAGGAGGAGGAGGACGAGGACAAGGAGGACGAGGAGGACGAGGAGGAGGACAGGGAGGACGAGGAGGAGGAGGACGAGGAGGAGGAGGACAAGGAAGACAAGGAGGACGACAAGGAGGAGGACGAGGAGGAGGACAGGGAGGACGAGGAGGAGGAGGAGGAGGACGAGGAAGAGGAGGAGGAGGACAAGGAAGACAAGGAGGACGACAAGGAGGAGGACGAGGAGGATGAGGAGGAGGACGAGGAAGAAGAGGAGGAGGACAAGGAAGACAAGGAGGACAACAAGGAGGAGGACGAGGACGACGAGGAGGAGGACGAGGACGAGGAGGACAAGGAAGACAAGGAGGACGACAAGGAGGAGGAGGAGGAGGACGAGGAGGAGGAGGACAAGGAAGACAAGGAGGAGGATGAGGAGGAGGACGAGGAAGACAAGGAGGACGACAAGGAAGAGGATGAGGAGGAGGAGGACGAGGAGGAAGAAAACACAACAATGGAACATAAAACCCAGGCAGCTAAAAGCTTTTTAAGTAAAAAGTTCATGTTAGAAATGTTTTTCCCCCAAGACTTTTGTTAATTTATAATAAAAATATTCTAACCTCAGTGGGCAGCACAAACAGGAGGTGCTGGGTTTGAGAAGGAGGACGAGGAGGACAAGGAAGACAAGGAGGACGACAAGGAGGAGGAGGAGGAGGACGAGGAGGAGGACAAGGAGGACGAGGAGGAGGAGGACAAGGAAGACAAGGAGGACGACAAGGAGGAGGACGAGGACGACGAGGAGGAGGACAAGGAGGACGAGGAGGAGGAGGACAAGGAAGACAAGGAGGACGACAAGGAGGAGGAGGAGGAGGACGAGGAGGAAGAGGAGGACAAGGAAGACAAGGAGGACGACAAGGAGGAGGAGGAGGAGGAAGAGGAGGACAAGGAAGACAAGGAGGACGACGAGGAGGAGGACAAGGAGGAAGAGGAGGAGGACGAGGAAGAGGAGGACGAGGAAGAGGAGGACGATGAGGAGGAGGACGAGGAGGACAAGGAGGACGAGGAGGAGGACGACGAGGAGGAGGACAAGGAGGACGAGGAGGAGGAGGAGGACGATGAGGAGGAGGACAAGGAGGACGAGGAGAAGGAGGAGGACGACGAGGAGGAGGACAAGGAGGATGACGAGGAAGAGGAGGAGGACGATGAGGAGGAGGACAAGGAGGACGAGGAAGAGGAGGAGGACAAGGAGGATGACGAGGAAGAAGAGAACAAGGAGGAGGAGGAGGACGACGAGGAGGTGGACGAGGAGGACAAGGAGGACGAGGAGGAGGAGGACAAGGAGGACGAGGAGGAGGAGGACGAGGTGGAGGACAGCGAAGACAAGGATAGTAGTAGTAGTAGTAGCCGTAGCAGTAGTAGTAGTAGTAGTTGTAGCAGCAGCAGCAGTAGTAGTAGTAGTAGTAGTCGTAGTAGTAGTAGTAGTAGTAGTTGTAGCAGCAGCAGTAGCAGCAGTAGTAGTAGTAGTAGCAGTAGTAGTAGTAGTAGTAGTAGCAGCAGCAGCAGTAGTAGTAGTAGTAGTAGTCGTAGTAGTAGTAGTAGTAGTTGTAGCAGCAGCAGCAGTAGTAGTAGTAGTAGTAGTCGTAGTAGTAGTAGTAGTAGTAGTTGTAGCAGCAGCAGTAGCAGCAGTAGTAGTAGTAGTAGCAGTAGTAGTAGTAGTAGTAGTAGCAGCAGCAGCAGTAGTAGTAGTAGTAGTAGTCGTAGTAGTAGTCGTAGTAGTTGTAGCAGCAGCAGCAGTAGTAGTAGTAGTAGTAGTCGTAGTAGTAGTAGTTGCAGCAGCAGCAGCAGCAGTAGTAGTAGTAGTAGTAGTCGTAGTAGTAGTATTAGTAGCAGTAGTAGTAGTAGTAGTAGTAGTAGTAGTAGTAGTAGTAGTATTAGTAGCAGTAGTAGTAGTAGTAGTATTAGTAGCAGTAGTAGTAGTAGTAGTATTAGTAGCAGTAGTAGTAGTAGTAGTAGTAGTAGCAGTAGTAGTAGTAGTAGTAGTAGTAGTATTAGTAGCAGTAGTAGTAGTAGTAGTAGTAGTAGTAGTAGCAGTAGTAGTAGTAGTAGTAGTAGTAGTATTAGTAGCAGTAGTAGTAGTAGTAGTAGTAGTAGTAGTATTAGTAGTAGTAGTAGTAGTAGTCGTAGTAGTAGTAGTAGTAGCAGTAGTAGTAGTTGCAGCAGCAGCAGCAGCAGCAGTAGCAGTAGTAGTAGTAGTAGTAGTCGTAGTAGTAGTCGTAGTAGTTGTAGCAGCAGCAGCAGTAGTAGTAGTAGTAGTAGTCGTAGTAGTAGTAGTTGCAGCAGCAGCAGCAGCAGTAGTAGTAGTAGTAGTAGTCGTAGTAGTAGTATTAGTAGCAGTAGTAGTAGTAGTAGTAGTAGTAGTAGCAGTAGTAGTAGTAGTAGTAGTAGTAGTAGCAGTAGTAGTAGTAGTAGTAGTAGTAGTAGTAGTAGCAGTAGCAGTAGTAGTAGTCGTAGTAGTTGTAGCAGCAGCAGCAGTAGTAGTAGTAGTAGTAGTCGTAGTAGTAGTAGTTGCAGCAGCAGCAGCAGCAGTAGTAGTAGTAGTAGTAGTCGTAGTAGTAGTAGTAGTAGCAGTAGTAGTAGTAGTAGTAGTAGTAGTAGCAGTAGTAGTAGTAGTAGTAGTAGTAGTAGTAGTAGTAGCAGTAGTAGCAGTAGTAGTAGTAGTAGTAGTAGTAGTAGTAGTAGTAGTAGTAGTAGTAGCAGTAGTAGTTGCAGCAGCAGCAGCAGCAGCAGTAGCAGTAGTAGTAGTAGTAGTAGTAGTAGTAGTATTAGTAGTAGTAGTAGTAGTAGTAGTATGGTAAGTATTGTCCCAGTAGGAGGAGTCCTGTAGCTGCAGGGTGAGCCTCTGTCCCATGTGTGCAGCTCTCAGCTTGGATCAGAGTCTGACTCTGCAGCGGTGGAAGCATCAGCTTCAGTTTCAGTGGAAGCAGGAGAAGAGTTTGCTGCACAAATACAAAAAACTTCCATAACTCTCTTCTTATAAGTAAAGTGTATATTTAATTCTTGCAAACTCCCAAGTGCTCAGAGTATTTCCCGAGCACACACAGCAGAACAACACACTGCAGAACACAACATCTGTTTGTGTCTGAAAATGGTTGTGGCTTTCCAGGAACAGAACACAGAACACAACAGGAGTTTTTCTACTGCGTTGTTGCTGACTTTTGCTTCTCTCACAAACGTCTTCAGCCTGGTTTTCTCTCTGCACTCTCGCTCACCTTTCTGCCTCATTTACCTCCAACTCTGTTCTGTTTTTTTATAAGATATGTTACAGCTCGTACACATAAACCAGTTACACAGATTCTGGCTTTCCAAGTACCATCTAACAGACTAAACTGGGCCCAAAATCTGGTCTAACCCAGGACTAAACCCAAGATTTAAATGGTAATTTGATCTAAAGCGTGACTAGGACTAAACAGAGGCTTCTCCTGCTTTCTTTTCAAAAGCAGGGCAGTCTGGTTCCTCACTCGCAATGAACCGGTTCTCTCCGGTCGACAAGGAACTGGCCTCTCACAGAAGTTTACCTGCAGTCGTCTTACAAATACAGAAGCTACAGCACCGGCTTATACAGAGCTAATTTAATAACTTCTCTGAGCTGATGAACAGCGTTTAGGTTTTTCCTTCGTCACCTGTTGGTTCTGCTGAAGTCCTCGCTGTTGTTCAGTTCTCTGTGGGATTTTTGTCTTTGTCCTGTTTCCATCTTAAAGGAACAGTCCACCATTTTTCCACACTAAACTATGTTCTTCCCTGATCTCAGCTGAGTTGATGCGTAGCTCTCTGGTCTTTGTGTGTGTCCTTTGCCTGGGGAACGATGCTAATTTGTTAGCATTTAGCTTTGCCAAGCTTATCCCTATGGAACCAAACACGGCTCAAGTTAGAAGCAACCAAGCTCTTCCATGTTTTCCCGATTTAAATACAGTTACGTGAGTAGTTACATGACCCAAGTACACAAAAATAAAAAGTGACGATTTTCTAAGCGGATAAAAATGGGTACTATAATGTAAGGCGTAATAACACTTTAGGAGCACTTCAGCATCGGCGCAGTGATATCTTCACTTTTCATTTTTGTGTAACTGTACTTGGGTCATGAAACTACTCACGTAACCGTATTTAAATCAGGAAAACATGGAGGAGCTTGGTTGCTTCTAACTTGAGCCACGTTTGGTTCCATAGGGATAAGCTTGGCAAAGCTAAATGCTAACAAATTAGCGCCGCTCCCCAGGCAAAGGACACGCACAAAGACCAGAGAGCTACGCATCAACTGTTCAAAAGTTTCTTTCAGTCAGACAGGAGTGTTTGTTTACCTGCTTTACTAGTTTCGGCTGCTTCTTGTAGCCTTCGTCAGAAGCGTCACGTGATGTCGCTGTGACGTGTCTTGTAGGCTGCTTATGTTGTTTTGTCAGACAGTAGGGAAAACTTGCGCCCCCTGCTGTCTGACACCCTCTCCAGGACCACATCCCAGGTGTGGGATAAGGTGTAGGCTCCCTCGTCCCGGTTCATTGTCCCTGGTGCCCGTTTCCTAATTTCAATGGCCTCCCTGATCCAGCGGTGGTACTTGTTGCTTTCAGCACAGATGACCCTGGCATTGAAAGCGACATCACGTGACGCTTCTGACGAAGGCTACAGGAAGTAGCCGAAACTAGTAAAGCAGGTAAACAAACACTCCTGTCTGACTGAAAGAAACTTTTGAACAGTAGTTTACTTAAGAAGACAGTATGAATTTCCACAAAAGAGGTACGCATCAACTCATCTAAGGTCAGGGAAGAACATAGTTTAGTCTGGAAAAACAGTGGACTGTTCCTTTAACAACAGTAAAGTCCCTCTGACGTCCCGTGTAACCACATCATTCAAACAAACCCAACAAAGCTTCTGCTGCTGTCCCTGTTCACAAATAAGGACAGAGCTGCTCACAATACGCAGGATTCTGGTGTTTTATGGCAAAAACTGTAAACTGCCATGTTTGTTTGGGTCAGAGGTGCACTGCTGACGTCTCGCCCTTCCTTTCTCTGATTGGTTAATCCGCCTGTGATTGTTCCGCCATAGAAATTAAATTTAAGCGATGGGATACCAGACTAGGAAAGTGTTTTTCTGGGCGGTTAAAACCAGAGCAAAACGTGGACTAAACTTGATCCATATACAAGTCTGTAATCATCTAGGAGCCTGTATGGTGGTACCTGGCCCACAGATTGAGAACCACTGCTCCAACCCAGGCAAGAAATGAAGCCTTCAGCTCAGTTAAGAAAATGTCAGAAGTTCTGTTTTCATAACTAAGCCTAGGAAGAGTTTCCAATGACTTCAACAGTGGTTAAGCCATAAAATGATCCTGTTAAGCTCTGTTTTGTTTGTAAAATCTGCAGCGATGCAAAGCTAAAGGACCAGACTTCAACTGAACTAACAAAGCATTTAGCTGCAGTTTTTGTCCATTAAACAAAAGTGTCTAGCCTTGCAAAAATTAAATACAAAACAACACGTGATAGATGTGGAAAAAAGTAAAATCTCGCTGGTAACATTTGGAAACAGTTAAGTTGAACTCAAACAAACATCGATATGAAAAGCTCTTTTGTTACTCAGCAGCTTTTGTCAAACGGCCCTCGCTTTTATTCGAGTCCTGGAAGAAGCTCAGAAGTCATTAATGGTATTTATGAGCTACAGCTTGTTTGGCCAAAGTCTGTTGTTTTGAAGTCGGAGCAAACACAGCTTTAGATTGGATCCTTTCACTGAGTTACATGGATTTAATCTGGATTTAATAAAGATTGGCTTTGGTATTAAACTGAACAGAAATGTTTTCACTGCATTCAAAATCACTTAAAATTTATGGCAATGCTTTGTTGAGGGTTATGTTGGCTGAAAAGGGATAGCTGAGTATTTTGTAAATTATAGAAGCCAGCTAACTCACTGTCAGTTTGGAGGAGCAGACAGGAGCAAAAACAGACAACATCAGGACAATAATTAAAGATTTGTTTTAAAGTCGACGTCTCCGCTCTTTCTCCCAGGTTCTAATGTTGTTCCCTCGTCAAAAACAGACCTGGAGTTTTGCTTTTTTCCCTTTCCGCCTGTTTGAGTTATCCTGTATTCTCTGACGCTGAGTTTCAGAGGCTTCAGAACGCTCGGTTAACTCTTCCACGAAGCCCCGCCCACTCCAGGAAGCACTGACCAATCAACAATCCCTCTACATCCAGTCTGCTCTCATTCATTTATCAAAAAACAAAAACGGTGCACAGCTCTGTTTCCACTGATTCCTCACAGACGTTTTTCATTTTGTAGGAAAATGGCAAAACGTTTAAGGAAGTAAAAAGCTTTTTTTATGTTTTTATATTTAAAAGAGCATAACAGAGCTGCACTCTGCTGCCCTCTTCACCTGTTTCTTCCACCACTAAGGTAACAATTACTTTTAGTCACATAATGCTTTTAAAGTTTGCAGTGCTGTAGAGATTGGTTTAAAAATGTTAAAAATACAAATAAAAGCAGAATATATTCACTGGCAATGTCTGCTATTGTAATTTTGGTTTCTGTAAGAATAAAACACCTTTAAACTGGACAAAATACATGAACTATTGTCTACATTTATGATTAAAATCAGATTTATCTCTTGTTGTGACTCTTGTTTTACCTACACCAGCGCAGAGCCTCAGATCAGATCTCACACTGAAATAACATTAGTTCAGGACATAAATCTGTAAAGGATCGTAAATTTTCTGCAAAATATTTCCGTGATGGACACATTAAAGGCCATAAACTCATGATCTCACACTTTCTCTACTGCCCTAGTTTCACTTTAAGATCATTAACCCTGAGTTCAAAGTTCAAGGATCATTTGTTCAGTGTTATTGTGCTCCTAAACCTTTACACAGAGACATTTCTCATTAGCCCTGCGTTCACTTTTTGCCTACTCGTGCTTTTTGTGACGTCCTGGTATTTCAAAGGGTTTCCCAGTCTGAAAGGAGCTGTTTTGTGAATTTATAATGGCTTTAGTGACGGAGCGGGTTGGTCTCGTACTGTAGCCCGTGGATTAAACCCTTGTTGACTGTGGATCTTGCCGTTTCTTGATTCAGGTGGTGCTTCAGACAATGGTCCGGTCTGGTTCAAAGCCAGGGTTGTTTGCATTCTGCAGACGTTCGCACAAGAGCGGTCAAATATTCTTCAGAGTGATCTACGGAGAAAGCCGAGGAAAGTCCCGCCCTGGACAGTGTTTGGCTTTCCAAGTTCCAGCTTTAATGGACTAAAACGAGACTGAACCGGGACTAAACTGAGCAGCAACAAAATAAAACAGGAGGAAAAAATGCATAATTAAACAAGGGCTGTACCAGGACTGAGCCGAAGACTGCAACTGAACCAAAATGACAAAATAAGAACTAAATCCAGGATTAAAACCAAGACTCTGTTAAACCAGTGCTTAAACCAGGACTAAACCTGGACTAAAACCAGGACTAAACTGTACTTAAACCAGGTCCAAACCAGGACTAAACAAGGACACCAGGACTAAATAGAGGACTATACTGTGCTTAAACCAGGATTAAATCCAAGACTAAATTATGCCTAGACCAGGAAACAACTAGGATTAAACCAGGACTAAACCAGGATTTATACAGGACTAAACCAAGATTAAACCAGGACTAAACCAGAATTAAACCAGGACTAAACTAAGACTAAACCAGGATTAAACCAAGACTAAACCAGGATTAAACCAAGACTAAACCAGGATTAAACCAAGACTAAACCAGGATTAAACCAGGATTAAACCAGGCTAAACCAAGATTAAACCAGGATTAAACCAGGACCAAACTAAGATTAAACCAGGATTAAACCAGAATTAAACCAGGACTAAATCAGAATTAAGCCAGGACTAAACCAGGACCAAACCAAGATTAAATCAGAATTAACCCAGGACTAAACTAAGATTAAACCAGGATTAAACCAGGACTAAACTAAGATTAAACCAGGACTAAATCAGAATTAAACCAGGATTAAACCAGGACCAAACCAAGATTAAATCAGAATTAAACCAGGACTAAACTAAGATTAAACCAGGATTAAACCAGGACTAAACTAAGATTAAACCAGGACTAAATCAGAATTAAACCAGGAGTAAACCAAGATTAAACCAGGATTAAACCAGGACTAAATCAGAATTAACCCAGGACTAAACTAAGATTAAACCAGGATTAAACCAGGACTAAACCAAAATTAAACCAGGACTAAACCAGGACCAAACCAAGATTAAATCAGAATTAAACCAGGACTAAACCAAGATTAAACCAGGATTAAACCAAGACCAAACCAAGATTAAATCAGAATTAAACCAGGACTAAACTAAGCTTAAACCAGGATTAAACCAGGACTAAACTAAGATTAAACCAGGACTAAATCAGAATTAAACCAGGAGTAAACCAAGATTAAACCAGGATTAAACCAGGACTAAATCAGAATTAAACCAGGACTAAACCAAGATTAAGCCAGGATTAAACCAGGACTTAACCGGAATTAAACCAGGACTAAACTAAGATTAAACCAGGATTAAACTAGGACTAAACCAAGATTAAACCAGGACTAAACCAGGATTTATCCACGACTCAACCAGGGTTAAACTAGAATTTATCCAGGATTAAGCCAGAATTAAACCAGAATTTAACTAGACGTACATAACCATTAAGCCCCATCAGAGCAGGAATAAAACAGGAATAAAACTGTCTCTAAAAGAAACCAAATCAGGTTTTAAACTGCAAAACACTCCTGAGTGTGAGATGTTTTGGAGATAAAGTTTCCAGATTGAGATGTTTTGGTCTTGCACAGAGGAGGGACAGTGAAGATATGGGCGAGAGGAAGACCAAAGAGGAGATTTATGGATGTAGTGAAAGAGGACATGAAGTTAGTTGGTGTGAGAGAAGAGCATATGTATTAAAATATTTCTTGCATTTCTTGGTTTTCTGGAAATGCCGAAGCTTCAGACACATCGCTTTTCTTCGAGGTCCGTCTCTGGCACACGATACTCCCACGTCTCCACTGATTCACGATTGTGTGTTTGCGTTTTCGTGGATTTATCTCTCCATCAAATCCATGGTTATTTACATAGATCCAGTATTTTTCCCATGGCGAGTGTGTCTGAGGCGGAGCAGCTGTGTGTCTCTGATGTGTTTCTGCTGCAGATAAAGTCACGCACTGTCAGTCCACCTCCACTCAGTCCATCACCGAGAGCCAAGGATCCTTCAAATCAGGGCCATAAAACACAGACTTTTCCACATAGGAGTCTGCTGCAGAATGACGCAATGATAGAAAGTGGGCTATACGTTCAATAAAATCCCCATACAATGTCATATAATTCGTTTTTTTCATATAAAATCTATTTGGAAAGCAAGCACTGGCCAGTTTTCCAAGTTTTCTACCATGTTATAATGTCGTTTCCTCCTCAAAAACAAACCTGGAGTAGTATTTTATTTCATTAACAATCACACTTGTTTGAGTAATCCTGTATGCTACGACGCTGCTCTTCTCAAGAGCAGAAAACACTCATGGCTCTACATAAACATCCAAACCACCCGCCCACTCCAGGAAGCACTGACCAATCAACAACAAGCCCTCGACATCCAGTCTGCTCTCATTCATTTATTCATTTATCCAAAAAACGGTGCACCGCTCTGTTTCCTCTCATCCCTCACAGACATTCTTCATTTTGGAGTAAAATAGCATCATGCAAAATGTTTAAGGAAGGGAAAAAGCTTTTTTACCCTCTGTTTATGTTCAAAGCTAGGGATTCAATCACTGCTCATACTGCTTTTTTTTAATCACACAAAACGATATCCATAATATTCCAAAATAGACAGCACACTGTTAAAACTATTCAACCAACTGGTCCTAAAGGGAACAGAGCTGTCTATAATCAGTATGAAGCCGTGTTATTGCAGAAGTAAACTGTTGTGTAAATAGTAGGGCTGCACGACATGGAGAAAACATGCGATATTCGATAATTATGCTGAAAATTGTGAACATAGTAAGTTAAGTTCACTACATTTCACAAAAATGTAAGTTCCTGTATTTACAAGTCAAAACAGCCACAAAATCAAAACTTAACACAGACTAAACCAGGAATAAAACAAGGCTAAGCTGTGACTAAATTAATTAAATTACCACTAAAACTGGACTTTTTAAACATTTTTATTTAGTCACAACACATGTTCTTTTAAGGCTCTGGTGGAAAATGATTCTTCAGTGTAAATCTCTGTCAGATGGAAGACCACAGCGTTATTGCGATACAGATATCGAGTTTGCTGATATTGTGATAATAATTTTGCAATATATTGTGCAGGCCTAGTAAATAGCATGCCTTTAGTTACATATTGATACTTTTTGACTTTCCAGACTGTCTTGACCTTATAGATAAAAAAATTTATTATAATTTGGAGTCAGGTGTGTGTGTGGGGCAGGGCAGAGTGAAAAGTCCTCAGGTTAGGAGAACGTCGACCCCCCTCCTCTCAGCTAAGTGGCCTTTCGTCTCTGTCTGTGGTGTTTGTGGCAGTGCTGGCTGCCGTTTATTTCGTCCTGCTGTTTTTAACGTTTTATTAGTTTGTTGTGGTTGTAACGAAGCCTGCCCTGACCACAGACTTTTTAAGAATCACTCTGTCGCCGCCAAATTGTACTGACGGTTTGTTCACCCAGGCCTCCGTCAGAGCGCCGAGGGAAGAACTGAGAGGAGAACCCGGAGAACCTTTTTGAGCACCTTTTAAAACACCTTTTTAAAGCATCTTTTAAGGACATTGTAATGAAAATTATTTTTATAGTGTAAGGATTTGTTCATTTTGGGTGAAAGCATCAAAGAGGACGATGATTCAGAAGTGTAATCAAGTCAGAAGTTTATTCAGTAAAAACACAGGTAAGGTTACAGTCAGCAGAATGAGCGCGCTCCTAGAGGGAGGAGTGTCCTAAGCTTTTTATACTATGTATGACGATGTATGACGATCTCTGCAGAGCATTATCTTCTTGGCTTCGAGTAACTTTTTTGTGCATAGGGCAGGGCCACAAAAAGTTCTCAGTTTCTGCAGAGTCTTCCCACCATCGACAGGAGCCCCCCCTGCAACCTTGGCTCTGAGAACTTTGTAACAAGCTCGTTATTTGTGCCATATTTGGAATGCACCTAAGAGTAGAGTGACCTTAGAGTGAAAGAAGAAAAACATCACATAAAATTAAAGTATTATTATTACTAATATTGAAGCGTTATTAACCTTAGCAGTAGTACATCAGAATATAAGTTTAATGGTAATACGCAAAGCTATATGTAGAAATATTCAATAATAGCTAACATTGTCTTTGTATGTTGATTTTTACACAGCAGTGCTTGAGAGCATCGTCACATATGGCATTCTGTCTGGTTTGGTTAACTGTCTGTTCAACACAAAACCAAACTCATGAACGTGGTTAAAACAGCAATGAAGATCATGGACACTCGTGAAATTCCATCTTTACAGTTCATTTATGAGAGCTCCGTAGCACGCTTGGCTACAGAATCTTCAATGACACTTCACACATTTTGTATTCTGAGTTTGAGCTGCTTCCCTCTGGGAGGCGCTATAGAGCAGCTAAACACAGAACCAATAGATTTAAAAATTCCTTTATTCCTATATCTATTTCTCTGCTGAACAAACAAAAACAGCAGCACTGATTTTGTTTATCTTTGTATTTATTATGTATTTATGTGCAGTACTATTTTTATCATTTATCTTAACATTTGTTTTATGTTTATGTCTTTTATGTCTATTGTATTTATTATGTGATATTGGCTGCTGCATTGCACTTTAGCCCAAAACGAATTTCCCTTTGGGACAATAAAGTTGATTCTGATTCTGATTCTGATTTTAATGGTGGGACTTTTTCCCCGTGACAATTAGTCGAAAGGATTTGTTCCAATAACACTCATAGTTAATCATCAGTATGGTTTTATAACAGAATGGGCCAGGAACAGACCCTTGTGGAACTCCATATTTGATTGCAAATGTAGTCGTCATAAAACGTAATTTTCAGTCCTTCTTCTAGGTTAAGAGATGTTATACGACATTATAGCACTAGAATGCTGCCTGACGTAGTTTAGCATCACGACGTTTGAGGAGAAACAAAGCAGGACCCGCACGGTTCCACAGCTGCTTTTCTTCACCTGATGAGGCTGGATCTGAGCAGGTCAACTCTGACGGGACACAGTGCAACTCTAGCACTCACCGTTGAGGATAAAAGTCATTAATCACTGACCGTCAGCTGCTGCTCTGAATTTATCTGAGGGATACAGTCTTTGGGGCAAGTGAGGTCATCTGTGTTGGTTAAACTTACGGTTGTCATTGAAGGATAAAAACAGCAAAAACATCTGGAGAGTGATTTAAATCTCCACTGTAAAGGTATGTGCATGTCAAAAATACAAACCACATTAACCTCAAAATACCTTTTTCCTTACTGCCTGATAGACCAACTTGGAGTCAAATAATTTCATTCCTCAAATTACTCAATTCCATACACTAAACTGTCCAAAGGTTACAACTCCTGTACCTAATGGGTAAAAAATAGTGCACTCAACATTTCCCACACTGCATTTTGAAAAGTAGTGGACAGCGATGGCCACTAGAGATCAGTATAGACCAGAATGCTTTGCGAGTTTCGGAGGAGAACAGCAGGACTGCGACAGGTTTAAACTGTACACAACACGTCTGAATGAAACCAGTTAGAAACAACTTTTTTACTTCTGTCACGTCGTAGTCAGAAATAAAAAGCTCTTAAATAAACCGCTGCAGTGTAAAATTGCTAACGTTAGCTTAGCCATTAGCATTCAGCCTCCCCACGTAAGGCACAGAGCTGCAATAATCCACTCTGTTTTATTCATTACAGCCATAATTCATGTTAAATATCACACACATGACTATTATTTATTTATAAATACTAAAACATCTGAGTGTGGTCAGGTTTATCACAGAAGAACATTATCAGCGGAGCTAGCGAACTTTTTTTTACAGACGTCAGAGTCACATGATCACTGATGAGGGAAAAATAGTGAGTGAGTCTGAATCATTCACAAAAAAGCTTATCCATTCTTAGCTTATTGGATTAATTTGCCATCTCTGTTTGATTAAAATTCTGGTTATAATATTCTGCTTGCAATTGTTGGTTAGCGTCTATCTGAAAGTGGGGTCCAGTGCAGTCTGTGTATTCGTTCCTGTGTAACAGTATGGAGTTTAGGCGTCATTTATTTTTATCTCTGTCCGCCAGCAGGGGGCAAGCTATAAAAGTGCATCCCTCTTCGCTCATTGTCTGACCTCACCCACTTCCGGGTCACTTTGTTGGGCTAGCTGTCCTCTATCACCAGGTAGAAAGTGAGACGTTTTCGCTATATGTGAATAATTTTAATCTGTTTATGCTTGCTATACAAAAAAGTAAAACTGTTCTTCTGAAGACCTGAAGTAAGATGCATGTGAACATTATTTTATGCATTGTCCTCATGTTCTGTACATGTCTTGATCATTTAGTACACGTTTACATTGTAAATCAAAGTTTAAGGAAAAACTCCTAACAATATTGCTGTTACTGATGTTTAGTTTAGTGCTGTTGAACTTAAAGATGTTCAGTAGTATTTATCTGATGGTGGACACTGAACTGCCAGGTACATAGGTTTTGTGGTCCTGTCAGTTTTACAGTATAAGTACTGCAGTGACTTATTACCAGACAGACTTTCAGACTCTCCGTGAGATTCTGATTCTCAATAAAGTCTTCGAAAAACAGATTCAATGTCATCAAGTAACTCTATTGCCCACATACTGTATTTTCCGCACTATAAGGCGCATCGGATTATAAGGCGCACCGTCAATTAATGGCCTATTTTAAAACTGTTTTCATATATAGGGCGCACTGCATTATAAGGCGCATCCACTAGATGGCGCTGCGCTGAAGGGAATGTCAATAAAACAGTCAGATAAGTCAGTCAGTCAAACTTTATTAATAGAATACAAACCAGGTTCTTACAACTCCCTCGTTGAAAACAATGTATTTCCAACTCCATTTGTCACAGTTCAAAGCTACATGAACAGCGTTCGAGCGCTCAGTTTTCTGTCCCCTCAATGTCACAACTCTTCTACTGAGATGGAGCAAAGGCCACGCCTCCTTGTTCTTTTGCGGCAGGATCCATAAACACGCCTATGGCACACATGAACAGCTGGGACTGGAATTCCCCTTTACCGTTTTTACCGCTGTCACTTTGGCGACGCCCCCTGAATACGGTAGCCATAATTAACCAACATTGATCCATATATAAGGCGCATCGGATTATAAGGCGCACAGTTGGTTTTTGAGAAAATTAAAGGCTTTTAGGTGCGCCTTATAGTGCGGAAAATACGGTATATATAAATATTCATTGGATAGATGGAGCCCTAAATAGTGTTTTTTTAATCTTTAGTGCTGTTGTGTGGCTGTGGGACGTGTCTTGTGTCGTACCGTGCGGGTGAGTCACGTGATGGGCCGGTTTGTGTCTCTAGCTGTTTGTAGCTTCACCGATTCTTGCCCGCTGTTGGTTGCAGCAGCGTGAAATCCTGGGCCTTGAAGTGGTCATCCCAGTGTGAGTGTAGCCTGCTTTATTGTAATTCTACATTGTTTCTTCAGGTAATGCAGGTGGACCATTACCATCGCACTGCTGCACACTGCTAGTGTTAAAACAAAGATATGGACTGTCTTAACCATTTATGGACTTTTTAATTAAATGAACCTAATGTATAAATAAATGTTATGGTAAAGTGATGGAACCTGTGTGTGCCTGATACATGCAGCAAACTTGTATTGGTCCCGGGGCCTCACTCCCCGGATGGCGTTTTTCTAGTTAAACTAAATTACATAGAACCTCCCTCCCTCCACCACACCTGTTACCTGGGCCCCCCTTGCTGAGTTTGCAAATCAAAAATGTCCCAAAGCATCCATCCCTTTAGAGCAGTGGTTCCCAAAGTGGGGTCCGGGGCCTCCTGGGGGTCCGTGAAGGTACTACAGGGGGGCCCCCAGAGGCTGTCTATATTTCAATTTGAATTTATTTTATTTTTTATTGTTATTATTGTTATTGTTATTATTGTTATTATTATTATTATTACTATTATTATTATTATTATTATTATTTCAGACACATGGTTTTGGTTCATAAAAAATAAAACATACAAAAATATGAAAAGTCAATGAAAATATTAAGTACCTAAAAACATTGGAAATTAATTAAAGTTGTATATTTGTTTTAAAATATTACTTTAAAACAACTTTTAGTCAGTAATCAGTGTTTTTGTAATGTTTTTATAAAAAAAAAAAAATAAAAAAAAAACACGGCAGAATTTTTTGAATAGAGGGAAGTTTTATCGTTGGGGGTGCCCAAGGGATTTTCGGAACTTTAAGGGGGCCACGACAGTCTTGACTATGGGAATGACTCCTTTAGAGAAATTGTTAGTGTTTTGTTAAATTTTAATTAAAATATTATAAAGTCAAATGTAAATGGTCTTAAAAATAACTATGAGGCTTGACCCCCAAACCTGTCCTGCTTAGGGCCCCCAAATGTACAGCACTGGCACTGTGGGACAGCAGTATCTGTTCCCCAAATACTTCCTCCAGGGCTGTTTCTAGCTTTGTGCATTCCCGATACAAGACGCTGTTTAGGGGCCACTTGTTTGCCAAACTACGATTATGAGATACCTAATCCTGTAGAACAAACCATGAACATGTTAGGCTATAACTGACTTAATAATAATAATAATAATAATAATAATAATAATAATAATAATAATACAGTAATAATTTTCCGGACTATAAGTCGCTCTGGAAGAGGAAAAAAACGTATATAAGTCGCACTGGACTATAAGTTGTATTAATTTAAAAATGTATTTCACAAAATCCAAGACCAAGAACAGACGTTTAATCTGGAAAGGCAAGTTCTTCAACCACACAACAGCACACAGAACAACAGACTGGATATGTGTGCTGTATGTTAACATAACACATTAACAGTTATTCAGCTACACAACAACATAAAGAACAAACCTGGGAGGCTGAAGAGGATAAATTAACAAAACAAGCCAGCGAGTCTGAAGAAAGTTACCTGTAAGGAAGTTCCCTGAGCTCTCCATCTTATTCTATGTGAGGGAGCTGTAGACCCCCCCCCCCTTCCCCCCCCCACTGATCAGGTGTATGCCACCCACTCTCATATAACACTATTTGTATATTTATGTAAATATTCAACATTGACATTATATTATAATACTTCTACACATTTATCACATTAATCCATTCATTATTGGTTATTCTTTGTGTTTGCTGCTAAATATTGGATCCTATTTAGTTAGAAATCCTTGGTTTGTTTCCTTGTTTCTCATCACTTTCTCTTTCTTTGAGGTCATTGGTTGAGGCACTTCATGGAGGCGTGGCCATGAGAGTGCGCGCCCATGAGAGTGCAGATCAGCTGTGCACCAGATTGGCCTGATTGGACCAGACCATGAGGCCCAGAGGGAGGGGAGGTTTAGCAAGGGAGCTATTCTATGTTATGTGAACAACTGGACAAAAGGACATTGTGGACAGATGAAATATATAAACTGTTATTCTTAATTATAGAAATCTATTTTTGTAAATGGTGTTTTTTATTGTAAATATTTATTGGGGGCAGGGCTAAATCAATTTGCCTGTATCTGGGGTCTTAGTGGTTTAGGCCAGACTATTTAAAGAGGGTTTTGGGCATGGTTGGGTGTGGCTGGTTGTTTGTGAAGGGGGAAACCTATGTTGGTCGGTATCATATTTTCTGGTGTCTTTGTTGGATAAATTAAAGAGCATTGATGAGATTTCCAGCTTTCCTCGTCATTGTGCAACATTTGTCTCAGCTGCTATGGCTATCCTCAGCTTGTAAGAGGCTCGTAACACCCAAAAATCTTACATTCTACATCACTGACAGTAGTTGTCACAAGCCTATAGCGCCCTCTCGCAGCTGTAGATGGTAATGTTTACTCCTTGGTTCATGTTAAATTTGATATATAAGTCACACCTGACTATAAGTCGCAGGACCAGCGAAACTATGAAAAAAATGTGACTTATAGTCCACAAAATACGGTAATAGTATTAATAGTAATAAAGTAATAATAAACTCCACAACTACTCTTGGATTTGGATGGTTGGATGGTTTCTTGGACTTAATTATACCACAAAAACGCAGCTTATTTTTGCAGTTTATTTCATTCTTATATCCTACATTTATTTTAATCTCTGTACATGAGGATGAACATTGAGCTTTGGGGCCCCCAGGTGGCCTGTGGGGGCCTATGCATGTGCATAGTCTGCATATAAGTAGAAACAGCCCTGATTTGGAAATACAACTTCTGTTAGGCCAACATATTTTTAAAAGGTAATAATAAGGTCATGATACATTGGTTTACATCTGCAGCATTTTTATGTTGCCAGTAACAACTCAGTCCAAACTGAGAAGGGTCAAACCAAAAACTCCTTACACTCTTCATTCTCTGGCTGCTGCATTTTGCTCTGGCTATGGGCTGAAGTTGTTATGGACATAGTTTGGGGTTAGAACATGTATTATGAATTAATTTTACTGGTTTTCCTGTAGGCGGAGCTGAATATTATGCAAAATCAAATACTCAAATCAAATCAACCTACAGTAGATCCATGAACCATAGAGAAGTCTCGCAGTTGTTAACAAGGTGACCACAGTTTCCAAACAAACTTCCCATAAATCTCTTACAAATGTATCAGGAGCCTTTGTCCAAAAAGGAAACAGCAGCTATTTCAGTCGTCAGTGATTGAAGCGCTCTATTAAATGTAATCTTTTCCTCTTTCCATCTTCGTCCAGAATCAGTCCCACGGAGCCTCGGAGCACGGCTGTTTGATAATTACTCAGTTTGGCTCAAAGAGGAAACATCTGCATTCTGCATTAGGTTCAGACCTCGACTGTGAATGAGTGGGTTTTGTGTTTGTTTCGTCAACTTTCTTCATTTATAAACCTTCTGCTACTAAATTATAACAAGTTCACTGTAATTTCTTATTCATCATATGTCAGCTCCATAAAAAAGTGTTCATTACTGCTCATTATTAAACTTTGTAAGCATTAAGTACATGCTGTGAAAAACATTTTAAATCTTTTTTTAATTATACAAAAATCCTGTTTACATCTGCAGTGTCATTTATAGCACAGACTGAACACAACCCTGGCTTTAAAGTTAACAGTAGTGTAATAATGTAAAACCTTCTCATGAATAGTTTTTTATCAATCACAGCCATCACCACTGATTTGACCTTTGACCTCCTAAATGTGGAATTAAAGTACTTTCTATGGGGTGTCCTGAAAATCATATTTATTAAGCACTTTGACAGTCAAAATCATAAAGTATGTTAGTGTGTGTATTAACAAAGGAAGTGTCAAAGTTTTGTCCCTGAGTTGTGTCCCATTTCAGAGTTTGAACAAAAAATGTTTCAACATTTTGCAGTAACTACAATAATCAGGAAGGAAAAGCCTAGAAATCTAGAGGCACCTTAGCGGCAGAAAATATGTTTAGCCTAGCGGTTGGTTTAGTAACACACCACAGGGGCCAGTTTTGGCTCCGCCCAGGGCTTCGTCAGACCAATCACAATGCTCTATCTGTGTAGCGAGTGGAGTAGGCGGGGCTTAGCACGATGACGACAGCGCTAGGCGACGGCGCAGAGCAGAACAACTACGATGGCTGCGGCTAACGAACAGCGCTCGTTTGAATCGGCCTTGACGTCAGTTTTGGAAAAGTTAGATTTGGGTTTTTCTTTGAAAATGGAGCAGAAAGAAGCTCTCACATCATTCGTCTTAAAGAAGGATGGATTTGCTGTTTTGCCGAGCGGCTATGGCAAAAGTCTAATATAGCAGCTGGCTTCGCTGGTAGCTAACAATTCAATTCAATTCAGATTTATTTGTATAGCCCAGTATCACAACAAAAGTCGCCTCAAAGAGTTTCACAACAGATGATCAAACATGAACACACAATCAGACTTAACTCACAATCAACACAAACAATAACTACACTAAACAGAGCCAGGACACTCCTGTCCTTAGACCCTCCTTCTCGGTAAGGAAAAACTCCTAAAAAAACCCAGCCTAACAAACCTAACAAAGCTCACCTTGTCTGTTGCAGTTTGAATGACATCCACTGATTCCACCTCTAGGCTTGAGCTCTGTCTATGGACCGTCAGGGTAGAAAAGTGCAGTAACTGTGTTAGAATTCGTCCGTCAGAACTTTCTGAGCACTTTACCTTTGTTTTACTGTGAAATCTGTAGTTACTGCAAATTTAACAACAGGATTTCTATAAAATGGGAGACATTTGAGCCATAAAACCCTAAGTAAAACAGATATGAAGCCTGTTTTAACTCTTAACTCAATTTTGGCAAAAAAATGCTTTTATTACTGCGTTTTACCTTTGACGGCAGAATAGTGAAGTTCTCATGTCCTGTCTGATGTTACGGCCCTGTACATTGCATTGAGACGCCACACTGTTCACTGTTTTAGTTCATGTTTTGCACCTTTTACTTTTTAAGCAGATGTTTGTTTGTTGTTTGTTTGTTTGTTGTTTGAGCCTCCATTGTCATAGATTCAATGTTATCAGGCCACGTGAAACAAACAGGAAGTATGGATTATTCAAATCTGACCAAAACTTGTTGCAGATATTCTGTTCATTAAAATGACGATAAAACCTTGAAAACATAAACTGTACCTTCCTGATTTTTCACAAATAATCCAGCCGGGGTCAGCTCTATGTTCCCTGAAGAACATTAAGGTTAGGTGTCACAAGCCGGAGTACTTTTTGTGCCATTTCCCGAGCGCCAAAACAGACTGGCGCCGTTGTGCGTGGTTCACCGTCCTCATAGTTTCTGCAGGCCTCAAAAACTTTAATTTAAGACTTTTTGAAGACCATTGTTTAAGAAAAATAAGCTCTATATTGTAAGCATGCAGTGTACAAAAAGCTGAGAGCATTTGTGACGCAAAATCTCACTAAGCTCTCGTATCGGCGCCGGTAAAATGCCTTTGAGCGTTTCAGTGGACATTTTAGGAAGTTGCCTCAAATTAAATTAAGACTCTACAATTTAAGACTTTTTTAGACTTTGCAAGACCCTACAGAAACCATGCTAAGCTTTCTATCAGTTTTGGTTTTTCATCATGTTTCATCTCTACTTGAAATTATTTAAACGTTACTATAATATGCAAGAAGCCACAATATACAAAACAGTAAAGAAACAAGTTCAGCAATGAGTGCAAGAGATAAAATATTTTGGCGTAGTAATTTGGAGATGTTGTATGGCCATGTTACTACAGAGAAAAGAGATGAATCAAACACTTCTTCTGCACCAAATCATTTCAGTTTTATAGGTTAACAACAGTTAAAGACTTGGGTGTGTTACCTGACGTTTATAAAAACAAAAAATAACCAACTGTCAGCAAAATCTCACTTATAAAACAGACGCCGTTAAATCTAAATGAGGGAAACTCCTGGTTCAAACTCTCACCTCCTCTGTGACCATGGACCTGGTTTAGACCTGGTTTAGTCCTGGTTTAGTCCTGGTTTAGTCGTGGTTTAGTCCTGGTTTAGCCCTGGTTTAGTCCTGGTTTAGACCTGGTTTAGTCCTGGTTTAGTCCTGGTTTAGCCCTGCTTTAGTCCTGGTTTAGCCCTGGTTTAGACCTGGTTTAGACCTGGTTTAGTCCTGGTTTAGACCTGATTTAGACCTGGTTTAGACCTGGTTTAGACCTGGTTTAGTCCTGGTTTAGACCTGGTTTAGACCTGGTTTAGACCTGGTTAAGTCCTGGTTTAGACCTGGTTTAGCCCTGGTTTAGACCTGGTTTAGACCTGGTTTAGACCTGGTTTAGTCCTGGTTTAGACCTGGTTTAGTCCTGGTTTAGACCTGGTTTAGACCTGGTTTAGACCTGGTTTAGTCCTGGTTTAGCCCTGGTTTAGCCCTGGTTTAGACCTGGTTTAGCCCTGGTTTAGCCCTGGTTTAGACCTGGTTTAGACCTGGTTTAGTCCTGGTTTAGCCCTGGTTTAGACCTGGTTTAGCCCTGGTTTAGCCCTGGTTTAGCCCTGGTTTAGACCTGGTTTAGCCTTGGTTTAGACCTGGTTTAGACCTGGTTTAGCCCTGGTTTAGCCCTGGTTTAGACCTGGTTTAGCCTTGGTTTAGACCTGGTTTAGACCTGGTTTAGTCCTGGTTTAGACCTGGTTTAGTCCTGGTTTAGCACTGGTTTAGACCTGGTTTAGCCCTGGTTTAGACCTGGTTTAGTCCTGGTTTAGACCTGGTTTAGACCTGGTTTAGTCCTGGTTTAGCCCTGGTTTAGCCCTGGTTTAGCCCTGGTTTAGACCTGGTTTAGTCCTGGTTTAGCCCTGGTTTAGACCTGGTTTAGACCTGGTTTAGCCCTGGTTTAGCCCTGGTTTAGTCCTGGTTTAGCCCTGGTTTAGCCCTGGTTTAGACCTGGTTTAGACCTGGTTTAGTCCTGGTTTAGTCGTGGTTTAGTCCTGGTTTAGTCCTGGTTTAGTCCTGGTTTAGTCCTGGTTTAGTCGTGGTTTAGTCCTGGTTTAGCCCTGGTTTAGCCCTGGTTTAGTCCTGGTTTAGTCCTGGTTTAGTCCTGGTTTAGTCCTGGTTTAGTCCTGGTTTAGTCCTGGTTTAGCCCTGGTTTAGTCCTGGTTTAGTCCTGGTTTAGTCCTGGTTTAGTCCTGGTTTAGTCCTGGTTTAGCCCTGGTTTAGTCCTGGTTTAGTCCTGGTTTAGCCCTGGTTTAGTCCTGGTTTAGCCCAGGTTTAGCCCTGGTTTAGACCTGGTTTAGTCCTGGTTTAGTCGTGGTTTAGTCCTGGTTTAGTCCTGGTTTAGTCGTGGTTTAGTCCTGGTTTAGTCCTGGTTTAGTCCTGGTTTAGTCGTGGTTTAGTCCTGGTTTAGCCCTGGTTTAGCCCTGGTTTAGTCCTGGTTTAGTCCTGGTTTAGCCCTGGTTTAGCCCTGGTTTAGTCCTGGTTTAGACCTGGTTTAGACCTGGTTTAGCCCTGGTTTAGACCTGGTTTAGTCCTGGTTTAGACCTGGTTTAGCCCTGCTTTAGCCCTGGTTTAGCCCTGGTTTAGTCCTGGTTTAGCCCTGGTTTAGTCCTGGTTTAGTCCTGGTTTAGCCCTGGTTTAGCCCTGGTTTAGTCCTGGTTTAGCCCTGGTTTAGCCCTGGTTTAGTCCTGGTTTAGTCCTGGTTTAGTCCTGGTTTAGCCCTGGTTTAGCCCTGGTTTAGTCCTGGTTTAGTCCTGGTTTAGCCCTGGTTTAGCCCTGGTTTAGTCCTGGTTTAGCCCTGGTTTAGTCCTGGTTTAGCCCTGGTTTAGACCTGGTTTAGTCCTGGTTTAGACCTGGTTTAGCCCTGCTTTAGCCCTGGTTTAGCCCTGCTTTAGTCCTGGTTTAGCCCTGGTTTAGTCCTGGTTTAGTCCTGGTTTAGCCCTGGTTTAGCCCTGGTTTAGTCCTGGTTTAGCCCTGGTTTAGTCCTGGTTTAGCCCTGGTTTAGCCCTGGTTTAGTCCTGGTTTAGCCCTGGTTTAGTCCTGGTTTAGTCCTGGTTTAGCCCTGGTTTAGCCCTGGTTTAGACCTGGTTTAGTCCTGGTTTAGTCCTGGTTTAGTCGTGGTTTAGTCCTGGTTTAGCCCTGGTTTAGCCCTGGTTTAGTCCTGGTTTAGCCCTGGTTTAGTCCTGGTTTAGTCCTGGTTTAGCCCTGGTTTAGACCTGGTTTAGTCCTGGTTTAGTCCTGGTTTAGTCGTGGTTTAGTCCTGGTTTAGCCCTGGTTTAGCCCTGGTTTAGCCCTGGTTTAGTCCTGGTTTAGCCCTGGTTTAGTCCTGGTTTAGCCCTGGTTTAGCCCTGGTTTAGTCCTGGTTTAGCCCTGGTTTAGTCCTGGTTTAGCCCTGGTTTAGCCCTGGTTTAGCCCTGGTTTAGCCCTGGTTTAGTCCTGGTTTAGCCCTGGTTTAGTCCTGGTTTAGCCCTGGTTTTGCCCTGGTTTAGTCCTGGTTTAGTCCTGGTTTAGTCCTGGTTTAGCCCTGGTTTAGTCCTGGTTTAGTGCTGGTTTAGTCCTGGTTTAGTCCTGGTTTAGTCCTGGTTTAGCCCTGGTTTAGCCCTGCTTTAGCCCTGGTTTAGCCCTGGTTTAGTCCTGGTTTAGTGCTGGTTTAGTCCTGGTTTAGCCCTGGTTTAGCCCTGCTTTAGCCCTGGTTTAGCCCTGGTTTAGTCCTGGTTTAGTCCTGGTTTAGCCCTGGTTTAGCCCTGGTTTAGCCCTGGTTTAGTCCTGGTTTAGCCCTGGTTTAGCCCTGGTTTAGTCCTGGTTTAGCCCTGGTTTAGTCCTGGTTTAGCCCTGGTTTTGCCCTGGTTTAGTCCTGGTTTAGTCCTGGTTTAGTCCTGGTTTAGTCCTGGTTTAGCCCTGGTTTAGTCCTGGTTTAGTGCTGGTTTAGTGCTGGTTTAGTCCTGGTTTAGTCCTGGTTTAGTCCTGGTTTAGCCCTGGTTTAGCCCTGCTTTAGCCCTGGTTTAGCCCTGGTTTAGTCCTGGTTTAGCCCTGGTTTTGCCCTGGTTTAGTCCTGGTTTAGTCCTGGTTTAGTCCTGGTTTAGCCCTGGTTTAGCCCTGGTTTAGTCCTGGTTTAGCCCTGGTTTAGTCCTGGTTTAGTCCTGGTTTAGTCCTGGTTTAGTCCTGGTTTAGCCCTGGTTTTGCCCTGGTTTAGTCCTGGTTTAGTCCTGGTTTAGTCCTGGTTTAGCCCTGGTTTAGTCCTGGTTTAGTGCTGGTTTAGTCCTGGTTTAGTCCTGGTTTAGTCCTGGTTTAGCCCTGGTTTAGCCCTGCTTTAGCCCTGGTTTAGCCCTGGTTTAGTCCTGGTTTAGCCCTGGTTTTGCCCTGGTTTAGTCCTGGTTTAGTCCTGGTTTAGTCCTGGTTTAGCCCTGCTTTAGCCCTGGTTTAGACCTGGTTTAGTCCTGGTTTAGTCCTGGTTTAGTCGTGGTTTAGTCCTGGTTTAGCCCTGGTTTAGCCCTGGTTTAGTCCTGGTTTAGCCCTGGTTTAGCCCTGGTTTAGTCCTGGTTTAGCCCTGGTTTAGACCTGGTTTAGTCCTGGTTTAGTCCTGGTTTAGTCGTGGTTTAGTCCTGGTTTAGCCCTGGTTTAGCCCTGGTTTAGTCCTGGTTTAGCCCTGGTTTAGCCCTGGTTTAGTCCTGGTTTAGCCCTGGTTTAGTCCTGGTTTAGCCCTGGTTTAGCCCTGGTTTAGTCCTGGTTTAGCCCTGGTTTAGTCCTGGTTTAGTCCTGGTTTAGCCCTGGTTTAGCCCTGGTTTAGTCCTGGTTTAGCCCTGGTTTAGCCCTGGTTTAGTCCTGGTTTAGCCCTGGTTTAGTCCTGGTTTAGCCCTGGTTTTGCCCTGGTTTAGTCCTGGTTTAGTCCTGGTTTAGCCCTGGTTTAGCCCTGGTTTAGTCCTGGTTTAGTCCTGGTTTAGTCCTGGTTTAGCCCTGGTTTAGCCCTGGTTTAGCGCTGGTTTAGTCCTGGTTTAGTCCTGGTTTAGCCCTGGTTTAGCCCTGCTTTAGCCCTGGTTTAGCCCTGGTTTAGTCCTGGTTTAGCCCTGGTTTAGCCCTGGTTTAGTCCTGGTTTAGCCCTGGTTTAGCCCTGGTTTAGCCCTGGTTTAGCCCTGGTTTAGTCCTGGTTTAGTCCTGGTTTAGTCCTGGTTTAGTGCTGGTTTAGTCCTGGTTTAGTCCTGGTTTAGTCCTGGTTTAGTCCTGGTTTAGCCCTGGTTTAGTCCTGGTTTAGCCCTGGTTTTGCCCTGGTTTAGTCCTGGTTTAGTCCTGGTTTAGTCCTGGTTTAGTCCTGGTTTAGTCCTGGTTTAGTCCTGGTTTAGTCCTGGTTTAGCCCTCGTTTAGTCCTGGTTTAGCCCTGGTTTAGCCCTGCTTTAGCCCTGGTTTAGTCCTGGTTTAGTCCTGGTTTAGCCCTGCTTTAGCCCTGGTTTAGTCCTGGTTTAGTCCTGGTTTAGTCCTGGTTTAGTCGTGGTTTAGTCCTGGTTTAGTCCTGGTTTAGTCCTGGTTTAGCCCTGGTTTAGTCCTGGTTTAGTCCTGGTTTAGCCCTGGTTTAGTCCTGGTTTAGTCCTGGTTTAGCCCTGGTTTAGTCCTGGTTTACAGATGTGAGGGGATTTCCTGGTCTTATGCCTTTATGAAACCTCTGCTGAACCTGATCTAATGTTGTAATAATTAAAACATAAGAGTCCAGAGGAAACGCTGCCATTTGGCTTCAGGGAGAAACACAATAATAAAATTTGGATCCAGACATTCCTGAGCCAAACGCAGACAAGCCAACGCACATATCTGAGATGGGAAGCTCAGTCTGTGGTGCACTAATGACTAGCTGCAATATTAAGTAGATTAGGTATTTCCATATTAAAGCAGAGGAGCCCAAACTTTAAAAAAAAGAGCGACCAAATGTGAAAATGCCTCAGGTGTTTTTTAAGTCTATAATGAACAAACAGTATATCATTTCTTTAAATGCCAATGTAAGTTTCAGTGCAAGTATGGCTGTATTTATTTTATTGGAGTAATATATGGTTTAGTCCATGGTTTAAACTAGGGCTGGGACAAAATTTTGTCAATTTTGTGATACACCGCAATATTTTGTGACCCGATACTGATATTGATACTTCGATAACGATAAAGCTACAGTGCCAAAAGTGGTCAAGAACTCTGCCAGGCCTGTAGAGGGCAGCACTACACTTGGTTTGACAAATACTATCACACAAATAAAAATATTTTTAAATAATAAATAAATGTCAGAGTGACTGATGGTGGATGTGTTACTGTTTGGTTTCTTTTGTTTAAGTCTATAAAATACTGGTGTCTGATTGATCCCAGTGCATGGATACTTTCAGTACCAGGATTTCTGGGATTGATAACAATCTGAACCTGTTCTTCTGCTCCAGTGGCACAAAATAGCCACACTATGTAACTTTTCTTTTTCTTTTGTTCTTTAAAAATACAGAGATACTGTATATCAGAGGCCATACTGTGATATTATTGGCATCGTGAGCCATGTATCGTATCGTATCGTATCATATAGTGTCATATCGTATCGTAGTGTCGTATTGCGAGGTACTCTGTGATTCCCAGCCCTTGTTTTAATCTGGTTTAATCTTTGGTTTAAGCTGGTTTAGTCCTGGTTTTAACCTGGTTTAGAGTTGGGTATATTTGGGTACAGCTTCATTATTACACAATGAGTTTTATGTCATTTTGTGTGTGGCAGTTCACATTACAGTTTAAATGTGACCGCCATCAGTCCTGTGTTTGAACAGTTTCTGGCTCTAAAGTGACCCGCATGCACAAAAAAAGACTGAAGAGGTGGGACTGTGACGCGAGAGGCTTCACTTCATCCAGACGTTCAGGAAACTGTGGAAGATGTTTGAATCCATTTGTCAGCGAGACTCCTCAATCCTAAGTTCTAAACATTTCTCATCTTATTTCTCTTCTCATGTCTCAGTACAGTTACAATACGACCCCTCAGGTTTTTTTTCTCATACGATCATAAACAACTTGAGGCGATCTAAAGATTTTTCATTTTTAGTTTAGTTTATATGACTATAAAGCAGTTTGTAAAGCTTTTAAATCATGCTTTTTAGTTCATATGACTTCAGAGGATGTAAACAATTTAGATTTTTAGTTTACATGATCATAAACGACTCTGCTAAGTTGTGAAATTATGCTTTAATTATGTTTTTAAATTATTATTATTTTTTGTACAATCATAAATGACTAAGTTTTTAAATTGTGCCTTTTGTTTTAGATCTGTCAGGGGGAGGGAGGTGAATATTGAGAGTGGATATGTTTGGAACTGTTCTTATTTTATTTGCTCTGCTGTTATGTTACTATTCCTGCTATTCCTCCTAATTATAATAAAGAATTTGTATAATAATGTTTAGCTTCAACAGGATTGTCACCTTAAACCTCACTTTTTTTACGCTGACTCAGCTCCATCAGCGCTGTCTGCCATGCTTTTTATCCTCTGATCTCTCCAGTTTCTTCCTGTTCAAGCGCAGAACTGGGCAGTCTGTTACGGTGGCATAGTGGTTAGCACTCCTGCCTCACAGCCAGAAGGTCCCGGGTTCGATTCCCAGACCGAGTGGGGCCTTTCTGTGCTGAGTTTGCCTGTTCTCCCTGTGTCTGCGTAGGTTTCCTCCGGTTTCCCCTACCACTAAAAACCTGTACTGCAACTCAGTGGGACTTTCCTGGTTAAATAAAGGTAAAAAAATATACTTTTCAGTGACATAAAAGTCAGATGAAATGCGACTTGTCCGTTCAGACTGCAGTCACATGACCACACATGAAAGAGGCCTGGGTTGTGCTGTTCACACTGTCACAGAATAAATCTGATACAGGTCACTTATGGGCAAAAAAGTCAGATTTCAAATCAAATCAAAGTTTATTTCTGTAGCACTTTACAACAACACAAGGAAGACCAAAGTGCTTTACATAAAAAAACATCACAAATGTTTAATCAAAACTATAAAATTCATAAAACAATAATAACAGTAACAGAGTGAACCAAAGACTTGAAGCCTAAGTGTTAAAAGCCAATCTAAACAAGTGAATTTTTAGCCTGGACTTAAACAGAGACAGCTCAGTGATCACTCGCAGTGTGTTCCAGAGTTTAGGAGCAGCAACTGCAAACCAACGATCGCCCCACTGTTTGTCCCGGGACCTGGGGACGTCCAGAACCATCTGAGGGCTCTGCTGGGGCGGTGGAGGGGCAAGACCTTTAAGAGCTTTAAAAACAATGCGATAGCGGACCGGGAGCCAATGGAGAGAAGAGAGAACCGGGCTGATGTGGCTGTGTCTGGATGAGTTTGTTAAAAGTCGGGCGGCTGCATTTTGTACCAGTTGCAAACGGTGGAGTGATGACTGCGTGATACAGAAATATAGTGCATTACAGAAGTCAATAAGTGAACTGATAAAAGCATCACTGCGAGACAGAAAAGGCTTGACTTTGGCGAGAAGACGCAGCTGGAAAACCTCGCTTTAACAACAGCACTAATCTGTTTATCAAACTTCAATTCACTGTCAAAAATTACTCCTAAATTCTTAACTGACATGAGACATGAGAAAATTAGATTTGGGTCACTTTTGCCTGCAGTGTGGACATAGCCGTAGTCATTTTCAGGTGTGCTGCTGTAGTCCACAGTGTTGTTTTTCAGATCTGTCATAAATCTGCATAAACCTGTGGGAACGGCGTCTCTCTCAGTTACACTCATGATGAACGCTTTTGGAACGAAAGGCGCTGTGGGCGGACCTGACCCTGCCAGAGCTGCCCAGGCTGGTGCAGAGGCTCCGGCACATCTGCTCTCTGGATTTCACACACATTTAACACACACAGGCTTTTTATATTAGTGCACAGACAGAACGAGATGATTATTTACAATAGCTCTATCTTATATATAGATTGTTATGTTGTGGTGTTCCTTTAAAAGTTTATTTCACAGCTCATCAGGTTAATGTACAACACAAAATGACAATGAGGAATATTAAATAATAAGAAGCATAGTAATAATATTAGCAGCTTGTTGGAGTAAGATTGTGGGAGAACTTTCCACAACAAAGTTTAAGTACTACCTGAGAAAAATAATTAACATCATCTCTATTGTGGCTGGTCATACAAGAAGTGAAAAATATATTTTCTGCTTAATAACAAGCAGAAAAATGATCTCAGAGTCATTTTAAAACTATTTTTCTTTTAAATATCTGCACCATTGCACTGTAAAAAATATCTGTAGATTTCATGGTAAAAATTTGTAAAATCTCAACAGTAAAAGACCGTAGTTGATATATCGGTAAAATACTGTTTTGGTTACGGTAATTAACTGTAATATTAAAAATAAGGCAAAATTGTATTTTTTTGTTTTATTTTTTGTAATGTATACAGTATAGCACTGTTAAAATAATTGAGTCCTGTGTTTATTACAGTTTAACACCTTTTCAAAAGATAATAACTTTAAATTTTACAGTAAATGTTGATTAAAATGTAAGTCACAAACTAAAATATACATTCATCTATTTTTTTGAAAGATAATAACTTTATTTTACAGTAAATAATAAAACTGTAAAAACAACATTTGTGATTAAATTATACTGTAAAATGAAATACAGGCCTCTTGTAGTTTTTACGGTAGAATTCTGGCAACCACAGCTGCCAATTTTTTACCGTAAAAATTACAGATTTTTTTTTTACAGTGTGCATTTGTTCCCCGTCCCACTTATTAAGATAATGTCCCACTTTTTTAAGGTGCTTTGTGGATTTTATAAAAAAAAAGTAAGATTCAAGTTAATAACAACAAGGTAAGGTAAATATTCCTTGTGTAAAATCTGAGGGCGTCCTCTCTCACTGAGTGGTCTCAAAAGAATTAAAAATCTTTATCTAAATGAGGTTTTAGCCTGAGTAAGGTGGATATTTATGAGATGTATAATATCAAAGCTTTTATTCCTTGGGTCCGTCCCACACACAGATAGGAAGGGGTCTTATAGCCCAGTGGTTCTCAACTGGTGGGTCGGGACCCAAAAGTGGGTCACAGAACTGTTTTCTGTGGGTCGCGGGCCTTTGCCAGGGCAAAAAACGAAAAAAATAAATAATCAATTTACACTCCTTAACAGTAGGTGGCAGTGTGGGACATATAGACTAGAATTAGAAACTCAACCAGAGCAAGAATCCAGTTCTATAACGCTTCTGTTATACCTAAGGTTGATGTGAGTACTGCTTAATTTTCTGAATATCTTCTAAGTTTCCTGAAAGATGTCTTAATTTTTTCTCAATATCTCTTAATTTTCCTGAGATATCTCTTAAATTTCCTCCATATCTTAAAATTTTCCTGAAATATCTCTTAGTTTTCCTCAATATCTTTTTTATTTGGGTCACAGCTTGTCATTATAAAGTGTTGGTGGTGCTGAAGCCAGGTCAGATGAGAACCACTGTTATAGCCCATATGTTTATAGATTTTTATTTTTATTTTTTATTTATTTTTTGGCATTAAGACAGCTGTGACAAATATGTTCACAGCCTTAAGAGTTCTGTAGTAAAATGCACAAATTTAGGCCATATATATATATATAGATTCTTTTCAGCCAAATAGCCCAAATTTGTTATACATATATTCTATATGTTTTTTATTAAACGCAACAAAGACGACAAGATACAAACTCTCGTGGAGGATAACATACAAGTTATATGCTAGAGAGCATAAAAAAATAAAAAATTAAAACTGAAATAATTGACCAGCAATGACAGTGGAAGACTTTTTATCAAAAATGAAACAAAAAAGAAGGAGACAAAACATACAATGGAAAATAAACTGAAATAATAACAATCTCAGCATTTGGTGTGAGATGATTATGGCAGATTTCCAGCTTTTCAATCAGGTTAATGACCTATAATATAATTTAAACTCTTTGACAAAAGTATAACAATGGTAACAACACTGGAGGAAGACACGTCCAAGTTCTCTTTATAAAAAGCAGTATTAGAAATTTTATGGGCGAAGTTTGAGATTAATTCATCTTCTGATGTTTACCCAAAAGCCATGAGAATAGAGATCCAAAAACTGGGACACATATTTATTTCATAAATCACGGTGCATTTTTATTTATGAAGTGACAAAAAAGCTTACGAAAGCCGTACATTTTTCAGTCATGTAATTAAAGAACATGACGCGAGGGCTTAAGTTTTGAATATGATGAAAAATTATTGATAAAAATAATGACACTGTAAATCATTTTAGTGACAAAAGTCTTTAGACAAATGATTTTAAGTTTCCTATGTTTTTCTATTGGTCAAAATAGGGACAACTGGGACATGGTTTGTTGAAAACTGGGACATAATAGTGTTTTTACAGAATTAGTTAAGACATGGGACAAGGAGCCAAAAACTGGGACTGTCCCGGTTAAATAGGGACATCTGGTCACCCTAAAATAGTGACATGTAAAAAAAAACAAATGCTCTTCCAAATTACAAAAGGTACATGGAAGGCTACCGGATAAATGTAATTAATTATTTTACCGTGGGTCTCTGTCACTTTGGGAGCGAGCTGCAGATTCCGAAAGCAAGTAAACACGCCCATTTATTTATTTTTTCTTTTAATATGTGAATTTGTTTTGTTATTCTATTTTTCGTTGGTGTTACATTAATTAAAAAAGAGAAAAGAAAAAAGAACAGACATAGCATGGATTAAAAAAAAAAAAAAAGAAAAAAAAAAAAAAGAAAAGAAACGCCCCCTCCCCTCTCCTCTACGACCGTCGCTGTTTGATGACGCACGTCTTGTTTACAATGGCGGCGGCCGCTATCTGCTGAATGAAATAAAATGCGGGCTCTGTAGCTGTAAAGTCTCCCATAGTTTGACAGAAAACGCGCGTCGGAGGATAAGTTTGTTGCAATGAATAACAGGACGTCCTATTTTTATGACCCCGACGTGGGCAACTTTCATTACGGTGAGTTTGGTTAACGGAGTCCGGAATGTGTGCTAATGTGAGCTAACAGCTAGCGTGAGAATGCTACTCATTTACTAACTCTGTTACGGTTCTTTTTTACATTAAATTGTATTTTTTTTATATGCCGTATGGTTTTGTTTTGCATGGTATAATTGTGTGCACTTTTTTGCCAGTAATGTCGTTTCCGTCCTTTGTAATGATATTAACGCTGTCTCTGATACTGGAAATTAATTTTGTGACATTATTTGTCAGAGCTGTGTTTTAATCAGGGCAGACTTCAGACAGGGCAGTATCTTTTAATACTTCTAAGTCTCAGAAGTATTAAAAATATATTAAATCTGATGAGATTAAAATGAAGGCCTTAAAAGTCTTAAATCCTATCGGCAGATTTTAATTTCTGTTCATTTTAAATTTAAAAAAGGTCTTGGTAAAGTATTGATAATATATATAGATGAGGGAATATGCTTGCAAACTTTAACATTTATTAAATTAATCACACAACTCATTGTGCAGTGAGGAGTAACATTTATGTTCAGCCCCAACTAGAAACTTGTATTTGTAATAAATCACATTATTGTAATAGAGAAGTACAGTATGTCTTATTTGTGAGTTGGCATTATTGTTAACATAAATGACTTACAATGTTTTAAGTCACCCACTCAAATCTGTCTTTAGTTTGTAAGTTTCCAAAAGCTTTTGTTACAGGTCCACTGTGTATATGGGCTGATAAATTTGCAAAAACATCATCACAATATACTTATTGAAGATCTGTTATCAGTGAAATGTATGATTAGGTTTAAGGTTTTTAACGCAGAGCTGTTATTTTCTCTGTATTAGGCTTTAAAATAAAACACATGAGTGTCAGAGTAGTGTGGATATTTAAGTGTAAAAAATTCACATGGATTACTATTCTTTTGCTGGCGATCCAGGCATTAAATTTCATTCGAAGTAGCATTAAAAAGTCTTACATTTCACAAGACAAAACCGTGGTTTTAATGAGCTGTATACATGCACTTATTTATCTAGCTCTTAGAAAGTGCAGGACGAAGGAAAGATAATACTTGGATCACTGGGGAATAGTCCAGTAGTTTGGAGAAGGGCAACTTTGAGATACTTGGCATAATTATTCTCCACAGTAGACAAATTTTGGGACACTTTCACTAGTTTGGAGAAGCAGACAGGAGCAAGGACTCATGTGGGTGATATGTATTAATGCTAATAGGGCTACAGGAAGTACATTTTAGACAAAACTTTATTGTCCTGAGCCACTGTAGCTCAGTTGCACTTAAAAACACTCTAAAACAAAATAATATGAGTAAACTACAACAGAATAGATACAAAAAATATACAAGATTTAATATATAGAATAATATGGATGAACTTTAACATGAAACATACAAGGTGTAACTTCTCTCTGTTGTTTAGCTGCTATTGTGTCCTTAACTTATTACATTCACTTATAGATCTTTTTTATATTTAATGTGTATTATAATGAGTGTATGTGTTTATAAAAAGTGTATTGGACCGGAGACAATAAAGTCCCTCACTGACACAAACGTCTCCAACTCACTGCCAATGACTTGTCCAGGTTTTTTAATTACAACTAAACCTTACTAAAGCTACTACAGACGTGTGTTAAATCAAATGAACAACAATAAAGGTCTTGGTCTATTTGGAGGCCTTTGTGGTTGAAAACATTTGAGTGGTGTCAGTGTTGGTTATGTCTTTCTTGATTTATTTTAATATTGTCTCTCTCTCTGATTAATTATTCGTGTTTACTTCCAGGTGCTGGTCACCCCATGAAGCCCCACCGTCTGTCTCTGACCCACAGCCTGGTGCTGCACTACGGACTCTACAAGAAAATGATGGTGAGACAGACGCCAATACTGTACAAGTTCAACAGTTTGTCTATTGCAGTGGTTCTCAATCTGTGGTTCAGGGCCTACTGGTGGTACGCAGGCTTCTGTAGGAACTCAGGAGTCTTTTGTCATTTCATGTTGTTCATGTCCTGATTTAATTTTTTAAAGCATGATCTTGTAGTGACGTATAGACAGCTGCTTAGGTTTGGACCTGGTTCAGTCCCGGTTCAGACTTTGTTTAGACCTGGTTTAGTCCTGGTATAGACCTGGTATCGACCTTGTTTAATCTGGGTCTAATCCTTTGTTAGACCTTGTTTGGACCTGGTTTAGTTCTAGTTGAGTCCTGGTATAGACCTGGTTTAGTCCAGATCAAACCTTTGTTTAAGCCTGACCCCTGTCGGCAGAGGCGGGGCTCGTCTCCTCACATCTCCTCTGTCGCCACTGAAAGTAGCTGCAGACCCACGACCGAGCAGTGCGCATGTGCAAAACCTAATAACTATTTACAACAGCAGGAGGCGCTAGTCACTAAACTCTGCGGTAATTTAAACTCTAGTAAATAAAACTCAAGTATTTATCAGTCAATAATAATTATAGGCACTAGATTAAACTCTGATCACAGTAATGAATAAAAGGGACTGGATTATTGCAGCTGTTTGTCTCAGAGGAGGATTATATTTTTATCTGCACGAGGCTAAAGCTAAGGTAAGCCAACTGCAGCGCATTAGCACGAGGCTAAAGCTAAGTTAAGCTAACTGCAGCGCATTAGCGTCACAGATGTGGAAACATAATGAAGTAGTTGTAGAACAGAAAGTTCCTTATATTTTGAAACTCGAGCTGTTTGACAAATTGTGAACGGGACACAGCCAATCAGAGCTGAGCACGAGGCCTGACGCAGATTCCAATGTTCACTCAGAACTATGTCCAACTGTGTCCAACTGTGTCCGATGGTGCGGAACTCACCAAACAGACTCACGTCACCGACCGCGTCAAACCATCCGCGTCTCAACATGTTTCATCTCTACTTGAAATTATTTAAACGTTACTATAATATGCAAGAGGCCACAATATACAAAACAGTAAAGAAACAAGTTCAGCAATGCGTGCAAGAGATAAAATATTTTGGCGTAGTAATTTGGAGATGTTGTATGGCCATGTTACTACAGAGAAAAGAGATGAATCAAACACTTCTTCTGCACCAAACCATTTCAGTTTTATAGGTTAACAACAGTTAAAGACTTGGGTGTGTTACCTGACGTTTATAAAAACAAAAAATAACCAACTGTCAGCAAAATCTCACCTATAAAACAGACGCCGTTAAATCTAAATGAGGGAAACTCCTGGTTCAAACTCTCACCTCCTCTGTGACCATGGACCTGGTTTAGCCCTGGTTTAGTCCTGGTTTAGTCCTGGTTTAGTCCTGGTTTAGTCCTGGTTTAGTCCTGGTTTAGTCCTGGTTTAGTCCTGGTTTAGTCCTGGTTTAGACCTGGTTTAGACCTGGTATAGACCCGGTTTAGTCCAGATCAAGCCCCTTTATTAGACCTGGTTTACTCCTGTTCTGTACCTGGTTTAGCTCTGGTTTAGCCACAGTTTATTGTTTATTTAGTTTAGACCTGGATCAGTCCTAATTTCAGCTCATTTTAGTATTTTAAAATTGCACTCGAAGAACCAAATACTTTCTGAGGTGGCACTTGCTGTAACAAGTTTGCAAACCACTGGCCTAAAGTATTTTTAATGTAAATGTTTGTAGGTTTTCAAGCCATACAAAGCCTCCCAACACGACATGTGCCGGTTCCACTCAGAAGACTACATCGACTTCCTTCAGAAAGTCAGTCCCAACAACATGCAGGGCTTCACCAAGAGCCTCAACGCGTTCAACGTAGGAGACGACTGGTCAGGAAGCTGTTTTCATCTTTTCCTCATGATGTTGTCCTTACGCTTTGGCTGACTGTGCGTTTTTGTGTTTCAGTCCTGTTTTTCCGGGCCTCTTTGAGTTTTGTTCAAGATACACAGGAGCGTCTTTACAGGGAGCAACACAACTCAACCACAAGGTTCTGAACACAGCTGTAAAATAATTTAAGGGCACATCATTTTAGGGCACTCAGTTTGTTAAAATATCCCAGCTATAACATTTGGACCAAAATAATATGCTTAAAACTGCTTTTGGTCTTTGACTGTTGATCTATAACCCTTCATATTGTTTTCTCTGTACACTTAACAGTCTTTAATTAAAGCTGAAGTATCTGATTTTACTCCTGTCACCTTCAAATTGATACAATCCATACAAAAATAATAAAATATACTCCCAAATCTAGCATCACAGCTGGGGTTGATTATGTCACGCAGACAGAGAGCGAAGAGAGATAATTATACAAATTACAAAAATTACATACCAAAAGACGTACGGTATCTGGTTTTATTTTAACATGCAAATTTCTAATATTAATATTTCCGATATTATTGATTTTCTTCCATGTATATTAATATACACTTCCTAGAAAACGATGCGATTTGATACAAGATCATGTGTATCGATATAGTTGTGTTATAGGGATAAAAAATCAATTGATATTATAACTGTATCGTTACACACCTAGTAAACTGACGTATTTAGCGCTAAAATAGAGACTTTCTCTAACCAGATCCACTTTTTTAATCTTATTTAATCCACTTTTATTTGTACAGCACATTTTACAAACAAAACAGTTTCCAAAGTGCTGCACATGGAACAATAAATAACAATAAATTACTCCATTCAGCTCCACCAGTCCCCATTAAATAATAAGAACCAGTAAAACCAAATAAAAGTAATACAATAATAAAATAACAATAAACAAATACCAAGAACTAAATAATAAAAACAAAACAATAAAAGACAACAGAGAGACGCCAATCAGAGCGTCCTTATTGGAGCCAATTAAAATCCTTAAAAATAAAGCCTATAGGACATCATAAAGTCTAATTTTTTCACAGATGATTCCTATTATAATGATTTATTAAATTATTACAGAAATAATTGAGTAGTTTCAACCATATATGGCCGTTTATTTTCTACATCTTAATAATATTCTCTTATTTTTTTAGTTATGTGATATTGCCATCAACTGGGCTGGAGGTCTGCATCACGCCAAAAAATTTGAGGTTAGTCAAAACTCCAGAAATTGTATGTTTTTTTTGTTTTTTTTCCCAGGCAAGTCTCTGAAAGTCTCCATCTGTGTTACAGGCATCTGGGTTTTGTTACGTCAACGACATTGTCATCAGTATTCTGGAGCTGCTCAAGTAAGAACACACAGGGAAACCGCACTTCTTTTAGGATTTTAGTGTCCGAGTTCTTGTTTTGTTGATGTTTTGTGTGTTTATGTGCGACAGATACCATCCCAGAGTGCTGTACATCGACATCGACATCCATCACGGCGACGGCGTACAGGAAGCCTTCTATCTCACGGACCGCGTCATGACCGTGTCCTTCCACAAATACGGGAACTACTTTTTCCCCGGGACAGGTGAATGTGGATTTAAGCCTTAAAGATTTTAGTTTACTGGAGGAAAGAAAGCGTTTATGCATGAAACACAGTAACACATAAATAGTAAATAGTAAATATTCATATCCGTGACAAGTTTTCCTTTATTTTTGCCTTTAGCCAGGAATTTAAATGGATCAGGTCACTTTATATCACACTGTGACAGTTTGACTTTTTCTTATATTGTATTTTATTATGATTTTTTTCTGGGGTGCCAGCCAGGTTTCTCTCCTGGCGTGTGGTATGTTTTGTTTTTTGATTTGAGAAGGATTATTTTAGTCAGAATGTGTGCTTAAGTCCCCCTGGTCACACAAGGACATATATTACAAGATATAAACCCTTAAATTAACACAAAACTTAAATGACCAGCAACAAGAAACAAGGCAAACACAAAGATTCTTTTTAACCAAATTATATGAATGTATTCAAACAAAAGAGGACCCACAATTCAAAATGAAAAAAAAACTCAATCCCACAATCCCTCGGGCTTCTGGTATTTCCGGGTACAAAACAAACAAAAAATATATATTTTCAGTTCAGTTCTGTTTTAGTCTTTCAGTTCTTAAAGTTACACTGTGTAAGATTCCCGGTCTTGCGCCTCTAGAGGCCACAGGTGCCACTGCACCGTCGCAAAACGTAAACACTAGGGCCCCTCCTCCTTCTGAAACTGTGCGAGCGTGCGTCTATTTCCATCATTGTTTCAACTTTAGTTGACCTGCTGCTACCTTTGGAAGTTTGGACTGGATCTATAGAGTTAGCGCTAGCGTTAGCTTATCAACAAATATCGCGCAATGGTCGCAGTAAAAACAACTAATAACTGTATGAAAAAGCACGTTCTAAAGAAAAAATAAAGAGGCTAATTTACCTGCCCAACAATAAAGAAGCAAAAACGTGATCTGATTTGCAGCCTTCTCTGTCTCTCATCTGACGCCAGCGAGCAAAAGTCTGTCCGATGTTGACTCTTGTCTGTGATCTGGTGCGGTCCCTTTCACATTTTCTTTTTCTTGCCTCGTCCGACATTGTCTTCATCTTCTTGTGTCCTTCGGCCCTGACGAACTGGCGAAAATAACAACGCTAAAAGTAGCTTCCTGGTTATACTGCGCCTCAAGTCGTTTCCTGTCACCTGACTTTTCCTCAACAGCGGAGCGCTCCCGGCCAAGTTGCGAGGGCGGTTTCTCAGAACAGAAGCCCCGCTCGGAGCAACAGATCGCGCCTCAGGCCTTATAATCGCTCAAAAAATCACAAAAACAAGTCAGTACGCCCCACATATTTAGGAGAAAAGTTACACAGCGTAACTTTAATAAATAAAACTTAAATGTACCAAAAGCAAAACGCACAAAAGAAAAAAAAAACTCACGTCTGTCGGTTTGGTAGATCAGGTCACGTGATGCGACGTGCCTGTTTCCGGGTTATTGGCGTGTCGGGAGTTTGAGATGGTGAGATGGAAACTGAGAGGAGAAGGGAATAAATCCAGTAAGTCCGGTAAGGTTTATAGAGGATGATGTCAACAACTATGAAGATGCAAAATATTTTTTTATTGTGAATTGAACAAGAAATATGACAGAAAATGACAAATACTTGAGTGTGCAGAAGTATTCATCCCCTTTAGAGGCCCCTAAATAAGATCCTGTGGTATTTTTCCTCAGAAATCACAGAAATATTGAGATAAGATCGGTCTTGTCTTAGGGCTGGGCACCGTTCAGATTTTTTTTATACCAGTTCTTAAACGATACCTGATACCTGAGCGATACTTTTTCTGATACCTATGGTGAGCTAATTCACATTCTACAATCATAAAAGACAATAATATTCAATAAAAGACACATTTTTTGGAGCAAATTCTTAGCTGTAAGTTAAAACCAGTAGTTTGTAGGATTTATGCTGTGTTATTTATTTGATTCATGCAAAGGAACATTAAAGATCCCACTAGGAACTGAAACTTGGTACTGAATAAAATGTACTTTTTTTTATAACAGTAGTATTGTAACTTTTCTTTCAATTCCTCAGAGGTATCGTTTAACAGCACCCAGCCCTATAATCTTACAGGACAAGATCTCAGCGTCTCTTGTCCTGTTTAAATAATTAATTGTCAATGAGAGCATTTAGTTATTTGTTTATTTATTGACTGATTTGGCAGTTTTGGTCCTCCATAAAGTCTGTTTGCAATCCAACTTTCATAATGCCACAAAACACAATTTAATTCATCATTAAAACATGTAAAATGTGTGTATTTGTCATTGTTGTGGACTGGGAAACTGCTCAGAACTGAAGGAATGAAGGATGGAGCTAAATACAGGAAAATTCTACAATGCATCCAACCTGAAGGAGATGTTTTTAGATGAAGAATGAGCACAAATCCTACAGACTCATAAAAACTCATCCTAAAAGACTTGGAGCTAGAACTCCTTCAGAAGGTTCTACAGATGACTGACTTTAGCGGATGAATATTTATGCACACTCCAGTTTTCTGTTTTTCTGTCTAATTTCTTATTTGCTTCACAATAAAAATAATTTAGCTTTTGTCAAGTGAAGTGACAGAAACCTCTCCATGATCCATTTAAATTTCTTTTTTTTTGCCACTGTTTGTACATCACAGTCCCATTGAACAAAGCAGATGGATTGTTTCAGTGTAAAAGGGCAGGGTTTCCCAACCAGGGGTACAGGGACCACTGGGGGTACGCGGGCACTTCACAGGGGGCACGTGGAATCATTTCATAATTTATTTCCAAGATGATAAGAAAATATTTGCAATCTTTTTATATTTAACTATTGAAACATAGTAAAGAAAAACAAGCTTAAGGAGAAACTGCTAAAGAATATTATTTTTAAAGTTATTATATGTATTTTTTAGAGTTAATAGCTTGCTTAAAATTTTACAACTCGGAAAATATTAAAACTGACTCCCAGTTTTAATATTTTTCGAGTTGTAAAATTATTATGAGTCTAAGATTATTATTTAAGTTTATTTTGAACATTAACTATAGAGTAAAACAAGTAATTGTAAGAAGAAATCATTTGTATTTTTATTTAAAATACAAACGGATTATCATTTTTTTAATTTAAATTGAAGTTTAAAGAAAAATAAAAACATGTTAGTACGGGTGTAATGATACTGTAACTGTATCGATGTATCGATTTTTTTTTTTCTTTTTTCCCTATGATCGATACACATGACCTTGTATCAAATCGTATCATTTTCTAGGAAGTGAATATCGATACACATGAAGTATCGATTGATAATATCGGAAATATCGAAATTAGACATTTGTATGTTAAAATAAAACCAGATATGATTTTTTGGAGATAAATTTTTTGTTTTTAATTAAATAAAATGTTATATTCAACTTTTCTCCCCTCTCTGTCTGCTGGACATAATCAACCTCGGCTGCGGTGCTACATTTGAGAGGAAACTTTTATGATTTTTGGCAAAAAGTTGCTGTATCGATTATTGATACAAAGGTGTTGAATCGTATCGTTCCAAATTAGCCAATATTGTTCTTGAATAGTATCGAAACACTTCTAATCGATACATATCATATCGTTGCAAAAAACATATCGTTACACCCCTACTAGTTAGTATTTAAAAGTATAAAATGTCTTTGTACTTTTATGTATGAGTGAGGGGAACTTTATGGTTGGACAAAAAGCCCAGGGGGTAGGCGAGACAAAAATACCACTGTAAAAATACCCAACACTCATCCATAGGAGGCTTTTAAGTTTAGTTTAATACAAATTGTACAGAAATTGTAAATAAACACATCCAGTACTTTGCAAAAACAACGAAATATCCAAGGCACTCACTCATAAAGTTAAAAAGCCTTTATTATTTATGTCACAATAGACTTAAAAAAGCCCCAATGCGTTTGGGCGTCACAGCCTTCATCAGGAGGACAAACAGAAGTAAAGTGTGTCAGGTGAGTTTTAAAGATACATTCCACCAATAAGGTTTGTCCACCTGTAAGAGGGAGCGGTACAGGGTTAACACCTGTGTGGACATGTGTATAAAGAGCCACAAGATGGCGGCATTAACCAAGAAACGCTAAGTACATAAAAGCAAACTTACAATGGAAAACTATAGATAAAGTACATAAAATAGCCCAACAGTGAACTTTTCATTCAGTCCTGGGCGTTTTGTGGCCTTAAGTCTATAAATTCATGAGGTCTCGCGCTGTTTAAGTTTTTTTTATTCGGTTTCCTTTTCGTATTGAGTCCAGAACGTGGTCTATTCCATGGACTGGCTGATTACTGTCCCTTCTTAAAGAGCACCTTGTTTTTGTTACTCTTATACTACCTTCTGGAGGTCCAGCAAGTGCTCCTCCTTGCCGCTTTTTTTGTCACATCCAGTACTTTATTGTTTTTATTTATTTATTGAATTAGGACAATGCATATTAATCAACATATCAGCAGGTAAGCATCAATGTAAATACGCCAGAATTAGCCCAATAGCTAAATTTCATCCGCTGTCCTAAGGCAGGCTCCATACAACAGTACACAGTTTACAGATACAAACATGATATCAAGTGTAGACATACAATGAACCACAAAGACCAGTTACAATAAACACATTAAAATCAACTTGTGATCAGAAAACAGTGTAGATTATACATCAGTACATGACTGGCTTGTTTTTAACCAATGTTTTAGGGTTTTCTTGAATGTTAGATAGTTATTACAGTTTCTAACATTAGCTGGCAGTGCATTCCATGACTTTGTACCTCTAATAGACGCCACCATTTGGCTGAATTTAGTCCTACGGCGTTGTATATTGCAATCACCCCGGGTTAATGCTCTGGTATTGACTCTGTTGTTAGTTTTCTTGTGTATAAAAACCTGCAATGGTGGAGGTGCAAGGCCGTTCAAAACCTTAAAAACAAGACAGACATCCAAAAATATCTGATAATTATCCAAGTCTAAGATGTTATGCTTCCTTAAGATGTTACAATAATGAAAATTTTCTGTGTTTTTTTATCTGTGTTACTTTTGTAGGCGACATGTATGAAGTGGGAGCAGAGAGCGGCCGGTATTACTGCCTCAACGTTCCCCTCAGAGACGGCATCGACGACCAGAGTGAGCGCACGGTGGCTGCTTAACTTTATTGTTTTTCCCTGTTCATCCTAACGCTGTCTCTGTTTGTCCCAGGCTACAGGCAGCTGTTCCAGCCGGTCATCAAACAAGTGGTGGACTATTACCAGCCCACCTGCATCGTCCTGCAGGTGTGAACACAATCATATTAACTGTGTGAGATTTTTTCAGTGGTAGTAGCAGATTAATTCTAATCCTTTTTTTTGTTTTGTTTTTCTTTCTCAGTGTGGAGCTGATTCTTTGGGATGTGATCGACTCGGCTGCTTCAACCTCAGTATACGAGGACACGGGTTAGACTTTACAATAATCTCATCTGACCTAGCAAACTCCTTGTGTATTTATCTTTAATACTATTTTATTCTCTTAGCCCATAAAAGGAATTGCATACAGTTAGGGCTGCGCAATTAATCGAATTTTAATCGTGATTATGACTTTGGCTCCCCACAATTACAAAATCTATATACCGTATTTTCCGCACTATAAGATGCACCTAAAAGTCTTTAATTTTCTCAAAAACCGACAGTGCGCCTTATAATCCGATGCGCCTTATATATGGATCAATGTTGGTTAATTATGGCTACCGTATTCAGGGGGCGTCGCCGAAGTGACAGCGGTAAAAACGGTAAAGGGGAATTCCAGTCCCAGCTGTTCATGTGTGCCATAGGCGTGTTTATGGATCCTGCCGCAAAAGAACAAGGAGGCGTGGCCTTTGCTCCATCTCAGTAGAAGAGTTGCGACATTGAGGGGACAGAAAACTGAGCGCTCGAACGCTGTTCATGTAGCTTTGAACTGCGACAAATGGAGTTGGAAATACATTGTTTTCAACGAGGGAGTCGCTGGTTTGTATTCTATTAATAAAGTTTGACTGACTGACTTATCTGTTTTATTGACATTCTCTTTAGCGCAGCGCCATCTAGTGGATACGCCTTATAATGCGGTGCGCCCTATATATGAAAACAGTTTTAAAATAGGCCATTCATTGAAGGTGCACCTTATAGTGCGGCAAATGTCGTTTTGTCCCTGGGCAAGACACTTCACCCACCTTGCCTGTGTTAGTGTGGCTGTGTTTGGTGGTGGTTGGAGGGGCCGTTGGCGCAGATTGGCAGCCACGCTTCCGTCAGTCTGCCCCAGGGCAGCTGTGGCTACAGAAGTAGCTCACCACCTGTGACTGAGGAGTGAATGAATAATAGATCAAAAATTGTAAAGCGACTTTGAGTTGTGTGAAACGCGCTATATAAAATTGATGTATTATTATTATTATTATTATTAAATATGGTAATCAAGAAAAAACAATTGAATAAAAGTTGACTCTGAATGACGCCCATGCTCTTTATGTCGATATGTAGGGACTTTACAGAGCTGTCAAGGCTAGATGCACACTTGTCTTTGTCCAGAACACCGTCCAAAGTCTTGTACTAGGCTCTATGAATCAATTAAAACAAATGATAAAACTACTCTTTCTCTACAGGTTATTATTTTGGCAGTACATGAAAAATCGTTTTAAATAATCGTGATTCCAATTATGACCTAAATAATCGTGATTATGACGTTTTCCATAATCGAGGAGCCCTATATACAGTACAGCTGCAACATTTTGCTGATAGAGGTAGCTTGGTGAGACAGCCTCTTCTACTTTGTTTTCGAAAGCAGGACGGTCTGGTTCCTCACTCGGAGCTACTTTAATAACTTCTCCTCTGATTAACGGCGTTTAGTGCGTTCCTTTGTCACCTGTTGGTTCTGCTGAAGTCCTCGTTGTTGTTGGGATTTTTGTCTTCGTCCTGTTTCCATTTTAACAACAGTAAAGTCCCTCTGACGTCCCACGCAACCACCACATTCACACAAACCCACTTTTCCCACATTTTTTTGTACAACTGGCCTCTGCTGCTGTCCCTGTTCACAAATAAGGACACAGCTCTTTACTCCGCCTGTGATTGTTCCGCCCATAGAAAAGAAATTTAAGCGACGGTGTTCCAGACTAACGTGTTCGTATGTTTGTGTTTTTAGTGAATGTGTAGAGTTTGTGAAGAGTTTTAAGATCCCTCTCTTGGTGCTGGGAGGAGGAGGATACACTGTGAGAAACGTGGCCCGCTGCTGGTAAGAACAACACCACAGAAACGGTTGTAAAAGCTTCAATATGTTCAGTATATATGTGTAACAATAATATTAAATCTAGTGTTTTCTTTTTTCTTTTGTAGGACTTTTGAGACGTCTCTGTTAGTGGACGAATCCATCAGTGATGAGCTGCCTTATAGTGGTGAGTTAAACTTTAGAATACCGTATATTCCCGGAGTATAAGTGGCTCCGGAGTATAAGTGGCACTCACCAAAAAATGTATAATGAAGAAGAAAAAACTTATATAAGTTGCATTTTTTGGGGGAAATTTATTTTACAAAATCCGACACCAAGAACAGACATTTCATGTTGAAAGGCAAGTTATAGTAATAATAGAATAGAGAACAACAGCTGAATAGGTGTGCGCTATGCTAACGTAACACATTGATGGTTATTCAGCTACATGAAGCATAAACAATGAACTGAATAGGTGTCTCGTATGTTATTGTAATATATTAACAGTTATTCACATAACTATAGCATAAAGAACATAATATAACAAGTTCACCAAACTCACCATCTCACTCCTAATCGCTAAATCCTTTAAATTCTTCATCCTCGGTGTCGCTTCTGAACAACTCCGCCAACTCCGGAGGTAGACGAAGCGCCGCTTCCTCCTCTGCGTGGCTGTCGTCAGACTCAGCATCAGTTCCATTTCCAATTATTCCGCTCTTTCTCAGTTGTCTTTATAGCCTAAGTTGTTAGTGGTAATGTTTACATTTTAAATTGTCAGTGGTACAGGTGCAGCAGATGCTGGGACACAAGCCTAGAGCGCCCTCTAACCAACACCTGAAATATTTTAATATATAAGTCACACCTGAGTATACGTCACACCTTAGACAGACGATGGAAAAAAGTGTGACTTATAGTCTGGACAATACAGTAGTAATAACCACGTATTCAAGGCAGCTACAGCCTACCTTGGAGTTGTGGGTTCAAGTCCGGACTCCAGCACGTTGCTGAATGTCTCTCCTCGCTCTCTCCCCCATGATTTCCTGTCGTTACTCTGCTGTCCTATCAAATAAAGCCGAAAAAAGGCAGAACAAATCTTTAAAAAAAAAGCTGACAGTGGTCTGTTATGTCACTATAAAACGTTTTTACAGCCAAGTTAACTGTGTGTATTTTCCCTGCTTCTCCTCTTGTGACTGTGCAGAGTATTTCGAGTACTTCGCCCCAGATTTCACGCTGCACCCTGACGTCAGCACCAGGATAGAAAACCAGAACTCCAGACAGGTAACACTGAACACAGACGGCTTTATTTGATCACTTTTCATTGTTAATAAGCTGCGTTTTTTTCCCTTCAGTACTTGGAGCAGATCCGTCAGACTGTGTTTGAGAACCTGAAGATGTTGAACCACGCCCCCAGTGTCCAAATCCACGATGTCCCCTCAGATATGTTGAGCTACGAACGAAACGACGAGCCGGACCCGGACGAGAGAGGCGGAGAGGAAAACTACACCAGGTTTGTTAAAATAATGAATAGTTCGGCTTTATGTAGTGAGATTATGTGGTCTTTTACTTTCCAGTGCTCTAATATTCAGTATTTATTTCATTACACATTAAGTTGAAAGGAGGATTTTGTTCAACCTCTAAAACAGTGGTTCCTGAACTTTTTTGTCTTGCATGTTCCCCTGGGCTTTTGGTTTTACTACGAGTACCAGAGGTGGAAGTAAAAGTACTTAGTTCATTTACTTGTGTACAATTTTTCATGTATCTGTACTTTACTTGATGCAGTAAAGTAGTACACACAGTACTTAAATATAACAGATGCAGTAAAGTAGTACTGCTTTAGAAACATCAGAATAATAAAGACAGAAGAGTTCAGCGACAGATTCAGTTTCTTCTCCTGCAGCAGTTTGTTTGTTTGTTTATTTGTTTATTATTTATTGAAGGGACAATGCACATTAAGAACAAAAACATGAAAAAGTCACATATCTCTGTAAATATGCAGGATTATAGCCAGGGGTAATTTCCATCCTTAGTCCCTGCTGGAAGAAACCAGCCACTTTTTTATTTTATTTTTTAACTTTTTTTACTTGCAAGTACATTTAAAAGTGAGTACTTTTATACTTTTACTTACATAGAAATTTTAAGGTGTTACTTGTACTTTTACTTGACTAAAGAAATCAAGTTATTCTTCAAAAAGATACATAAAAAATACATTTATACTTACTTTATTGTTAACAGAATGTCACCAGCATTTTTTTCTCAATTTTACTCAAATTGAAGATAAAAAATGTAAAATCTTTAAAGTGAAAATATAAAATTAAAATATAAACTCCTATAACAGTAATTTTACTGTATATTGTGTTAAAAAAAACATATTTTATCAACTTAAGTTATTAAATTCATAAGAAAAAATTTAATAATTTCAGTAAGTCTTAGAAACAAGATTTTATCTATGTATGTATTATCAAACAAAATATTATAGTCAAATTATATTTTTTGTTTTTGCGGTTTTCACCTCCATCAGTCATACATTTTAATAGTTCAAAATAAAAGGTTGCAAATGTTTTATCATCTAATTTCTGAAGTAAATTATGGAGGTATTTGAAATTTTATTGGGTGAAAGAATGAGTGGATGTGTGTTAGAGGACAGTAGTTTCTTGCACGCTACTAAAAGGTTTTATTTTATTTTGTCGTGTCCCCGCAGACCGGAGGCAGCCAACGAGTTCTACGACGGCGACCACGACAACGACAAAGAGAGCGACGTTGAAATCTGAAGTTACTGTGACGCCAGGGGAACGTTTCTCCCCGGGGTTTCTGGTTTGCGCAGCTGCAGCCTCCACAGATCTCAGTTTATCACAGTTTCCACGACGATAGCCTGTTTGTTTGTTATAAATCCACATAATGTTTTGTCAGTGTGTGTCATTAACAGTCAGCTCAGTCGTGGAGACGTTTGCCCACTAACCTGAAGGCTGGTGGTTCGATCCCCGCTACCAGCATTGCATACTGTTGTCATGTCCTTGGGCAAGACACTTCCCCCCCTCTTGCCTGTATGAAAGTGCGTTTGTGTGACTGAAGGTAAGGCAGATTTTATTGTCCCTTTAGGGAAATTTGTCCAGGGATATCAGGAATATACAATTATTCGTGATTATAAATGTCACGATAGGATAAATGTATGAATTTTAGAAACCACGGTATCTGGCGGGGAGCTCTCATGCGTCGCTTCTTGGAGCCCCCGGTACGTTTTATTTGGTGCTTTATGGCAAACGGAGCTGCCACTGTGAGTCAGACTCATGTTTAACCCTGACCTCTGCTGGGACATGATACAGCCCATGAGAAAATGATTGGTTTACTTGCAAATGATGGCCTTCTGCTATTTGTCCAGCAGAGGGCGTGCTGGACAGTTTGGCTCTTACTCTGCAGTTCATAGGAAACGAATCGCCTTCTTATGGCCTGAAAAGCTCAAAAAGACAAAAATATTTTACTCATTTCTCTGCCAGAAAACCTCATAGAACAAAAATTCAAAATGCATTTTGTAGTTCTCCCCATGCTCTACCTGCAGAGCAAGTTTAAATGAAATTTAAGTTGAACAAATTTAGTTAGAACTAAATAAATATAATACATAAAATACATAATAATACTTCCCACACCAATGCCCACTACAACCTACAGAACAATCAGCATAAAGAACAAAGAGCAGCTTTCTACAACGTTTTAAAAATAAGTGTAGTCTGATAAAGTGGCCTGGGGTGGACACACAAGAGCAGAAAGAAAAATGCTTTAAAATACTTTCCTAATGTATAGCTGTATCGGCCAATGTATCAGATATCGGTTTATTTGTTACCTAACATCGGTATCGGCCTCAAAAAAAAAATCCATATCGGTCGGGCTCTAGTGTGGACACCAGTCTGCCCAGTAAACGTTATCGAAGCGGCTGACGATCAATAAAATAAAAAACATCCAAAGACTGGGTCAGGTTTAGCAGCATTTAATAAAAAACAGAGTAAATAATCGTGAATATCGTGGGGCAGATCTTGAGCCAGGATCTTGTTCAGAAGTTCCTCGCTGGGTGTTTTAGGGTGTTTTAGGTTGATGGGAGAAACCGGAGAACCTGAAGGAAACCCATGGAGACACAGGGAGAACAGGAAAACTCCACACTGCAAGGCCTCAAACTGTCGGACCTTCTTGCTGTGAGGCAGGAGTGCACGACGTGTAGAAAAGCGCTGTATAAGACCGATTTGTTATTATGATTATTACTACTAACTCAATCAAACACATTCACACAGGCAAAGTGCTATAAAAAACGCTATATAATGCTTTTTTATTATTCAGCCCTGTGATTAACTAGAACTTGGTTAACTAACTATCTATTTTCCAGCCAGTATTAATTAAATATAGGTTATTTTGGGCATCAGATTGAACATTTAGCTGTATCTTCTTTCCTTTTGGCCTCTTTTTCCCTCAAACGTCTGCCTCCAGGTGAGCAGTCAGTCACACATTCAAGAAAACCGATTTAAAGTCTCCAGTACATTTTTATATCTTTGAGGTCCTTAATTAAAAGTTTTAATCAAGCATGACGTTTGTCCAGGCTGCAGCTGACTGAACCAGAAACCAACCGTCTCTTCTGTCTTTTCATTCCTTTCTTTTTTCTCGCCATGACGTATGAATTTTAAGTGTACGTGATGGTAACGACTGCGCCGCTTCATTAATGGACACTTTTAATTACACATCGTCCCTTTTCACGAACTGTAAGTCGTAGTTGAAGACTCCGGTCGTCTTTTAGCCAGAAATGTATGTACTTTTTTGATAATGTTGTCAGTTTGTTTTTAATAAAAGTACTTAAAGACGCACAACCTGATTCTTCTTTCCTTGTATTTGAGGAAAACGTATTATTCAGTCACGAGCAGCCACAAACCACAAAACACCAAGGCCTTAAAAGGATTAAATCATAAGAGCAGGTAGTAAATTTTGTTCATCTAGGTCTTAAATGATCAAATTGGGAAATCTAATCAAATTATTACAGAAGAGGATTAGGGCCACTGTAAAAAAAAATTATTTTTGAGGGTTGAATTCTGAGAAAAAAGTCAGAATTCTGAGATTAAAGTCAGAATTCTGAGAAGAAGTCACAAGTATGGGTGCCTGTAAGGACGGACTTTGTGGGAGGAAAAAAAAAAAAAAAGTATAAAATCGTTACAATAAACTATATAAATGAACTTGTTGACATTGTCTTTGTTTCACTAAATAAATTCTTACTTTAATCTCAGAATTCTAACTTTAATCTCAGAATTCTGACTTTAATCACAGAATTCTTACTTTTTTTTTCTCAGAATTCTGACTTTAATCCCAGAATTCTGACTTTTTTTCTCAGAATTCTGACTTTTTCCCCTCAAAATTCTAACTTTAATTTCAGAATTCTAACTTGAATCTCAGAATTCTGATTTTAATCTCAGAGCTCAACCTTCAAAACTATTTTTTTCTTACAGTGGCCCTAATCCTCTTCCGTAAGTTATTCAGTGTTGCACTTGTCAAAAATATATTTTAGATCAATACTTTGTAAATAACAACAGAAAAGTATATATTTTTTGCGAGTTGGATGTAAATTCGGTTTTACAAATTAATTAATCACCCCCTCGATTGTGCCTTTATTTAGTAAGTCTACTGTTTATCAGGCTGAGTAATGTTGCAGGTATATTTGGTGTAAAAACCATCTGATTCTGAACTGGAGTTATTTCATCTGTATTAGACTTTTAAAGCAAAAGCAACGAGTTTCAGAAAGAAAGTGTAACATTTATACAGATTATTGTTCTTTTGCCAGCAATCTTGGCATTAAATTTTATTCTAAGTGGCATTAAAAAGTCTTAAAAGGGTCTTAAATTCCACGTGAAAAAACCTGGCGCTATACTGTTTATAGTATTTTGTTCTGTTCAGTCGGTACAGCACTGTTCAGCTCTGGATGTTTTTAAATGTGCCTTATAAATACATTTAATTTGAGATGATATATTAATAATTAAGTTACATGTAGGCAAAAAAAATGGCTACACACTTGGAAATAAGATCATATAAAAATACACCATCTCATTATCCCCTAAACTTATGTCAAATGCATAAAAACATGGATTTATTTCACATTTTATTTTACATAATGCCCATTTGTCAGTGTTGGAGATGACCAGCAGAGGGCGCCCTGACACAAATGTTCAGAAGCCAAAGACAGTGTTAACACAGACTTTTATTACTCATTCATACAGAGATAGTTACACAACAAACATAATTTAAAATGGAAGCACACACGTTTACCTGCAGTTTAACGCCATACACAAAAATATTCAGAAAAATCCTTACTCTAACCCGGGACACGAGAGAAGCACGTTTAAAACAAGTGTACATTAAAAATACAGCTGCTTTTTCAACAGGAGGCAGTGTGGACAAGGTAAATCCAAAAACTGTATTGCTTTTCTTAAAAACAAGTTCTAACTGTGGCCAGAAGTGGAACGTAATGCAAGATTTTTACTCAGAAGTGCGTAGTAATAAATTACATTTACTTCGAGTAACTTTTTGAATATATTGTACTTCTATGAGTATTTTTTTCACAACATACTTTCTACTTAGGTAATATTATTTTGGTGACTTTACCCACGTCTGCTTTGATTTAAGAACATTTTACTGAAAAGAAAAATGTCTTTTACGCGAGTAAATTTGTCTCGATCTAAAAATTATATGGCATTTTTACTTTAGTGGCTAGAAATAGTAGTAGTAGTAGTCGTAGCAGCAGTAGTTATAAGTAGTAGTAGCAAATAGTACTTTCTACTAGTATTGTAGTCTAGACCAGTGGTTCTCAACTGGTGGGTCGCGGGCCTTTGCCAGGGCAAAAAAAAAGAAAGTTTAATTTTAAAAAGTAAATCATCATTATACACTCCTTAACAGTAGGTGGCAGTGTGGGAGAATAGAATCATATAAAAGAAACTCAACCAGAGCAAAAAATCCAGTTCTATGTTACTGTTATACCTAATGGTGACGTGAGTACTGTTTAATTTTCCTCAATATCTTTTAATTTTCCTGAAATATCTTTTAATTTTCCTTAATATCTTTTAATTTTCCTGAATTTACCTCAATATCTTTTAATTTTCCTGAAATGTCTTTTAATTTTCCTCAATATCTTTTAATTTTCCTGAAATATCTTTTAATTTTCCTAAATTTACCTCAATATCTTTTAATTTTCCTGAAATATCTTTTAATTTTCCTGAATTTACCTCAATATCTTTTAATTTTCCTGAAATGTCTTTTAATTTTCCTCAATATCTTTTAATTTTCCTTAATATCTTTTAATTTTCCTGAATTTACCTCAATATCTTTTAATTTTCCTGAAATGTCTCTTAATTTTCCTCAATATCTTTTAATTTTCCTGAAATATCGTTAAATTTTCCTTAATATCTTTTAATTTTCCTGAATTTTCCTCAATTTAGTAAAACTGCAGCCAAGACCGAGACCAAGACCAAGACCGGTCTCAGGCGCTACAACAGAACTTTCTACTCCAGTCATGTTTTTGTTGAGAACTTTCACTTCTACTTATATTAACATTATTTTGACATAACAGTGTAACAGTATAGCAGTAGCTCAGTCGGCAGAGACGTTCATATGTTGACCCAAAGGTTGCTGGTTCAATCCCTACTGCAGGAATTGCACACTGTCCATGTGATGAATCTTTTAAGTCTCGTCTCAAGAAACACTTTTATTCCGTCTTTTACCTCTTGAGCCTAAGCTGTGTGGTCCTCTGTTGTCTTTTATTGTTTTATTTATTTTATTGTTTTTACTTATTTATTGCTTTTTTAGTGTATTGCTCTTATTTGATTTTACTAGTTTTTCTTGCTTTAATGAAATCTAGTGCTGTTAAATAGAGCATTTATTCATTTATTTATTTTAGAGGTGTAACGATACAGTAACTGTATCGATGTATCGATTTTTTTTTTCCTATGATACAACTACATCGTTACACATGACCTTGTATCGAATCGTATCATTTTCTAGGAAGTGAATATTGATACACATGAAGTATCGATCAATAATATCGGAAATATCAAAATTAGAAATTTGTATGTTAAAATAAAACCAGATATGGCTTTTTGGAGATAAATTTTGTGTTTTTAATTAAATAAAATGTTATATTCAACTTTTCTTCACTCTCTGTCTGCTGGACATAATCAACCCCGGCCGCGGTGCTACATTTGAGAGTAAACTTTTATGATTTTTGGCAAAAAGTTGCTGTATCGATTATCGATACGAAGGTGTTGAATCGTATCGAAACATATCGTTCCAAATTAGCCAATATCATTCTTGAATCGTATTGGAACACTTCTAATCGATACGTATCGTATCGTTGCAAAAACTTATCGTTACACCCCTAATTTATTTATTGTTTTATAATCTTGTGCAGCACTGGAAACTGTCTGTGTTTGTAAAATGTGCTGTAGAAATAAAGTGGATTGGATTGTGTCCTTGGTCAGAGAGCAGCTGTAGGCACAGAATGGCAGCCACGTCTCCGTCGGTCTGTCCCAGGGCAGAGTGTGACTGAGGAGTGAAGGTCACCAAACTGTGAGGGTCTAAAAAAAGCGCTGTATAAGACGAATGCATTATTATTATTGTTACTTTTTCCTCGAGTACACGTTTGCAGTACTTCCACCTCTGGCCACAGGTGAAATATTTAATTTGCATGCAGCGATTCGAGCAAATGTTTCTGTGGAAAGTCTGCCGGCTGCACCAAAAACGACATAATGAGGCAAATCAAGCACTTGTCAGCGCACAAGAAAAAGGCAGCACCACTCTTTTTACTTTGAACTACACGAGAAATACATATTTAAAGAGAAAAAGTACAAATCCGCGCCGCAGATGATCAACACGTACACGTACTGTCGGTCTGACACAGGTTTCAACACGAGCTGCTGTTCATCCCAGAAAATGCAGTGAAAAAGTTATTGCCCCCTTTGGTGAGAGTAGATTTGTGTTTAAAAAAAGTTGCGCACGCAGCCTGGTACTGAGATTAACATTATATCACATTCATTTCTACAGGGAGCAAAGTAAATATATTAATTTTGGCAGCAGGAATGGATGGTTGTTGTTTAAATATTTATTTAAAATGACTTTGAATCGATATAATCCAGATTTGAGTCAGTACCATTTGCTAAAACAAACTTATAAAAGTAGGATTTGTGGTGTTTGATGAAATAAATCTGAGCGTAGATTTATCCTGTCCTTGAAATATAAATTATGTAGCCTTTAGCTTATATGCTAATCACAGACGCTAATTGCTACGTTAAATACAACACTTAAATGTCCACATGCTTGCTAATGTTCTCTACCCAGGCTGTGATATTACTCGCATGTGGCAGAGTGGTTGTCCGTTGCCAAACTTGTCTTGATTATTCCTAATTTGCGATGTTTGGTGGCTAACTCTAACTATTATAGTCTCTTTTTAACAATTTAGCGGTAATGCTTTGCGACTTTCAGAGAACAGCAGAACCTCTACAGGTTTTTAAACTGTACACAACACATCTGAAACGCTTTTTTCGTGGCGTGAAAATTAATAAATTGCTACTAAATAAGCCACAGTAATATCACTAATGTCAGCTGACCTGAGCTTATACAGACGACAGCTTCCCCACGTAACGTTAAAGCAAAAAAAAGCTGCAATAATCCAGTCTGTTTTATTAATTAACATCATAATTCATGCTAAATAGAACACAGATTATTATTATTTTACATATATATTTTATTTTAGTTGGTGTGGGACGCAGAGGATTCGCTGTGGTGCCATTATTTCTTACATTGCATTTGTGAAAGAGGCAATAACTTTTTCATATGTTACTAGTTACTGCAGACAGAAGGGTAGCTGATAGTACAAGACAGTGGTTCTCAAGCTGTGGTAAAGCCCAAGTTTTGGTACGAATGTTGGCTGTCTTTAGTAGTATCCAAGGTTTTCAGATAGAAATACAATACAAAAAGCATCATTTTATATCAGAAACAGAAATATTCTTAAGGCTATTCGACAGAAAAGCAGGGACAGGGCAAAAGGGAAGCTTCGGGGAACTACAGACAGGTGTGGAGATTAAAGAGCAGAGGATTGTGGGTAGTGGAGTTTTACAGTGCGGTGGTGGTTGGGTTAAATCTGGCTGCAGGGCTGACTCTGCCACTCTGGATTTAGGCCTATTAATACTGTGAGGGATCGTTTATCAGAGGACAGGGGACAAAATACTGAGTGTACTTTTAACATACAGACAGTAAACCTTGGTATTTACTAGGGCTGCACGATATATCGCAAAATTATCGTTATCAATATCAGCAAACTCAATATCCGTATCGCAAGAATCTAAATATATCACAATAACGCTGTGGTCTTCCATCTGACAGAGATTTACACTGAAGAATCATTTTCCAGCAGAGCCTTAAAAGAACATGTGTTGTGACTAAATAAAAATGTTTAAAAAGTCCAGTTTTAGTGGTAATTTAATTAATTTAGTCCCAGCTTAGCCTTGTTTTATTCTTGGTTTAGTCTGTGTTAAGTTTTGACTTGTAAATACAGGAACTTAAATTTTTGTGAAATGTTGTGAATTTAACTTACTATGTTCAAAAAGTAGGCTCTATTTTCAAATATCGCAATAATATCGCAATTTTCAACATAGTTATCGAATATCGCATGTTTTCTCCATATGCATATTTCAATTTTACTCACTATCATTATTTTTTAACTTATCTTACAGCAAACTTACTCTCCATTGTTCAGAAAAAGTATTATTCTTTGTTAAATTGAGTATATTTAGTTTTTATTATTATCAGGGCTTGACGTTCACATTTGGCCAAATTCAGGTAGATTTTTATTTTGGCTAATCACACAAATACACGAGCCACATGTAACGCATAAATATATCTTAACTTTAGAGGTTAGGCCCAAATTTTTGTTGCTTTGAGTATATGCCATTTAGTAAACAGTAATTCATAAAGACTAAAGAAAGAAAAATATTAATTTAAACAAAATGACATTTTAAAAAGTTTTTTTTTTCCTGGTTTAGTCTGTGTTAAGTTTTGATTTTGTGGCTGTTTTGACTTGTAAATACAGGAACTTACATTTTTGTGAGATGTAGTGAATTTAACTTACTATGTTCGAAAAGTAGGCTCTATTTTCAAATATTGCAATAATATCGCAATTTTCAACATAGTTATCGAATATCGCATGTTTTCTCCATATCGTGCAGCCCTAGTATTCACTTATGGTTTAAAGAAATGTTAGGATAATGTTGAATATTTTTACAAACGCCAGAGAGTGTTGTAGTCAAGGCCGTATTTATCGAGACCAAGACCAGCACGAGTCCAGAGTGAACAGAGACCAAGACAAGGCTGAGACTTTCAGGGTTTAAGACCAAGACCAAGGCAAACTGAGACCAAATCCTGTGAACTAACTCTAGATAAAGGGAAAAAGTAAAAATTCAAATACCTAAATGATTATTGTAAAGATCTAATGCAACAGATTCCACGAACAAACGGAGACAGATCTTTTTCCTGGTTCTTCTGATGCAGAAAACAAATGGTTCAAAATTATGAAGAAAAGCATTTTCTTATAATGTTTGGTAAATAAAATCTCAGAGCCACATCTGAGACGAGACCAAGAACTGTAAAAAAACTATCTCAAGATCAAGACCGGTCTCGAGCGCTACAACATTAACTCCTAAACCAGGACTAAACCAGGACTAAACCAGGACTAAACCAGGACTAAGACCAGGACTAAACCAGGACTAAACCAGGTCTAAACCAGGACTAAACCAGGACTAAACCAGGACTAAACCAGGTCTAAACCAGGACTAAACCAGGACTAAACCAGGACTAAACCAGGACTAAACCAGGACTAAACCAGGACTAAACAAAGACTAAACCAGGACTAAACCAGGACTAAGCAAGGGACAAAACAAGGACTAAACCAGGACTAAACCAGGACTAAACCAGGTCTAAACCAGGACTAAACCAGGACTAAACCAGGACTAAACCAGGACTAAACCAGGACTAAACCAGGTCTAAACCAGGACTAAGACCAGGACTAAACCAGGACTAAACCAGGACTAAACAAAGACTAAACCAGGACTAAACCAGGACTAAACCAGGACTAAACCAGGACTAAGACCAGGACTAAACCAGGACTAAACCAGGACTAAACCAGGACTAAACAAAGACTAAACCAGGACTAAACCAGGACTAAACCAGGACTAAACCAGGACTAAACCAGGACTAAACCAGGACTAAGACCAGGACTAAACCAGGACTAAACCAGGACTAAACAAAGACTAAACCAGGACTAAACCAGGACTAAGCAAGGGACAAAACAAGGACTAAACCAGGACTAAACAAGGACTAAACCAGGACAAAACAAGGACTAAACCAGGACTAAACAAGGACTAAACAAGGACTAAACCAGGACTAAACCAGGACTAAACAAGGACTAAGACCAGGACTAAACCAGGACTAAGCAAGGGACAAAACAAGGACTAAACCAGGACTAAACAAGGACTAAACAAGGACTAAACAAGGACTAAACCAGGACAAAACAAAGACTAAACCAGGACTAAGCAAGGGACAAAACAAGGACTAAACCAGGACTAAACAAGGACTAAACCAGGACAAAACAAAGACTAAACCAGGACTAAACAAGGGACAAAACAAGGACTAAACCAGGACTAAGCAAGGGACAAAACAAGGACTAAACCGAGACTAAACAAGGGACAAAACCAGGACTAAACCAGGACTAAGCAAGGGACAAAACAAGGACTACACCAGGACTAAACCAGGACTAAACAAGGACTAAACCAGGACTAAGACCAGGAATCCAACTGGGCCCGAACCAGAACAAATGCAGGACTAAACCAGGACTAAACAAAGGACAAAACAAGGACTAAACCAGGACTAAACAAGGAACAAAACAAGGACTAAACCAGGACTAAACAAGGGACAAAACAAGGACTAAACCAAAACTAAACAAGGACTAAACCTGGACTAAGCAAGGGACAAAACAAGGACTAAACCAGGACTAAGCAAGGGACAAAACAAGGACTAAACCAGGACTAAACAAGGACTAAACCAGGAGTAAGCAAGGGACAAAACAAGGACTAAACCAGGACTAAGCAAGGGACAAAACAAGGACTAAACCAGGACTAAACCAGGACTAAACAAGGACTAAACCAGGAGTAAGCAAGGGACAAAACAAGGACTAAACCAGGACTAAACAAGGGACAAATGCAGGACTAAACCAGGACTAAACAAGAGACAAAACAAGAACTAAACCAGGACTAAGCAAGGGACAAAACAAGGACTAAACCAGGACTAAACAAGGGACAAACCAAGGACTAAACCAGGACTAAACAAGGGACAAACCAAGGACTAAACCAGGACTAAACAAGAGACAAAACAAGGACTAAACCAGGACTAAACAAGAGACAAAACAAGGACTAAACCAGGACTAAACAAGAGACAAAACAAGGACTAAACCAGGACTAAACAAGGGACAAATGCAGGACTAAACCAGGACTAAACAAGGGACAAACCAAGGACTAAACCAGGACTAAACAAGGGACAAACCAAGGACTAAACCAGGACTAAACAAGGACAAAACCAGGACTAAACAAGAACTAGATAAGGACTAAGCAGTGGTCTTCACAGCTAACTTTATCCGTACCAGGGCAGGACTAAGACCGGCTCTAACTCAAACCAAATGTTGAAAACTTGAACTGCAGAAGACTCCTGCGTACCATCTTGGGAACCCTGTACCACAGCTTGAGAAGCGCGCTGCTCTTGAGACGATCTGAGATAAGGTAAAGGTTTCACAGCTCTTCGCTCTCGTACAGCGGGGCGGTGTGCTGGGCCGCCGGACTCTCCGCGCTCAGAGCCGGGACGTGGCTCAGCGACGACAGCAGCTTCAGCGTCTTGGAGGCAGGGGGCGCTGTCTTCATGGGAGGAGTGGTGCGACCTGGACAACGGCAACAAAACACAAGCATCAGCCCAGGATAAAGTGTTTGAACCTTCTGTCAGACCAATACATGGATTTTTGTATTGACTCCTTACTCAGCTGTTTACAGGAAGTCAGTTTTTAAATCTAACTGAGGATAAAACAGAGAGGACGATGTTTGGACGGATCCCTGATGGACCTGGAGTCACAGAAGGAGAACATGCAGCGGTGGATGATGGATGGTTTTATTTTTACTTTCACTACGACGAGGAAAACTTTAAATTGTTCAAGGAAGTAAAAGTAGTTTTTGTCCTCTGTGGTGTAGCGGATCTGATCTGAGATCAGAAGGTTCTGGGTCTGAAACCTGAGGAAGAAGGAGAAGGAGAAGAAGGAGGAGGAGAAGGAGGAGGAGAAGGAGGAGGAGGAGAAGGAGGAGGAGAAGGAGGAGGAGAAGAAGAAGGAGGAGGAGAAGAAGGAGGAGGAGGAGAAGAAGAAGGAGGAGGAGGTGAAGGAGGAGGAGGAGAAGAAGAAGAAGAAGGAGGAGGAGAAGGAGGAGGAGGAGAAGGAGGAGGAGGAGAAGGAGGAGGAGAAGAAGGAGGAGGAGGAGAAGAAGAAGGAGGAGGAGGTGAAGGAGGAGGAGGAGAAGAAGAAGAAGAAGGAGGAGGAGGAGGAGGAGAAGGAGGAGGAGGAGGAGGAGAAGGAGGAGGAGAAGAAGGAGGAGGAGGAGGAGAAGGAGGAGGAGAAGAAGAAGGAGGAGAAGGAGGAGGAGAAGAAGAAGGAGGAGAAGGAGGAGGAGAAGAAGAAGGAGGAGGAGGAGAAGGAGAAGAAGGAGGAGGAGGAGGAGGAGAAGAAGAAGGAGGAGGAGGAGGAGGAGAAGAAGAAGGAGGAGAAGAAGAAGGAGGAGGAGAAGAAGAAGGAGGAGGTGAAGAAGAAGGAGGAGAAGAAGAGAAGAAGGAGGAGGAGGAGAAGGACGAGAAGAAGAATGAGGAGGAGAAGGAGAAGAAGGAGGAGGAGGAGAAGAAGAAGGAGGAAAAGGACGAGAAGAAGAAGGAGGAGGAGGAGGAGAAGGACGAGAAGAAGGAGGAGGAGAAGGAGAAGAAGGAGGAGGAGAAGGAGAAGAAAGAGGAGGAGGAGGAGAAGGACGAGAAGAAGAAGGAGGAGAAGGAGAAGGAGGAGAAGAGAAGAAGAAGGTGAAGAAGAAGGAGGAGGAGGAGAAGGACGAGAAGAAGAATGAGGAGGAGAAGGACGAGTAGAAGGAGGAGGAGGAGAAGAAGAAGGACGAGAAGAAGGAGGAGAAGAAGGAGGAGGAGGAGAAGAAGGAGGAGGAGAAGAAGGAGGAGGAGGAGAAGAAGGAGGAGAAGGACGAGAAGAAGGAGGAGAAGAAGAAGGAGGAGGAAAAGGAGGAGGAGGAGAAGATTTTAAAACAACATTCAAATGTACTTTTTTCTCACTCAATACGATTTTACTTTTACTGAAGTAAAATTTTGGTTGGGTACTTTTACTTCCACTTGAGTAACATTATTTTTGAAGTAACAGTAATTTTGAAGTAACAGTACTTTTACTTGAGTACAGCTTTTGAGTACAACCCACAGTCACCAACCCTGGCGTCAGTGTAGACAGTGATTTTAAATTCAACAAGCAAACAAATCTGGTTTTTATCTAAAGTCAAACCATTTTTATGTTTTAAGAATTTTGAACAAGTCGTGCACGTTTTTATCTCGTCACATCTGGATTGTTTTTTACTTATTTTAATTTTAATGCATTGCTCTTATTTGGTTTTTCTGGTTCTTATATTTTAATGGGGACTAGTGTAATATTTATTTGTGTTTTTTTATAATGTGCAGCACTTTGGAAACTGTCTTTGTTGATATAAAATGTGCTATAGAAGAACCGTCCATTGGATTTTATTGGATTTTTTATTTTGGGCGAACACCAGAGGAGCCGGACTCTGAGCCGTGACGTGTTTTTCTGGTCGAGATCCCGGTCTAACATTCCTGTCGTGTCTCGTGTCTGAAAATAACCGAGCGGCTCTCCACAGCTCAGCGAGGATCAGACAGAGGTGAGGCCAACACTTTTCCCTGGAAATAACCACGGCGACGAGGCCCACAGAGCTCCACCTTCACTGGACGCAGTTTTTAAGCAGAATAATGTGTTTGTGGAACAGATGTCTTCTAAGAAAAAAGGAGTTATGTGTTCAACTATTGCATTTAAAAAGTCTAGACCAGCGCAGTAACAGCAGTGTGTTTAAACATTTTAGTAAAGTTTAAGTTTAAAAAGAAAAATCTGACAAAAGCTGTTAACGTTATACCGTATTTTCCGCACTATAAGGCGCATCTTCAATGAATGGCCTATTTTAAAACTGTTTTCATATATAGGGCGCACCGCATTATAAGGCGCATAGAATAAAAGCTGTAAAAAACTGTAAAAAGCTGTAAAAACTGTAGTGGCTGGGGTTACGTTATGCATCCACTAGATGGTGCTGCGCTAAAGGGAATGTCAATAAAACAGTCAGATAAGTCAGTCAGTCACACTTTATTAATAGAATACAAACCAGCGTTCTTACAACTCCGTTCACTCCCAAAACAAGTTAGTGCATTCACAATACGGTAGCGTACGTACCGGTAGCTCTTATTTGCGCCGCTCTCGTTGAAAACAATGTATTTCCAACTCCATTTGTCACAGTTCAAAGCTACATGAACAGCAACTCTTCTACTGAGATGGAGCAAAGGCCGCGCCTCCTTGTTCTTTTGCGGCAGGATCCATAAACACGCCTATGGCACACATGAACAGCTGGGACTGGAATTCCCCTTTACCGTTTTTACCGCTGTCACTTCGGCGACGGCCCCTGAATACGGTAGCCATAATTAACCAACACTGATCCATATATAAGGCGCATCGGATTATAAGGCGCACTGTCAGTTTTTGAGAAAATTAAAGGCTTTTAGGTGCCTTATAGTGCGGAAAATACGGTACATGTCTGCAATGTCTCTTGTTGAAATTAGGGTTGTAACGATACCTTTTTGTAACGATACGATACACATCAATTTCGATCCGATTCAAGAACAATCCTGGCTAATTCTGTCTGGTTACGATCCAATACAACACAACACATTTTTATCTTACTCTCAAATGTAGCATCACCGCCAACGTTGCTTTTGTCCAGCAGACACAGCGCCAAGCAAAGTTGAGTATAACCTTTTATTTCATTAAAAACACAAAAAAGTACACCCAAAAAAGATGTGTCTGTCATCTTTCATGTGACATAAACGACAAACGAAATTTTTTTTGCTGTTTTTGTAAGTTTTAGTTTCTTTTCGCGGAGCTCCCTGCCACTTAAACTAAGATCTGCTGTCACTTTTTTATTTTTACTAGCTTTAACCTAAATGTGATCTTGCACTTTTGTATTTTTATAATGATGCTGCAATGCAATGTCTGTCTTTTTAAAACACATTGAGCCAGTGCTGTTCATACGACTTGTGTTATATAAATAACATTTGTTGCTTGTAAATGAGCTCTTTTATCTTATTTTCAAAGCCGCAGCTGTGCATAAATAACAGCACTCTTTCCTTCGCACACCTGCTTCCTAACGTTCTAAATTTACAGCAGATTTAGCTTCTGTGCTCGTGACAAATCAAACAGCAACTGCAAAGTGACTTCTTTTGCATTTTCTCCTCCTTGAATTTTGCGCATTCTGGGACAAACGCCTCTTTTTACAGATTTATTGAGTCACCAGAGCAAAATCTGCGCTGCACTCATTTAGCACTCATTTAGCTGCGCCTGGGTTTTAGCTCAACTTCTCCTTAAGCCTGCAGCAAACATTTGATAAATCTGGCCCTGAGTGTTTGAAACATGCCATGTGCTGAGAGAGGAGGTTTTATTATTGATACAGAGCAGTAAAGCCACAAAAACAATCAAAGAGAATGTTCATTTGTTTTTAAGATAAAAAAAAACTTCCAGAAGAAACTCAGAATTAACTTTAGAACTTAGAATTTTGTAAAAATCCAGCTCGGCCAGCAGGTCATCTTGCATTTACTCGCGTTTCACTATTGATTATTAATCAATTAATCCAAAAGAATAATCAACACATTTATCTATTCTCAAAATAATCCTTAGTCGCAGCCCCAAACAGAAAACATTGTTTGAAATTAAGTTTTTCTTTCAACATAACACTGCTTGTATTTGTTTGTATTGAAAAATTACTTTGAAATTTGCTTACAGTTGTATTATTTTCCGTTTATGTTTCTATAGCTGACAAACTGCACTGCAAAAGGAAAGGCACATAGATATTTGGAAAACCCAATTTTAAACGTCTAAGAACTTTTAACATTTATAACATTTTTAACAACTTCTAACATTTTTACTTTCACAGGTTTTGTTCACAGACAGCCACAAAAAAAAAATGCGAATACTTAAGTATATACAAAACATCTACCGTATTTTCTGGACTATAAGTGGCACTTTTTTCCATCGTCTGGCTAAGGTGCGACTTATATATTAAAATATTTCACTGACAATTTAAAATGTAAACATTACCACTAACAACTTAGGCTATAAAGACAACTGAGAAAGAGCGGAATAATTGGAAATGGAACTGATGCTGAGTCTGACGACAGCCACGCAGAGGAGGAAGCGGCGCTTCGTCTACCTCCGGAGTTGGCGGAGTTGTTCAGAAGCGACACCGAGGATGAAGAATTTAAAGGATTTAGCGATTAGGAGTGAGATGGTGAGTTTGGTGAACTTGTTATATTATGTTCTTTATGCTATAGTTATGTGAATAACTGTTAATATATTACGTTAACATACGAGACACCTATTCAGTTCTTTGTTTATGCTTCATGTAGCTGAATAACCATCAATGTGTTACGTTAGCATAGCGCACACCTATTCAGCTGTTGTTCTCTATTCTATTATTACTATAACTTGCCTTTCAACATGAAATGTCTGTTCTTGGTGTCGCATTTTGTAAAATAAATTTCCCCCAAAAATGCGACTTATATACGTTTTTTTCTTCTTCATTATGCATTTTTTGGCTGGTGCCACTTATACTCCGGAGCGACTTATAGTCCAGAAAATACGGTAATTTAATATTTTTTCCAGGGGAGTTGTTTTCTGCTAAACGCACATAAACACTTTACAAGCTCATGTATTAAATATTTAAAGGGTCAGAGTTTATTACTGCGGGGTCTTGGAGGTGAAGTGGGTCCATTTTTACAAACCCCACTGAGTTAACGACAGACGGAGCTGTTCAGGTGACTCGCCGCTCCGCTCAGGTGTGACAGAGGAGGCTCGTTTTCACCTGGGCCCATGCAGCAGATGGCGCGTCACGTGATCGAGCGGTAACCCTAGAGCGGTGTTCCTCTCAGGGCTTTTACTGCGGAGCGTTATCAGCTGTTGGCCCAGGCCCGGTGCAGCGTGAAGTAAAAGTAGTCACCGGTATTCAGAGAGGAGAGAGCGGTACTTACTGGCCACGTCGAGCCGGGCGTTGCAGGTGGACATCCCGGCCTCGTTGATGGCAGACAGAGTGTACCAGCCGGCGTCAGACTTCATCAGTCGCTCTATCAACAAACACTGACGTCCCGAGCCGTCCTGGTACAAGCTAAAGGGGACAAACGGCAAAATATTAATGAGCATAATTAATACGGAAAACTGACAGTGCAGACCAACAGATCACAGCTCTACAGTGCTTACAGGAAAATGCACCGATATCCAAATGGTTTACTTTAAAAAAAAAGAGGTACGGGTCCCATTCTGTCTTTTTGTAATGGTACTTTGGCCTCTTTTGGAGTTTGGGTTCATTTAGAGCAAGTTTTATTCCTGTCTCAGTCCTGCTCTGGTGTGGCGTTAGTTTGATGTGAACTCTAACCCTAGTTTAGTATCGATATAGACCTGACCTGACCTGGTTTAGTCCTAGTTTAGACCTGGTTTGGGCCTGGTTTAGACCTGATTTAGTCCTAGTTTAGACCTGGTTTGGGCCTGATTTAGTCCTGATTCAGACCTGGTTTGGGCCTGATTTGGTCCTAGTTTAGACCTGGTTTGGGCCTGGTTTGGTCCTAGTTCAGACCTGGTTTGGGCCTGATTTAGACCTGGTTCGGGCCTGATCTAGTCCTAGTTTAGACGTGATTTAGTCCTAGTTTAGACCTGGTTTGGGCCTGATTTAGTCCTGATTTAGACCTGGTTTGGGCCTGATTTAGACCTGGTTTGGGCCTGATTTAGTCCTAGTTTAAACCTGGTTTGGTCCTGATTTAGACCTGGTTTGGGCCTGATCTAGTTCTAGTTTAGATCTGGTTTGGGCCTCATTTAGTCCTAGTTTAGACGTGATTTAGTCCTAGCTTAGACCTGGTTTGGGCCTTATTTAGGCCTGGTTTAGACCTGGTTTTGGCCTGGTCTACGGTGCGTACGGTCGTCTGTGTGAGGATTTTCTTCATATTTACCTCATTCTGTTGGGGTCGATGCGCAGCATGTCTTTGTCTTTCTTCCAGAAAAGTTGTGGCGGAGGAGAGGCGTCCACTTTGCACTCTAATCTGACAGTGTCGCCCTCTACAGCTCGGGAGTTTAACATCTTCTGCACAAAGGTGGGAGGACGCAGCGCTTCCTGGGCTGAAGAAAAACAAAAAAGTACAGGAAATAATACAGGAGTAAATAAATTAAACCAAAAATTACTTGCTGTCCATTTGTTTGCCTGAAATCTGGAAAAACGGAATGACTAATTATATTACATTTTTTAAAGAATTATTATGCACATTTTATACTATTAAGGTAGAATTTGAGAAAAATAAAGGTAGACATAATATAAAATGATATAAGAAAGTAAAATGGTCAGAAAATCTTTAACTAAACAGAAGTAATTTCATGTATTCTGGTGCTTTTTAGACACAAAATCTGCATCATCTCTGGGTTACGTTTAAGATTTTGCCTCTTCTGTATGTGATATAAAGATTCACAGTCTCATATTTGAAATGTTTTAAAAGCAAAGTGAGGGGGTTTCTGCCTCAAATCCTGTTACCCTGCTCCGCCCTTGGATTTACCTCAAAGCAGCTTCTCCTGTGTTTTTAAGAGCAATGCATCTGTGACACCAAGACCTTTAGAAAGTTACCCTCGTGTTTGTCTGCGGCGCTAACGAGAAAAAAAAACACGTCCCGCGTCATTGGACAGTTTTTACGCACAGAGGGCCATATTTACTAAGACGGGTGCTAAACTGCGAGTGCAGTGAGAAAATATGCGGCTGCTATTAATGTTCGTGTTGTGCGTGAATTACTGAGACAAACTGCGTGGCGGTGACAGTGCAAACAGAGGGGGCGGAGCTATTTAAACGGCATCATTGCGTGTATTGTTTTGCGTCATGGAAGGTGCGGAAGTGGAACACAAACGGAAGCAAAAATTTAACTAAGAAGAGCTGAAAGTGCTGGTGAATAATTTTTTCATCCGTCATGGCAAATAGATCTGCACGCGTGGCAAACACTCTAACCCTACGTATTTGTTCATTTCTTCTCCTTCGTCTCACACGAATCACAGCAGCCATCTGTGCAAAAGATTAGCATGTCCTTCTCCAACGTGCTAAATTTATACGCTATTTTCACACGCAAAGTCATGGTGAGCCTTGATAAATAATATTGCGGGCGGTAAATTAATGAATTTGCATTTTCTCCGCCTTCCATTTTGCGCACTCTGGGAAGAACGCCTCAGTTTACAGATTCATTAGGTCATAGGAGCAAAATCTGCATTGCGTTCGCTCTGCTCCTGTAAGACACGCAAATCTCAACTGCGTCTGGGTTTGCTCCAATTTTAGCGCATCTTATTCAGTTAGCGTGCACGCAAACCTTTGATAAATCTGGCCCAGAGTGCACTCGAGAGGATGGAGGCCTGGCAAATTAAACTAGAAATAGGGCAAAAAGAAACAAAAGAAAAACAAAAACCTGGTAGCACACACTAGGGCTACACGATATGGAGAAAACATGTGATATTCGATAACTGTGTTGAAAATTGCGATAATTTTATTGTGATATTTGAAAATAGAGCCTACTTTTTGAACATAGTAAGTTAAATTCACTACATTTCAGAAAATGTAAGTTCCTGTATTTACAAGTCAAAACAGCCACAAAATCAAAACTTAACACAGACTAAACCAGGAATAAAACAAGGCTAAGCTGTGACTAAATTAATTAAATTACCACTAAAACTGGACTTTTTAAACATTTTTATTTAGTCACAACACATGTTCTTTTAAGGCTCTGGTGGAAAATGATTCTTCAGTGTAAATCTCTGTCAGATGGAAAACCACAGCGTTATTGCGATATATTTTGATTCTTGCGATATTGCGATAACAATAATTTTGCGATATATTGTGCAGCCAATGAGCAAGGACATAATCCAGGATAATATTAAAAATGTTGGTGCTGGCGGTGACAAATGTGGCCTAATAATAAATTTGAGTGTGAGACAGTACGACGTTGTTACCGATGACGTCGAGCCTCATGGAAAACCTGCTCTCCCCGGCTCGGTTCTGGGCCACGCACTCGTAGACTCCGGCGTGGTGCACCGTGACGATCTCGATGATGAACGAGTGCATGCCCTTCTCACACACCAGCATCTTGTGGTAGTCGTCCGGACGAATGGCTTTCCCGTCCAGGTACCAGCTCACGTCCGGAGTCGGGAGGCCCCCCACCTGCACCGCCACAAAAATGTGCTGAGGTAAAATTAATGTGAAGTACAAAATGTATTTAATGTTACTGAGTGGTAAACATGAGTGCAAAGGTTTAGAAAGTGAAAGCGTTTAAACCAGGATTTAACAAGAACTAAATCAGGTCTAAACAGAGTCGAAAGCCGGATTTAACAAGAACTAAATCAGGTCTAAACAGAGTCTAAAGCCGGACTTAACAAAAACTTAATCAGGTCTAAACAGAGTCTAAAGCCGGACTTAACAAGGACTAAATCAGGTCTAAACAGAGCCGAAAGCTGGACTTAACAAGGACTAAATCAGGTCTAAACAGAGTCGAAAGCCGGACTTAACAAAAACTAAATCAGGTCTAAACAGAGTCGAAAGCCGGACTTAACAAGAACTAAATCAGGTCTAAACAGAGTCGAAAGCCGGATTTAACAAGAACTAAATCAGGTCTAAACAGAGTCTAAAGCCGGACTTAACAAGAACTAAATCAGGTCTAAACAGAGTCGAAAGCCGGACTTAACAAGGACTAAATCAGGTCTAAACAGAGTCTAAAGCCGGATTTAACAAGAACTAAATCAGGTCTAAACAGAGCCTAAAGCCGGACTTAAGAACTAAATCAGGTCTAAACAGAGTCTAAAGCCGGATTTAACAAGAACTAAATCAGGTCTAAACAGAGTCTAAAGCTGGACTTAACAAGGACTAAATCAGGTCTAAACAGAGTCTAAAGCCGGATTTAACAAGAACTAAATCAGGTCTAAACAGAGTCTAAAGCCGGACTTAACAAGGACTAAATCAGGTCTAAACAGAGTCGAAAGCCGGACTTAACAAGAACTAAATCAGGTCTAAACAGAGTCTAAAGCTGGACTTAACAAGGACTAAATCTGGTCTAAACAGAGTCTAAAGCTGGACTTAACAAGGACTAAATCAGGTCTAAACAGAGTCGAAAGCCGGACTTAACAAGAACTAAATCAGGTCTAAACAGAGTCTAAAGCCGGATTTAACAAGAACTAAATCAGGTCTAAACAGAGTCGAAAGCCGGATTTAACAAGAACTAAATCAGGTCTAAACAGAGTCTAAAGCCGGACTTAACAAAAACTAAATCAGGTCTAAACAGAGTCTAAAGCCGGATTTAACAAGAACTAAATCAGGTCTAAACAGAGTCGAAAGCCGGACTTAACAAGAACTAAATCAGGTCTAAACAGAGTCGAAAGCCGGATTTAACAAGAACTAAATCAGGTCTAAACAGAGTCTAAAGCCGGATTTCACAAGAACTAAATCAGGTCTAAACAGAGTCGAAAGCTGGACTTAACAAGAACTAAATCAGGTCTAAACAGAGTCTAAAGCCGGATTTAACAAGAACTAAATCAGGTCTAAACAGAGTCTAAAGCTGGACTTAACAAGAACTAAATCAGGTCTAAACAGAGTCTAAAGCCGGACTTAACAAGAACTAAATCAGGTCTAAACAGAGTCTAAAGCTGGACTTAACAAGAACTAAATCAGGTCTAAACAGAGTCTAAAGCCGGACTTAACAAGAACTTAATCAGGTCTAAACAGAGTCTAAAGCCGGACTTAACAAGGACTAAATCAGGTCTAAACAGAGCCGAAAGCCGGATTTAACAAGGACTAAATCAGGTCTAAACAGAGTCTAAAGCCGGACTTAACAAGAACTTAATCAGGTCTAAACAGAGTCTAAAGCCGGACTTAACAAGGACTAAATCAGGTCTAAACAGAGCCGAAAGCTGGACTTAACAAGGACTAAATCAGGTCTAAACAGAGTCTAAAGCCGGACTTAACAAGGACTAAATCAGGTCTAAACAGAGCCGAAAGCCGGATTTAACAAGGACTAAATCAGGTCTAAACAGAGTCTAAAGCCGGACTTAACAAGAACTAAATCAGGTCTAAACAGAGTCTAAAGCTGGACTTAACAAGAACTAAATCAGGTCTAAACAGAGTCTAAAGCCGGACTTAACAAGAACTTAATCAGGTCTAAACAGAGTCTAAAGCCGGACTTAACAAGAACTAAATCAGGTCTAAACAGAGTCTAAAGCCGGACTTAACAAGGACTAAATCAGGTCTAAACAGAGTCTAAAGCCGGACTTAACAAGGACTAAATCAGGTCTAAACAGAGTCGAAAGCCGGATTTAACAAGGACTAAATCAGGTCTAAACAGAGTCGAAAGCCGGACTTAACAAAAACTAAATCAGGTCTAAACAGAGTCGAAAGCCGGACTTAACAAGAACTAAATCAGGTCTAAACAGAGTCGAAAGCCGGATTTAACAAGAACTAAATCAGGTCTAAACAGAGTCTAAAGCCGGACTTAACAAGAACTAAATCAGGTCTAAACAGAGTCGAAAGCCGGACTTAACAAGGACTAAATCAGGTCTAAACAGAGTCTAAAGCCGGATTTAACAAGAACTAAATCAGGTCTAAACAGAGCCTAAAGCCGGACTTAAGAACTAAATCAGGTCTAAACAGAGTCTAAAGCCGGATTTAACAAGAACTAAATCAGGTCTAAACAGAGTCTAAAGCTGGACTTAACAAGGACTAAATCAGGTCTAAACAGAGTCTAAAGCCGGATTTAACAAGAACTAAATCAGGTCTAAACAGAGTCTAAAGCCGGACTTAACAAGGACTAAATCAGGTCTAAACAGAGTCGAAAGCCGGACTTAACAAGAACTAAATCAGGTCTAAACAGAGTCTAAAGCTGGACTTAACAAGGACTAAATCAGGTCTAAACAGAGTCTAAAGCTGGACTTAACAAGGACTAAATCAGGTCTAAACAGAGTCTCAAGCCGGACTTAACAAGGACTAAATCAGGTCTAAACAGAGTCTAAAGCCGGATTTAACAAGAACTAAATCAGGTCTAAACAGAGTCTAAAGCTGGACTTAACAAGAACTAAATCAGGTCTAAACAGAGCCTAAAGCCGGACTTAACAAGAACTAAATCAGGTCTAAACAGAGTCGAAAGCCGGACTTAACAAGAACTAAATCAGGTCTAAACAGAGTCTAAAGCCGGACTTAACAAGAACTAAATCAGGTCTAAACACAGCCTAAACCAAGACTTATCAAGGACTAAACCAGGTCTAAACACAGCCTAAACCAAGACTTATCAAGGACTAAACCAGGTCTAAACACGGTCTAAACCAAGACTTATCAAGGACTAAACCAGGTCTAAACCAGGACAAAACCAGGGTAAAAAACCAGGACTAAAGTGTAACTAAACCAGGTTTAAACCAGGACAAAACCAGGGTAAAAAACCAGGACTAAACCAGGTCTATTCTAGAACTAAACCAGGTCTAAACGGAGTCCAAATCAAGACTTATCCAGGACTATTCTAGAACTAAACCAAGACTACAATGTGCCTTAACCGGGACTAAGCCCCCAGAGCAGGACTAAAACAACTCTGATTAAACTAAACCAGGTCTTGAACTACAATAGACTCCTGTGTCCCACCAGCGGTGCCTGTCCCACAGCTTGAGACCCCCTGGTGTGATATAAGGCTGACCTTGAAGTCGATCCTGCAGAAGCGGCCCTCCTCCACCGTCAGGTCAGGAGGGATCTGCAGGAAGCGAGGAGCGTAACATTTCTCCTGAATCGCTGAGCCCTCGTTGGATTTCTGATCGGCCCCTGAGTGGTGTCGGCCCCTGAGAAAAAAACAAAAAACACACATTTATTATAAAACAAAAGCAACTCTTTCCTTTAGACTGAGGGTGTCCAAACTTTTTTCACTGAGGGCCAAATACTGAAAAATATAAGCAGAGGAGCATATTCCCATTCCTTTAGGGAATGGTTCACTTATGTACCAAGGTGTAGGTTTTACTCTGGATGCCCTTCCACAACCGCACATTTATCCAAGCATGGGGGCAGCTGAAAATTCCTAAAAAATTTTTGCGTCACCAATCACAAATTTCCATTTTTACAACTTTAATGTCAGGTCCATCCCACACAAAAATGTTTGTTATGGAGCTAAATTGCTAACTGCTGAGTGAATATATAATAAGTTAGGCCTGGCTACACTCGGGAATCACCGCCGCTGCAGAGCCACTAGGGGGCAGCAGTTGCAGCAGGAGAAGAGGTCAAAGAAATCTATAGAAATAATAATAGCTTCTTAAAAATTTGGATCGTAGATGGACACTTTTTACTGCGTAGAGACAGCACAGAGAAAATGTATTTTCCTCTTTGGCCCAACAGAGAAGGAAGCCTGAGGGTTAATAAAAAACATGGGCCACATTTAGTCCCCCGGGCCACAGTTTGGACACCCCTGCTTTAGAAACTCACTGCATACAGGAGACATCGACCGATGAAACTCATCTCCACCGCGCGATGACCCAACACACGAGAGACGACAGGACGAGCTTCAGTTCCAAATATGATAAATAATCGATTTTTTTCCTACGATACAACTACATCAATACACAACATTTTCTAGGAAGTGTGTATCGATATACATGGAATATCGATCGATAATATCGGAAATTTTGATATTAGAAAGTTGCATTTTTTATGTAATTTTTGTGTTTTTAATGAAATAAAATGTTATATTAAACTTTTCTTCGTTCTCTGTTTACATAATCAGCCCCGGCCGCAATGCTACATTTGAGAGTAAACTTTTATGATTTTTGGCCAAAAGTTGCTGTATCAATTATTGCAGTGATTCCCAAAGTGGGGTCCGGGGCCCCCTGGGGTTCCGCGAAGGTACTGCAGGGGGGCCCCTAGAGGTAGTCAATATTGAGTACATAAGAAGAAATTGAGTTTGAAATGAAGTACAGTTATAGACTTATTTAAAAATATGACTTTAAAACCTTTTTTAGCCGACTGTATGAGTTTCTGTTATGTTTGTATAGAAATATGGTGAAAAACCTGACATAGTTGTTTGAATAAAGGGAAGTTGTATAGTTGGGGGTCCTCGTGGGATTTTCAGAAATTTAAGGGGGCCACAACTCTCTTGACTTTGGGAATAGCTCAAATATTAATATGAAAGTGTTGAATCGTATTGAAACAATTCTAATCGATACGTATCGTACAATAGCAAAAACTTCATCATCATCACATCATCACACCCCTAGTTCCAAAGCAAATCACAGGGCTCCCACAGAATTAATTGGCTGTCAAACTCAAGGGAATTTCAGGTTTTAAAGAAGTGGGCAAAGATAACACTGGTCTACAAATGTTAGGACTCGATCTGTCAACAATTCACCAAAAACTGCGACAAGCTGTCCCCTGTCTGTACCCCGCCTACGGCCCAAAGTTACTGGGATAGGCTCCAGTCACCTGCGACCCCTAACGGGAATAAGCGGTAGAAAATAAATGAATTCACCAAAAACGACTGTGGACTGTAGCAGGAAGCTGGAGTAACCGCACAGAGGAGGACAGAGAGTTCCTGTGATTTTCTAAACTCAGTTAAACAGAAGTTTCCTGGAGCTGAAGATGAAACAGTTTCAAATTTAATGAGTACTGATATTTACCACAGTCCCCCGGTGTGACGTCCCGCAGGAGACTCAGCCTGAAACACAACACACAGGTTAACAACACTACTGTAACAGAGACAGGGACAGGGGACAGGGGACAGGGGACAGGGGACAGAGACAAGGACAGGGGACAGGGGACAGGGACAGAGACAGAGACAGAGACAGGGACAGAGACAGGGGACAGGGAGAGAGACAGGGACAGGGAGAGAGACAGAGACAGGGACAGAGACAGAGACAGAGACAGAGACAGAGACAGAGACAGGGACAGGGACAGGGACAGAGACAGAGACAGAGACAGGGACAGAGACAGAGACAGAGACAGGGACAGGGACAGGGACAGGGACAGAGACAGAGACAGAGACAGAGACAGAGACAGAGACAGGGACAGAGACAGAGACAGGGACAGGGACAGGGACAGGGACAGGGACAGAGACAGAGACAGAGACAGGGACAGAGACAGAGACAGGGACAGGGACAGGGACAGGGACAGAGACAGGGACAGAGACAGAGACAGAGACAGAGACAGAGACAGAGACAGAGAACAGGGACAGAGACAGAGACAGAGACAGGGACAGAGACGGGGACAGAGACAGAGACAGAGACAGGGACAGGGACAGAGACGGGGACAGAGACAGGGGACAGGGAGAGAGACAGAGACAGGGACAGAGACGGGGACAGAGACAGGGACAGGGAGAGAGGAGGTGATCTCAGGCCTGTGCTAAATTGAGCGGGACGCTCTGAGAGGATCAGGACACAATGGTCCTGTTGTCCCCAGAGGACGGGGCTTTTCTCAGAACTCAGGCTGGAAATAGAAGCTCACAAAACAAAACGCTGCTGGAGAGGAGGACAGTGTCCCGGGACGAGGAGGACAGAGGAGGACAGTGTCCCGGGACGAGGGGGACAGAGGAGGAGAGTGTCCCGGGACGAGGGGGACAGAGGAGGACAGTGTCCCGGGACGAGGAGGACAGAGGAGGACAGTGTCCCGGGACGAGGGGGACAGAGGAGGAGAGTGTCCCGGGACGAGGGGGACAGAGGAGGAGAGTGTCCCAGGACGAGGAGGACAGAGGAGGAGGAGAGTGTCCCGGGACGAGGAGGACAGAGGAGGAGAGTGTCCCGGGACAAGGAGGACAGAGGAGGAGAGAAGAGGAGAGTGTCCCGGGATGAGGGGGACAGAGGAGGAGAGAGGAGGAAAGTGTCCCAGGACGAGGGGGAGAGAGGAGGAGAGTGTCCCAGGACGTGGAGGAGAGAGGAGGAGAGTGTCCCAGGACGAGGGGGAGAGAGGAGGAGAGTGTCCCAGGACGAGGGGGACAGAGGAGGAGAGTGTCCCAGAACGAGGGGGAGAGAGGAGGAGAGTGGCCCAGGACGAGGGGGAGAGAGGAGGAGAGTGTCCCGGGACGAGGAGGAGAGAGGAGGAGAGTGTCCCAGGATAAGGTGGAGAGAGAGAAGGAGAGGAGGTGTGTGTCCCAGGACGAGGGGGACAGAGGAGGAGAGTGTCCCAGGATGAGGGGGAGAGAGGAGGAGAGAGAGAAGGAGAGGAGGTGTGTGTCCCAGGACGAGGGGGACAGAGGAGGAGAGTGTCCCAGGACGAGGGGGAGAGAGGAGGAGAGTGGCCCAGGACGAGGGGGAGAGAGGAGGAGAGTGTCCCGGGACGAGGAGGAGAGAGGAGGAGAGTGTCCCAGGACGAGGGGGACAGAGGAGGAGAGTGTCCCAGGACGAGGGGGAGAGAGGAGGAGAGTGTCCCAGGACGAGGGGGAGAGAGGAAGAGAGTGTCCCGGGACGAGGAGGAGAGAGGAGGAGAGTGTCCCAGGATAAGGTGGAGAGAGAGAAGGAGAGGAGGTGTGTGTCCCAGGACGAGGGGGACAGAGGAGGAGAGTGTCCCAGGATGAGGGGGAGAGAGGAGGAGAGAGAGAAGGAGAGGAGGTGTGTGTCCCAGGACGAGGGGGACAGAGGAGGAGAGTGTCCCAGGATGAGGGGGAGAGAGGAGGAGAGAGAGAAGGAGAGGAGGTGTGTGTCCCAGGACGAGGGGGACAGAGGAGGAGAGTGTCCCAGGACGAGGGGGAGAGAGGAGGAGAGTGGCCCAGGACGAGGGGGAGAGAGGAGGAGAGTGTCCCAGGATAAGGTGGAGAGAGAGAAGGAGAGGAGGTGTGTGTCCCAGGACGAGGGGGACAGAGGAGGAGAGTGTCCCAGGATGAGGGGGAGAGAGGAGGAGAGAGAGAAGGAGAGGAGGTGTGTGTCCCAGGACGAGGGGGACAGAGGAGGAGAGTGTCCCAGGATGAGGGGGAGAGAGGAGGAGAGAGAGAAGGAGAGGAGGTGTGTGTCCCAGGACGAGGGGGACAGAGGAGGAGAGTGTCCCAGGACGAGGGGGAGAGAGGAGGAGAGTGGCCCAGGACGAGGGGGAGAGAGGAGGAGAGTGTCCCGGGACGAGGAGGAGAGAGGAGGAGAGTGTCCCAGGATAAGGTGGAGAGAGAGAAGGAGAGGAGGTGTGTGTCCCAGGACGAGGGGGACAGAGGAGGAGAGTGTCCCAGGATGAGGGGGAGAGAGGAGGAGAGAGAGAAGGAGAGGAGGTGTGTGTCCCAGGACGAGGGGGACAGAGGAGGAGAGTGTCCCGGGACGAGGGGGAGAGAGGAGGAGAGTGTCCAGGACGAGGGGGAGAGAGGAGGAGAGAGAGAAGGAGAGGAGGTGTGTGTCCCGGGACGAGAGGGAGAGAGGAGGTTAAGTGTCCCACGGGGGACAGAGCAGGTGTGTGTCCATACGAGGGATGGTGCCAGAGAGGATTTTGGACAGGACGATCCAAAGCCACACACACAGACACACAGTGACCCGGTCAGATCCACAGATGGGACAGGTCACTGAGCAGAGGCCCAGAGAGGGCCGCTGAGCTGCGAGCTCTGACAGCTTTACCCCAAACTAAATAAAAGTCTGACCGGACCCAGGAGAGGAGAACATGTCTCACCTGTCCCAGTAAAAACGCGTGTTTGTTATCGTACCTGGTCGAGTGAGTCCGACAGATCCTGGTCCAACATGTAGGGGGCGCTGTCTGGACCCAGCAGCCTGCGGGCCATCCTCTCCTCGTAGGACAGCTTCTGTTTCAGACGAGGGGTGGACGGTGTTAGTAAACGTTCACAGTAATACATCGAACTGAGGTGGTCCGTGTTCGTACCTGTCCCGTCCGTCTGCGCGCCTCCTTAGACCTCAGCTTCTTCTCCAGGTCCTGGATCAGAGCGTCCTTGGAGCCCTGGATGTCCTCGTCTGTGGAGCGAGCGGAGGACGGGCGAGGGGCGATGGTCTTTTTCAGAATGGGCTTCGGGAGGCTGAGAAACAGAGAGGAGGACACTAAAGCTCCCAAATTCTGTTTTTTTGCTTTAGTATTTCAGGTTTTATAACTTAAAATAATGTATCTGTGTGGAGCTGTGACTTTACAGAGAACGCTTGGATTAAATGTCTGCTGCCCCCTGCTGGCAACAGTGGGGAATGGACAGAGCATAAAATGGCTATTTAGCATGGTTAATAGCAACATGATGCTAACAGATAGATTTCTGAGCTGATGCTTGGTAGTGACGGAGGTTTAAGGCTGAAATGATGAAACCATGGATGTGTGATAGTAACATTTTGAATTTTACTCTATAACATTTTCATTTCGTTAAAACATTGGCTATTTTTCTGAGGGAATGATTGCTTTGAGACTCTTTTACCTCAGCAAGTGGGGCCCCAGGTAAACAGAGAGTAAAACACATTAAAAACAAACTGCACTGGCCCTCACTTTTAGAAAGACCCCTTCAAAAATGACAAGCAGAATGTTATAACCTGAATATTCATCAAATATGGTTGACAAATGAATCAAATCAGCAAAATATGGACAAGCCTTGGGGCCCTCTAATGTCTGAGGGGCCCTATGCAGCCGCTTAGTTTGCCTATAGGAAGGGTCTGCATACAGTACCACTGACATACAAGCATTGGTCAAAGTTTAGCAAAATAAAAGTACTTAGCTACTTTATTAAGTACAATTTTGATGTATCTGTACTTTACTTGAGTACATTTTACAAGGGGTACTTTTACTTTTACTTTACTACCTTTTAGAGCAAGTATCTGTACTTTTACTCCACTACATGTCTGAGTTAGGGATGTAACAATATGTTTTTGCTACGATATATGCATCGATTAGAAGTGTTTCGATACAATTCAAGAACGATATTGGCTTTTTTTCTTTTGCCAAAAATCATAAAAGTTTACTCTCAAATGTAGCATCGCGGCCGGGGTTGATTATGTCCAGCAGACACAGAGAGAAGAAAAGTTTAATATAACATTTTATTTAATTAAAAACATAAAATTTATCTCCAAAAAGCCATATCTGGTTTTATTTTAACATACAAATTTCTAATTTCGATATTTCCGATATTATCGATCGATACTTCATGTGTATCAATATTCACTTCCTAGAAAATGATACGATTTGATACAAGGTCATGTGCATCGATGTAGTTGTATCATAGGAAAAAATCGATACATCGATACAGTTACTGTATCGTTACAGCTCTATTTGCGGTACAAATTATTTTGAGTTTGGTTTAAAATCATGTGTTTTTGTCATGATTTTTCCCTCATTGCAGACACACAGTACTTAAATATAACAGATGCAGTAAAGTAGTACTGCTTTAGAAACATCAGAATAATAAAGAGCTCAGAGCTCAGCGACAGATTCAGTTTCTTCTGGAATCAGCAAAATCCCTCACATTTAACTCATTCATGAGAGAAATACTTTTACTTTTTTACTCACAAGTACATTTAAAAGTGAGTACTTTTATACTTTTACGTAAGTAGAAGTTTTAAGATGATATTTTACTTTTACTTGAGTATAAAATAAAAAGACTCACATGCTGGGAGTGGGCTTGTAGCTGGCGGGCAGCGACACCACCGCCGGCTGCACTCGGTTCATGTTGTTCTGGTTGTTCTGCTGCGGGACAGAGTTTTGAGGGGACAGCGTGGCGCGGGGCAGGGACGGGGAGACGGGGACGGGCTGCTGCGGGACAGAGGCGGGCATCCTGGAGGAGGGCAGCAGGGGCGAGCGGGACGGCGAGACGCTGGCATTGGGAGACAGCTTAGCTCCGGCGTACGGCGAGAAGGAGGACGGCGAGGGCAGGACGGAGCAGAGGTACGCCGCGGGGGCAGACATGGCGCTGTCCTGGTTCGCCGGGAGGGTGGCGCTGCCCAGGCCCACGGTGGCAGAGGGGCTGCTGGGGGTCAGCGTGATGCAGGAGCGCATGGTTCGGGGCAGCGGCGAGGCAGAGGAGGGGCTGAGGAGGGTGGAGATGGGCGAGCTGACACTGGACGAGGACGGGGAAGACTTGGACGTCCCGTTAGACTGTAGCTGGCTTTCATTTAGACTCATGGACTGGAAATGTGACTGCGTTTGGGACAGCGATTTTGTGTCTGATTGACTTTGGGACACTAGGTTTTGAGACATCTGACTTTGGGACATTTGCGACTGAGACATCTGACTTTGGGACATTTGCGACTGAGACATCTGACTTTGGGACGTCTGCCTTTGAGCGACATGAGTTTGCGAGACTTGGATCGCCGCTTTGGTCTCCACGCTGGCACTGTTCAGGGAGAGGTTCACGCTGTGGGACGGGGGCGAGGCTGGAGGTGAGGAGGGGGCGGAGGTTTCCTGCTGGGCGTCCCGGAGCACGCTGTCGTAGCTGGGGGCCTGGAAAGCCGGCTGCGACTGGATGAAATGTCTGGGGCGCTCGTAGTTGAAGCCCGTGGAGGGGAAGGAGCTGGGGCCTGAAGGTGGGGAGGTCCGAGAGGTTCATGCTGCTGCTTCCAGACTGGACACAGACAGAAGACAAACATGGAGTCAATATAAGAACGGGACAGTCAGGTTCTAAAATGTTCCTGTTAGTTTAGTTATCTTCTGGTTATTTTGGCCACAAAAATCTCAAATATAAAGAATGTGTTCTGCAGCATTGACAAAACAAACAAACAAACAAACAAAAAGATTTATAATTTCTTCAGTAAATGCTACGCCTCAGTGACCTTGCACAGTTCACAAACTCACTCACTTTGGTCTGGAACAATGGTTTTAGGTTTGCTGACAGAAACCAGCTCTTTTAGCGATGCTGTTAACAACATGGCCTCATGGAAAAACATAACGTTTGTTGCTATACATTCACAAAAACAGCAACAATCTTCTAACACGGCTTTACTGTGTTTTTCTGTTGTAGTGGTTTGTTGTTTAGCTGCTGAGCTGAAGCGTTATTCCATCACCTCAAGTATTCTACGGAAAGTCCGGCCCCTTTTTTAAAAAGTTTTCAACAGGAGCCATTCCAGATTGATAAAACGTTAGCAACTCTTTGCTAACACAATCTGTTTTTTGCCAGGTTAATACCACAGTGCATCCTCTTTCACTACATCCATAAATCTCCTGCCCTTCCTCTAGGCCTGAAAGCGGCAGTAGCTCAATTGGTAGAGACGCTTGCCCACTAACCCAAAGGTTGGCGGTTCAAGCCACCTTGCATACTTTGTGTCCTTGGGCAAGATACTTCACCCACCTCGCCTGTATGTATGTAATGCAGTAATGGCAGCCACGCTTCCGTCAGTCTGCCCCAGGCCAACTGTGGCTAAAGAAGTAGCTAACCACCACCGAGTGTGACTGAGGAGTGAATGAATAATGGACCTTGACAAGCGCAATATATTATTATTATTATTGATAGCTCTAACCTACAGTTTAGATTTTCTGCCCAAGTCCAACCTGAACCCAACCCGACCTGAGGCTCAGATAAACCAAGAAAGAAATGCATAACTAAATGAGTATAAAACCAGGAGGTAAACCAGGGACGACAAATGAGCTTGAACCAGAAAAAAAAGCATGCCCTAACCCTAAACTAGGAAAGAATCCAGGACTAAACCAGGATTATATCCAAGATTAAACCAGGACTAAACCAAAGACTCCCAGGTACCATTGATCCCAGTAGCACAGTTTGAGAACTAAAGAAGTACTCAAGTCTCAAAGAAATGTATTATTATTATTCTCACTAAAACTTCTGAGTAATACACAAAGGGCCAGATTTATCAAAGGTTTGTGTGCACGCTAAATGAAAAAGACGTGCTAAAAATGGAGCAAACCCAGGCGCAGCTGAGATTTGCGTTTCTCACAAATTCAGCGCGCCGCAGATTTTGCTCCTGTGATTCAATAATATGTGAAACAAGGCGTTCTTGCCAAAACGCGCAAAATTCAAGGCGGGGAAAATGTAAATGAAGTCGGTTTGCAGTCGCTGTTTGATTTATCACGAGTACGGAGCTAAATCTGCATGAAAATTGAGTACGTTGGAGAAGCAGGTGCAAAAGTTTGCGGAGGTAAGAGTGCAGCTTTTAGTGCACAGATGGGGCGTTGAAAATAAGTTCTAATGCTTTAACAGGGCTCATTTACAAAGATACAACAGTAATGTGTTGATTTGAAGACGAAGGAAACAAAGAAACAGACTTTACCTGCGGCACTTTTTCCTTGATTCTTGCTCGTATTTCCCTGAACTTCAGCCTTTTACCGCTGCTGTCTCTGGGCTTTCAGTCTGTTTAACATTCTTTTAAATCCTTACGGTGACAGAACGGTCTTTAAACGCTGCGCAAAGTCTACTCACTGTGTTTATCTCATTGCCTCCCACATCAAAATGTTTTTTAATTGTTATTTTTATTCGATCACCATCAGCACGCCATATAGGCTACTGATACATTTTATATAATTGTTTGAAAGGTACTGGCTCTGACAGACAGTGAAAAGGACTTTACTCTCCCTCCACTGTCTTTCACAGAGGGGAAATAAGTCACGTGACTTGGTCAGTGAACACAGCTCTACTACAGTCAGTCCTGTTATTTGTTGGACTCTCAGATTGTGTTTTGTGTTGCATCTAGAACAGTTATGTAAATAGTAAAAGAACTTATTTTTCTGTTGCTGTGCGTGGTTTTCTTACAGTGAAGCTGAGTTTGCTGGGAGTGAAGAGTTTGGGAGCGTTGCCCTTCTCTTTGCCCTGGGCCGGTGCAGGAGGCGGTGAGGGAGGAGGAGGAGGAGGGCTGGGCGTCGCCGCTCGGACTCTGACCTCTGATGAACTTTGACCTTCGAAGCTCAGGGCACACTCCTCCTGGGACAGACCGAACAGTTCCTCAGAGGAGTGGTTCAGCGGCTGCAGATCTGGGAAACTGACCGCAGAAAAACAGAAGTTAGGGAGCACAGAGTCACGTTTTATACTTTGTTGCTGTATTGTGGCTGCTTTATCTCCTTTAATTTTGTCACATTTACCCTTTTTTTTTCTATTTTAGCAACAAGAAAGAGGAAGGATCAGGGGAGAATTTTATTTATTGTTATTGGTAATAGTCAAACAGTTAAAATAGTTCCTTAAAGTTACTTCCTGTGACTAGGGCTGCACAATATATCGCAAAATTATCGGTATCGCAATATCTATATCGCAAGAATCTAAATATATCGCAATAACTCTGTGGTCTTCCATCTGACAGAGATTTACACTGAAGAATAATTTTCCACCAGAGCCTTAAAAGAACATGTGTTGTGACTAAATAAAAATGTTTAAAAAGTCCAGTTTTAGTGGTAATTTAATTAATTTAGTCACAGCTTAGCCTTGTTTTATTCCTGGTTTAGTCTGTGTTAAGTTTTGATTTTGTGGCTGTTTTGACTTGTAAATACAGGAACTTACATTTTTGTGAAATGTAGTGAATTTACCTTACTATGTTCCAAAAGTAGGCTCTATTTTCAAATATCGCCATAATATTGTTATCACAATTTTCAACATAGTTATCAAATATCGCATGTTTTCTCCATATCCTGCAGCCCTTCCTGTGACTGTTTTTGTCATCAGGCCGGTGCATAGACTGCTGTCCTGGAAACGAGTGTATTCCTTCCTGAAGCAGCTCTAGGATCATGGAAAACCTGGAAACTCTGAAATGCAAGCTTCAGAGATGACCAGCACGATGACCATTAAACTCTTCCACTGCAGACGACTGAAATATGATTTATACAGCTGCCAGCAAAACACCATTAACTCATGAGCTCCCATAAAGACGTCATAATGCCTTACACCAAGAGATTCCCAAAGTCAGGAGTCACGGCGCTCCTTAAATTTACCAAAATCCCACACAGACCCCAACAATACAACTTCCCTCCATCACAAATTTTATTTTCAGGTTTTTCTCCATATATTTCTATAAAAACATTACAAAAGACACTGACTTTTGGCTAAAAAGTTAGATTTTTAAACAAATACACTGTAAAAACAAATAAAATGCTGCAAAAAATCAAAAACTCAAGGTAAAGGATTCCTCAAGATTTTTGGGGCCAACTCAAAATCTCAAGTTTTCCACTTTCACTTAATTTGATGTTCATACGTCTAAAAACTTTTCTAATTTTTAAGTTTTTCTCTCTATCATTATTTTTTTACTCATCTTACAGCCAACTTACAGAGTTCAGAAAATGTTATTCTTTTGTTAAATGTAGTATAATTAGTTTTTATTATTATCAATAATACTTTTTCTGAACAGTGGAGTCAGTTGCTGTAAGATGAGCTGGAAAAAATAAAGATAGCAAGTAAAACTTAAGTTAAAGCGAGTATGAACGTTAAATTTGGTGAGTAAAAAAATATTAGTTGTTGAAAACTTGAGATTTTGAGTTGATCACCAAAACTCAAAAATCTTGAGGATCCTGTTGCCTTGAGTTTTTTGCAGCATTGTTTTTTACAGTGCATTTCAAACTCAATTATTTTTATTTACTTAATAAGGAGACAACAAATCAGTAAAACTCTTGTTCACTCTAAGAAAAACACAACGTAAAAAATATATATTCTTGGTATTTTTTGTTATTGGGGCACTAATAACAAGTTTGTTTTTTCAACGACCCCTGGTTTCAAAAGTATTGTCCTTTACCAAATGGTTGAGATTAAAGGTACCTATTATATAATAACATTTCTATTGCAATTAAGTAGCTACAAATACCAAAAGAAAGTAGAAAAAGTCAAATTCCCAGAAAACCTGTCATATAAAGTACATTTTACTTCATCAAAATGACTTTACTCCCATTTTTACATAAAATTCTACATTTTATATGACACACTTGTATTGTCATTTGTCATTGTCAGATACAGAGCTTTATCTTTATGTATTTATGTGTTTTCTCCTACAAAAAGGCACCCATGCTAACTCGCTCTACATTACTTGTCAACTTGTTTACAGAAGCTTATTGTTATGTGCATTTTGAAGAACTGCATTCACCAAAAAAAAGAAGGAAATGCCAAATTTTTGTTTCATTTTCCAACTTCCAGGTAAAAGCCTCAGGGAAAGCTCACTGTCACAAAGCAAAGTCACCGCTATAGATTTTTTTTTTTTTTTTTACCATAACATACTTTAACCTAGAGACGACTCAATTAGGCTCAGTTAAGCTGAACACAGGTTTCAGAGAGAGACAGTGATCAGAATGTGTTTACCGAACGCTTGAGCAGACTACAGAAGCGATAATAACACTGTAACGCAGTGTTTTAGTCCTGACGACAGAGATTCGCTGTAAGTGGTGTCAGAGTTAACATTAGACCACCGCAACACTACACCTGACAACAAACAGCTAAATTAAACTCCATTCAGAGCCACTGTCTATGTATGATGTCCTGTCACTTTGTTTGTTTGTTTGTTGTTGTTATCTTAGTCTTATCTAAAATACAAGAAGTAACACTATTACTTTGTTGACTTATATTTTGAGATACTTTATAAAGAGCCTGATTATCCAAACTTGCTAACATTTATTAAAGGTCCCATATCATTCTGTTTTTCAGGCTTAACAAACAAAAAAAGTGGACACGTTGGCATTAATAATTTACGTTTTATAACTTAATATAATGGAAATGTATGGAAAATGTCTTCTTTTGCTGTTTCTTTGACTTGGATTAGGAGTCTGTCGCCCCCTGCTGGCAACGGTGGGAACTGGACAGAGCATAAAGAGGATATTTAGCAACATGCGGCTAACAGATTTTTTTTTTAACCTTTATTTAATCAGGAAAGTCCCACTGAGGTTAAGAATCTCTTTTGCAGGGGAGCACCTGAAGGGAACCTACGCAGACACAAACTTCACACACGGCCCGGGAATAAACCCAGGACCTTCTTGCTGTGAGGCAGGAGTGCTAACCACTGTGCCACTGTGCCGTCCCACTTTGACGGCGGGTTAAGGCTGAAATGATCAGAACGAGTCCGGTGACGGTGTCTGGGCTTTAGCAATGCGCAGGAGCACTTCCTGGTTTCTACGTAGAGCCGCGAAACCGAAAAGCACAGATCTCCTGAGGTGCCACTGCTTAGATGAATCCCAAATACCATTAATAAATACGACATATATTTCTATCATCATTATTATTATTAGGGGTGTAACGATACAGTAACAGTATCGATGTACTGATTTTTTTTTCCTATGATACAACTACCGTATTTTCCGCACTATAAGGCGCATCGGATTATAAGGCGCACCTTCAATTAATGGCCTATTTTAAAACTGTTTCATATATAGGGCGCACCGCATTATAAGGCGCATCCACTAGATGGCGCTGCGCTAAAGGGAATGTCAATAAAACAGTCAGATAAGTCAGTCAGTCAAACTTTATTAATAGAATACAAACCAGCGTTCTTACAACTCCGTTCACTCCCAAAACAAGTTAGTGCATCACAATACGGTAGCGTACGTACCGGTAGCTCTTATTTGCGCCCGCCCTCGTTGAAAACAATGTATTTCCAACTCCATTTGTCACAGTTCAAAGCTACATGAACAGCGTTTCGAGCGCTCAGTTTTCTGTCCCCTCAATGTCGCAACTCTTCTACTGAGATGGAGCAAAGGCCGCGCCTCCTTGTTCTTTTGCGGCAGGATCCATAAACACGCCTATGGCACACATGAACAGCTGGGACTGGAATTCCCCTTTACCGTTTTTACCACGGTCACTTCGGCGACGCCCCCTGAATACGGTAGCCATAATTAACCAACATTGATCCATATATAAGGCGCATTCGGATTATAAGGCGCACTGTCGGTTTTTGAGAAAATTAAAGGCTTTTAGGTGCGCCTTATAGTGCGGAAAATACGGTACATCGATACACATGACCTTGTATCAAATCGTATCGTTTTCTAGGAAGTGAATATCGATACACAAGAAGTATCGATCAATAATATCTGAAATATTGAAATTAGAACTTTGTATGTTAAAATAAAACCAGATATGATTTTTTGGAGATAAATTTTGTTTTTAATGAAATAAAATTAATAAAATATATTCAACTTTTCTTCACTCTCTGTCTGCTGGACATAATCAACCCTGGCCACGGTGCTACATTTGAGAGTAAACTTTTATGATTTTTGGCAAAAAGTTGCTGTATCGATTAACGATATGAAGGTGTTGAATCGTATCGAATTGCATTGTTCCAAATTAGTCAATATCGTTCTCGAATCATATCAAAACACTTCTAATCGATACATATCATATCGTTGCAAAAGCGTATCGTTATTATTACTGTTTTATGTTTAAAGTGAGTTAACATGGTGCCGGTGTGCTGAGGCTCCTGAAGGTTACTGTGTGTATCTGAGCTGCAGGCTCTGACTCAGAGTCTGTCTGTGTGAGGGCTCCAGGGCTAAATCTGTCCAGGCCATTCGGACATCGGCTGGCAGGTGCTCTCTCTCAGCTGTGTGTCAGTACAGTCAGGATATAAGGTCTGCAGTGCATTATGGGTAGGACAGGGCATGGGTTTTTTACATAGTCCTCCAAATGATCCACAGCTCTGGAAGAAAATTGGATACCACTGCATTTAATTCTGTGGCAGTGATCCCAGGACAGAGTCTGTTAAACTCCTTCTCACACCTCGCTCTGCTTTCTGAGCTCTCAGGCCGAGCTGGGAGAGCGGGACAAAGTTAGTTACCCGACAGCAGAGTGAAAAACTGGCGGAGAGGCAAGGGGAGAGGGGAGGATGGGAGGGGGGCATGAGATCATCCAGTGGATAATATTACGGGTCCTACGGTCTGAACCAAATCCAAAAAGCACAGTGAGACTTTCAGGACTGTGTGTAAAAAGGAATCTGGTCAGCGCAGGGTAACCACAGTGAGATAAAGTTATATCACTGTAGGATGCCTCCTGATGGGGGCTGGGTACCGTTCAGATTTTTTCAATACCAGTGCCTGAGCGATACTTTTTCTGATTCCTATGGTGCTAAATCATCTTCTACAATCATAAAACACAATAATATTCAATAAAAGAGAGAGCAGAATTCTCAGCTGTAAGTTAAAACCAGTAGTTTGTAGGATTTATTCTGTGTTATTTATTTGATTCATGCAAAGCAACATCAAAGGTCCCACTAGGAACTGAAACTTACTGAATATCGTATCGTATCGTTTAATGTTTCTTGATGAGAGCGTTTGTAAAGGGGCGGGACTTTCAGTGGAATATTGGGAGGTGATTGGATGAAGCTCCAGCTTAGTGCCCGCCTCCATGATTTGTTTTAGCCAATCACAGAAATGACTAATATGATGTAGAACAGCTATTCCCAAAGTCAAGACGGTCGTGGCCCCTTAAATTTCTGAAAAAATCCCTCGCGGACCCCCAACGATAAAACTTCTCTCTATTTAAAAGACTCTGCCATGTTTTTCTCCATATGTTTTTTTATAAAAACATTACAAAACCACTGATTAACGACTAAAAGTTGTTTTAAAGTAATATTTTAAAACAAGTATACACCTGTAATTAATTTAAAATGTTTTTTATGTACTTAATTTTTTTAGGTACTTAATATTTTCATTGACTTTTTATATTTTTGTATGTTTTATTTGTTTTTCTGAACCAAAACCATGTGTCTGAAATATATATTATTATTATATAATAATAATAATAATAATAATAATAATAATAATAATAATAATAATAAAATTCAAATTGAAATTGGGTAACACTTTATTTTAAGGTCCACCGATTAACAGTTAACTAAGTGCTAATTAGCATGCTAATTGGTGGTTAAATAGCTCATAATTGGTAATTATAAAGCATTTATTAATCCCTTATTCTGCAATTCTACAACTAATTAGCAACAAACTAATATTTGCCCCTTAATAAACTCATAATTACTGCTCATTAGTAGGAAGCAAGGAAGTTGTTGGATATAAATTATAATCTTAATAAGATTTTTGTGGTACTATTCCTTAATAATGCTCCAATACGCTAAAAGCTTAAGATCATAATTTATATCCAACAACTTCCTTACTTCCTACTCATGAGCAGTAATTATGAGTTTATTAAGGGAAAAATGTTAGTTGCTAATTAGTTGTAGAGTATGGTCACAAAGGATAAGGGACTAGTTAGCAATTAACAGCTAATGAAACACTAGCTAGCATGCTAATTAGCACTTATTTAATGGTTAATAGGTGGACCTTAAAATAAAGTGTTACCTGAAATTGAAATATAGACAGCCTCTGGGGGCCCGGACCCCACTTTGGGAACCACTGATGTAGATAATAACAAACTGCTGTGACAGTAAAACACTGTAATAAACAAGTTGTTGTGGGAGGATTTTTGCTGTTTTTGTAAATACCATCTTACAGAAGAAGTCACAGGTCTGTGAGAGACACAAATCTTGTTTGTAGGTGACCAAATACTTCTTTTCCACCATAATTTGCAAATAATTTTTTAAAAATCAGACAATGTGATTTTCTGGATTTTTTTTTCTCATTTTTGTCTCTCATAGTTGAGTTATACCTATGATGAAAATTACAGGGCCTCTCTCATCTTTTTAAGTGGGAGAACTTGCACAATTGGTGGCTGACTAAATACTTTTTTCCCCACTGTATATAACCTTTTTTTTGCCATGTTGTTACCGAGTATCGTGAACCTAAAACCCCACCCAACAATCTGCTGCTGCAAAAAATAAAAAACGTCCGGCTCTTTTCAAAGATTAGCGCTCACTGCTCTTTATCTAGAATCACTTCTCGTACGCAGCAGACTCCGTCGTTAGCGCTGCCTCGTGTCAACATCCACTGCTCCCTTTCTTCACACTGAATATTGCGTACTTTGGCATAGGTTTTACTCTGGATGCCCTTCCCCAACCACACCTTTACACAGGCTTGGGACTGGCACATGGTGTGGCTGAAATACTGCAGTGCACTGGGAATCCTCGCCTCTGGGCACCACCAGGGGGCAGCAGCTGCAGCGATCACTCGAACATAAGCAGAGGTGAATTTTTAATCTGTTCATCGCCACATTTTGTTGACTTATTTACAACTTCCTTCGTATTATTCTTCACAATTATTGAAAACGTTTGAAAAGTGATCACTGTGGACGTAAATAATGTTTATTCATCCACAAAGGGACTTATACTTCTGACAGGTGACAGTTTTATCTACAGACCTGCACAAATAAATTATCTTACAATAGTGTACATCAGTATTTCAATGTTCTTTGGCAAGTTACATTTTACTGAATTATAAAGAAAACACTGCCTTGATACAAAACTCGATGCACTTCCATTGGCACTGGTTTCTTTTAAAGTTGATTTTAAAATGTTTTTGCCTCCCGTTGGTTTAAATCTAGGCTTAAAATGTATTTATTCAGACTGATTTTAACGCTTAGTAATGCTGTGACACTTTAGTTTATTTTATATTACAGTCTTTTATGTAATTCTACTTTATGTTTTTTGTTTTTTTTTACTTAGATTTTATTAAAAAACACTCTGGTCTGGGCTCTGTTGATTGAAGATCCCTGTGTTATGGCAGCCTTAAATGACCAATACCATAACATTACTGAGTTAGAAGCAGTAGAGATAACTATAACATTGCAGTATATTGCACACTTACAAACCTTATACCCCAGTTTTAAAAAGTTACATTTCTCCTGTTCCCCGTCACAAAACATCATTAAAAAAAATTTATACGTTCATATTTTTTCTACTTTTTTTGCATAAATCTTTTAATCAACTTGTGCCCTGATTACAAATACCAAATATTGATTTATTTTTTATTATTCTCAAAGCAAAGTGGATTTTTTTTAGAGGTCTGTCAGAGATCACCAACAACATTTCTTTTTGGGATAATTTTTTCCAGTGCTATGTAGAATCTAAAAACCAACTCCCCATAAAACTGGGACTGGAACGTTTTGTTACTACCAAAAAATCCCAAATTCATCTAAAAAAATGTTATTGGTGATCTTTGACAAAACCAAAGCTGTAATAATCCCCTTAGAAAAATCCACTTTGCATTGAGAATATTAAAAACATTTCATTTTTGTGTCTGTGTCTGCTTTTTACTAAAAAAACATACATACACTGGCATTTAAATTCTGAAAATAATTTAAATATTTTGCATTTATGATCAGGGCAGAAGTCGATTAAAAGATTTATGCAAAAAAAAGGAGAAAAAAACATTAATTATTCTATTTCTATGATGTTTTTGTGACGAGGACGCTTTTGTCTGTGAACGGCAGCAGTAAAAGATTTAGTAAACATTAAGTCATATTAGATTTGTGTGTAGAAAATCAATATTAGTGATAAAACACACACCTGAGACACAGAGAGGAGGAAAAGTAAGAACCACTGCAAAGTTATCAAAAAATACAACTTGAAAATTACACTTTTGTCCTCATCCACTCTTACCTTATGGTACTTGAATATCCATACTCTGTCAGAATATATACTGTACATAATTATTACAGTGTATTTAATTGTTTATATTCTAATTTAGTTTATTTAGCTCTGCTTGTAGTTTAGTTTTTTAGTTAATTATCTTTGGCCAGACTGCTCTCTGATACACTTTGTGCTCGTGTGATACCACTGTGTGCTACTGCTAACTGTACTGATGCTACTGCTAACTGTACTGATGCTGCTGCTACTGCTAACTGTACTGATGCTACTGCTAACTGTACTGATGCTGCTGCTAACTGTACTGATGCTACTGCTAACTGTACTGATGCTACTGCTAACTGTACTGATGCTACTGCTAACGGTACTGATGCTACTGCTAACTGTACTGATGCTACTGCTAACGGTACTGATGCTACTGCTAACGGTACTGATGCTGCTGCTAACTGTACTGATGCTACTGCTAACTGTACTGATGCTACTGCTAACTGTACTGATGCTGCTGCTAACTGTACTGATGCTACTGCTAACTGTACTGATGCTACTGCTAACTGTACTGATGCTACTGCTAACGGTACTGATGCTACTGCTAACGGTACTGATGCTACTGCTAACTGTACTGATGTTACTGCTAACTGTACTGATGCTGCTGCTAACTGTACTGATGCTACTGCTAACTGTACTGATGCTACTTCTAACTGCACTGATGCTGCTGCTAACTGTACTGATGCTACTGCTAACTGTACTGATGCTGCTGCTAACGGTACTGATGCTACTGCTAACGGTACTGATGCTACTGCTAACGGTACTGATGCTACTGCTAACTGTACTGATGTTACTGCTAACTGTACTGATGCTGCTGCTAACTGTACTGATGCTACTGCTAACTGTACTGATGCTACTTCTAACTGCACTGATGCTGCTGCTAACTGTACTGATGCTACTGCTAACTGTACTGATGCTGCTGCTAACTGTAATGATGCTACTGCTAACGGTACTGATGCTGCTGCTAACTGTACTGATGCTACTGCTAACTGTACTGATGCTACTGCTAACTGTACTGATGCTGTTGCAACAATGCAATTTCCCCACTGAGGGACTAATAAAGGTTTTCTTATTCTTATTTTATTATTGAGCACAAGAGTTAAACATATTCAGTTGCATATTGCAAACTTTCAAAATGCATTACGTGTAGAACAAAGAGTTTAGTTACAGCAGAGAAATATTAAAGATTCAAACGATATTGGCACCAAATAGACCAATAGACCTAACTAGGGATGCACCGATACCACTTTTTTTCAAACCGATACGAGTACGAGTACTTCCATTTGAGTACGTACCGATACGAGTACTTATATAGGGGTAACTTTATAGTTTATACAGTCACACTGCTGTATCTCATTCATCCCATACCGTGTCGTCTTTTTGCCGTCTATCCCCGCTCTGCGATGCTAAGTTATTTTTACATCAGAGTGGTTTGAACACAGCTAACCATGGCTAAACTTTGCTCAACATGGACATGTTATACCTCATTTTAAAGCTTAGATTCTCCTCTATTCAGTCGCTAAAATCATTTTAAAGACAAAACTGAGCATCTGCGCATAACCAGCGGAGATTCGCCAAGACATACAGCAGCTAACACAGCAGCTAACACAATTAGCAACAGTACTTCTTATGTTTTATCAGACAACAACTGCTTCGCGCTTATATCATTTCCGGACAACTAGGACAACAAAAGGACAACTGCTTAAGTTTTAAAACTCACGTATGATTTGGGATAAGTCTGGTTGAGCAGAATGTAAACTCAGCTTTGCTTTTATCTCCATACAGTTCACTTTGAAATCCATCCACAGGTTTCTCACTCCTCAGCTGAGAGGGGAAGGTCACGTGACAGCGCTGTAAAGTGGTATCGGTTGTTGGTATCGGCCCACTTTTATGGATACGAGTACGAGTACTTGGACATGGTATCGGTGCATCCCTAGACCTAACCCAGATATTTACTGCACGAATAAAAGCAACAACAACCAAAAAAACAAACATCTAATGGGACAAACAGAGGTCAGGCTCAGTCAAACCATTACTGTGAAATAATATTACTCAAGTAAAAGTAGCAGAATCATCATTACTGCACACTCCTGCTCATTAGTGCAACTAAGCCAGAGCTAAAGCGTCTCCTCTGACGCTGCGGAGGTTATCAGCGCCAGAGATGACACGCGGACCACAAATAGACCCCGTGCGCTTTCCAAATGCTCCAAGTTTAGTCTCACCTTTTTGGGAGGACACGCGGATTACATTACAATGAAAGGCTTTAAAAACATCAAAGAATAGAGAAGAAGAAGAAGAAGAAGTCACAAACTTCAGGCTGAAAAACACAACTTTCTTCTTCTAAAAGCGGCACGAGCGCTTACCTCCGTGCGTGTGCAGCCGTCCGCGCTGAAGTTCACGGTCTGCGTCTGTCTCTGGGTCTGTCTGTGCGCGCGGGGGGGGGGGGCAGAGCAGTCCGGGGTCCGACCGAGGGCAACAGGTGACGACGCGCACACGCCACGCGCTTTGGGGGGGGCGGGGGACGTGACCGCGCAGCTACCTACGGGACGCGTGATTGGACAGTTCACGCGTAAAAGATGGAGGCATGAGCTTTCACTAACACAGAAACTCAGAGCAGTGGAGGTGATTATGTCGTGGATGAAGATGAAGGCGCGCGTAAAACAACAACTGTGAGGAGTTTGGAGCGAAGGCAGGGGCGTCTGGGTAATGCAGTCTTGTTTAACAGCGACACCCAGTGGGAGACAATGTGTATTACAAGCCTCCTTTTCATCAACAGCAAAGGAAAAGAGCTAAAAGTAAGATAAAACTTTATTAACCGAAGGAAACATGAACATAGACATAAGCATCGACATAAATAACATTACATTTACACAGGGCAGTAGTAAAATAGTATAAAATCTAAAAAGTACCACTCTAAGCTGCCTCTGAATATAAATATAAAGGAACTACTACAGGTTAAATAAAGTTAAAGTGGGACAAGAAGGGACAGACTCAAGAGATAAAGCTTTGTAAATATAAACTTACTGAGTCTAAACCTCCTTTAGATACAGTTTAAGGTCTGTAAACATTTAATGTGCTGTTTTTTGTTTTGTTTTTTTAATCAATGGAGTAAAAATGTGGATCTGATCTCATTTAATTATAAAAATTAGATCTCCCAGTCTCATTTTCTCAGCACGGTCCATGGAGAGGTCTTCCTAAAACGCTCTACATTTTACACAGGAATATTGACCTCACCTTGATGTTCTTTACTTTAATCAGATTTTTTATAAAATGCACTGAGGACCAATTAAAAAGTGGGACGTTATGTAGGTGGGACACATGCAACAACAGTCAAAACGTACAAAACCAAAATTCAGCTGCTGCCTTTCTTACAGAGGTAAATATTCGGATGGCCTGCCTTACACAAGCCTCTTCATTTATCCGGGTTTGGGACTAGCACCAGGATGACTCTGTAGCTCAGGAACTAAACGCTTCACACTTTTTCATACATTCATCATTTTTAGTGTAAAAATTAAACTCACAAACGTCTTACATCCTGTGAGAATTTACAGTCCTGAAACAAATATTAAGACAAAAAATTTGCTCTGCTTTTGGATCAGAGCAGCAAGGAGCACAAGAATTTAAAATATATCTAATTAAAATGGGCTATTTTTAAGACCGAAGCCCTAAAAAGTTAAATTTTGTCCAAAAAATCTGTCTTCATGTTTTTCTGACATTCATTGCAGGATTATTGCGCTCTCTCACAAGGCACCACCACTGCTCAGGTTGGACGCAGTAACGCTGTCATTTTAAAGTTCTTAAAAGATCCTGAGGGTTGTGGGACGACAAAGTCAAGCGGTAGACCCAAGAAAATGTCACCTGCACTGAGCCAGAGGAGCCACTGGAGAATCATAAAACTGCATCTGCAAGGCTTAAAGGACAAAAACGTCTTCAGAGGCCACATCTCCTCTCACGCACAAACCTTGCAGGGAAAACCAAACATGGGACACTGAAGATGAAACAAAGTCTGTAACCGTGACGATCCTGAGGGCTTCCAGCGTTACCGAGCTGACAGGAGATCCCAGAGCACAGAGGAGGAGGCTGCATCATGATCTGGGCTGCGTTTTCCTTCAGTGGACTTATTCAGGAGAAGAACATTTCCCTTTTGGACCATCCTGCGTCACATCACACCTGTGTGTTTTGGGTCGTTGTTGCCATCTTGGAAGCAAGTGACAGTTTTCCCCGAGCGGAAGGGACAGAGACTGTGAATGGTCTCAGTTCTGAAAACTCCGAATCTCCCTCAATCAGTCTCTAAACTCTCAGTGACTGATTACTGCAGCGGCGCACTGTGGACTGAACGGTTTCGGACACTGACGCTATTTTTCCAACGCTTTTAATCATGTGATATTGGTGTATTTGTAGGTAAAAGAAAAGTTTCATAAGCTCTATGGTGTATGGGCTTCTGTCAATAATAACGGATATTTCTAGATACGTTAAAAAAATACTTTACTGACACGATCAAAACGCTCTGGATTTAGATGGAAGCTAATGCTGTTCAGACGTAAGTTAGATACTTTAGCAACCTTAAGGATCAGAGTATTGATATAACGACCGAGTAATGGCCCACGAGTACAGCGTGACCGTGTAAACAGATTATTATGAAAGTGTCAGCAGCGGATGATCAGAGTTATATTAGCACCACTGAACTACAGAGTGAGTGTGAGTGGATTATTTGCATCAGGACCAGAGAGACTGACCTGAACAACAGTGCAGCTGGAGTCCTGTTGTCATTAAACTCTAACAGTAAAATTAGAGAATGTAGGATAATATTTACTTCACTGTAAAAAATATCTGTAGATTTCATGGTAAAAATCTGTAAATCTCAGTAAAAGACCGTAGTTGATATATCGGAAAAATACTGTTTTGGTACGGTAATTAACTGTAATATTAAAATAAGGCAAATTGTATTTTTTTGTTTATTTTTTGTAATGTATACAGTATAGCACTGTTTAAAAAAAATCGAGTCCTGTGTTTATTACAGTTTAACACCTTTTCAAAGAATAATAACTTTAATGTTACAGTAAATGTTGATTAAAACATAAGTCACAAACTAAAATATACATTAATCTATTTTTTTGGAAGATAATAACTTTAAATTTTACAGTAAATGTTGATTTAAACGTAAGTCACAAACTAAAATATACATTAACCTATTTTTTTTAAAGATAATAACTTTAAATTTTACAGTAAATGTTGATTTAAACGTAAGTCACAAACTAAAATATACATTAATCTATTTTTTTGAAAGATAATAACTTTAAATTTTACAGTAAATGTTGATTAAAAGTTAAGTCACAAACTAAAATATACATTAACCTATTTTTTTGGAAGATAATAACTTTATTTTGCAGTAAATAATAATAAAAACTCAAGTCAAAAACTGTAAAAACAACATTTGTGATAAAATTATACTGTAAAATGAAATACAGGCCTCTTGTAGTTTTTACGGTAGAATTCTGGCAACCACAGCTGCCAATTTTTTACCGTAAAATTTACAGATTTTTTTTTACAGTGTTGAACATAGTTTGCCACAGCTTCTCTGAATGGAAGCTCTCTGTTAATGCAAACAAAACTAAAGTGATGCTGTTCTCTAGAAGTAAAAATGTGCAAAATATTCCTCCAGTTGTTACACCAGACGGCTCAGTTATTGAAGCTGTACATGTTTTTAAATACTTGGGTGTTATAGTTGATGATGGACTGTCTTTTAAGCTTCATATTGATTCTCTTGTTAAAAAGTTGCGTCTTAAACTGAGTTTTTATTTCAGAAATAAATATTGCCAGGAAGAAACTTGTTGCCGCAACATTCCTCTCTGTGCTGGACCATGGGGACCTTTTGTATTTGCATGCCCCAGCCCAAGTTCTGCAGTCACTGGATTCAGTTTCACGCCTCTTTGTGCTTTATAACAAACTGTGGTGCACGGACCCAGCTTTGTGAACTGTACTCTGGCAGCTCAGACACTGGTACACACTTATTTATAAGAGACTTGTTGGCCTACTTCCTCCAGACCTGAGTGTGTATCTTCAGCACAGGCCTGATGGACCCCATCATTCTCAGGATGGCTACACATTGACTTTTCTTACTGCGACAACAGAGAAGGGAAAACTGTCCTTTCAGTATCGTGCTCCAACTGAGTGGAATTGTTTACAGAGAGTTTTAAAACTCCAAACTCTTGTGCTCTTTTTAACACTCTTCTGAAAGACCTGGAAATGCAATCACTGACTTGTCACTGTTTTTAACTCTGTCTTTAACATTTTAACTGTTTGTTTTATATGAATTTGTTATTTTAGATGGATAATGTTTATTGAGACGTACTCATATATATTTGACAGACATATAACAAAATTTGTCATTGTATAAATCAAAACCATTTCAATTGTCAACAAACTATCACCAATATAAATAAGTAAATAATTAAATATTGTCTTGAAAAGAAATAACTTTGTATTTTAAACGTCTGAATAGGAGCGGGAAGAAGTAAAAAAAACTTATTTAATCCCACTCCTCTTCACAAATGGATTATGGATTGTTGTGTGGGCCTCTTTTTCCCTTGAAAAAGAGGTCTTCGAATCTCAATGGGACTTTCTTGGTTAAATAAAGGAATAAATAAAAATAAATAAATAAAATAACATATACTCGCTGTTCAATACTGCGAACTATCAGCGTTTGCATTTGTTTACACTCACTCTGCCCTCAGTATGGCGGCGGGGGGCGTTTTGGTCACGTGTCTGGCAAAGACCAATCAAATGTAATGAATAAAGGAAGACCAACGCTGGAGCTTAAAGATCTGCTTCAAACTTCAGGTCAGAAAAGAACTCGCTCTTTTCAAACTGAGTGGTGCACTCATGAATTTATAAATCTGACTCAGCCATGAACCTCAGCACACATCACTGCTCCAGAAAACACTCACATCAAACTAAAGAGCAACAAGAACAAGTCTCACTGAGTCCAGGGCAACACAGGTTTTTACTCTGACTGCTGACTTTTTAAGGCTCTGGTTTTAAACTTTTGATCTGTTTTAATTAAATGCATTTTTCAATAAATTATTTACTCTATTTGCTCCAGTTTCTTCTTCTCCTGCTCCTGGTTATGATCCCAAAGCATCAATATTATTCATATTTTTTCCACTGTTCTTAAGATTTTGTTCAAGACTCTATGTTGCATGTGCCAGTTTTTCTAAATATGTGCAATAATACAATAATAGTGTCAATTTAAACTTTATCTAAATCATTATTTTTAAGATCTTTGTTGTATGTTATTATAGTTTTACAAATACTATTGGCTCACGCACGTTTTCCAACATTTCACAGTTTATCTGAGTGTGGCCCTTTGCCCAGATACTACTCACTCTGCTGGGACGGTCTCCTCTGGGGGGCTCTCGGGCCACTCCGGAGGGGGCGGGGCAGGGTCCGGGAGCACCGAGGGGAACTCCTCGCTGGGTTTAATGGGAGACATCTGTATGGAGGCGCACTCCTGCTGACGGAGGGCCTCCACCTCCAGCTGCTCCTCCAGGTCTGAGGCAGAGAGGAGGTCATGCATCACATCATAAACTTCATTAACTTTGTAAACTTTTGAGGCGTCGGTACCGTTGTAAACTTCTAAGACGGCCGAACAGGACACGGTGCCAAACGGGTTCAGAGCCACACATTTAAAAACTCCAGAGTCTTCAGGAAAGGCCTCAGTGATCACCAGAGTACACAGCTCCTCTGCACACAACAGGATTGAACTTTTTAATGTCACACAAAACATCCCGGTGTAAAAAAAGAAAAAGGTACCTGACGAAACTTCATTCTACTCCAATATGTGATCAATGTTCTGATAATGTCATGGCTACTTTTTTTATTTATATTTTAGAGAATTGTTTATTCTTATTTAACCAAATTGCTGGACAGAGATTTTAGTTTTCCCCCACTTGTTTTGTTATTTAATGATTTTTCACATTGAGCTGGATTTTTTTTGACAGAAAAAGGAATTAGTGTTGTAAAAAAAAAAAAAAATCTTGCTCTTTGTCACCAGACACAGTGGATAAACACTTTACACTTCATCATTAACCCAGAATTATCAGTGGTGAAAAAGCATGGAGCCAAGGAGAAAAATATTACACTTTGGACAAAAACTTTTTCTAAAAAAGACAACTCAAGACTAACACCCACATTTTTTTTTTCCTTTTGGCTTTTCCCTTTCTCATTCAGGGTTGCCACAGTGAACCAGCCGCAGAAAATATGGCATTGTAAAAAGAAATGTTATATAAAGTAAGATAATTTTGAATGTACAGCACACTGATAAATCCAGGAGGTTCTGTGACCGTGAGCTCTGGGGTTGTTTGTTTGTTTGTTTGTTGTCTGTTATTGTTTTCTGAAAATGAATAAAAATTTGATCACACAAAAATAAATATCCTGGTGTAAAATCTTAGTGAGTACTGACCTGGCACCGACGCTGAGCTGGCCTCTGGAAAACACAAAAAACATATTTGCGAGGTTAATTCCCAGTGTTGTGTCTGATCATAAACAATAAAATAAATACTTCTGCTCCCATGGGTGGCCATAAAGTGACCTGTGATGACAGCGCTGTGTTTATCTCCATTGCTTTTTATCTCATACACTAAAAACTGCAGAAGAAGAACAGACACTGTAAAATTTGCAGATGATTCTGTCATTGGGAGTCATTTAACAAACAGTGAAACAACCGTATTTTCCGGACTATAAGTGGCACTTTTTTCCATCGTCTGTCTAGGGTGTGACGTATACTCAGGTGTGACTTATATATTAAAATATTTCAGGTGTTGGTTAGAGGGCGCTCTAGGCTTGTGTACCAGCATCTGCTGCACCTGTACCACTGACAATTTAAAATGTAAACATTACCACTAACAACTTAGGCTATAAAGACAACTGAGAAAGAGCGGAATAATTGGAAATGGAACTGATGCTGAGTCTGACGACAGCCACGCAGAGGAGGAAGCGGCGCTTCGTCTACCTCCGGAGTTGGCGGAGTTGTTCAGAAGCGACACCGAGGATGAAGAATTTAAAGGATTTAGCGATTAGGAGTGAGATGGTGAGTTTGGTGAACTTGTTATATTATGTTCTTTATGCTATAGTTATGTGAATAACTGTTAATATATTACGTTAACATACGAGACACCTATTCAGTTCGTTGTTTATGCTTCATGTAGCTGAATAACCATCAATGTGTTACGTTAGCATAGCGCACACCTATTCAGCTGTTGTTCTCTATTCTATTATTACTATAACTCGCCTTTCAACATGAAATGTCTGTTCTTGGTGTCGCATTTTGTAAAATAAATTTCCCCCCAGAAATGCGACTTATATACGTTTTTTCTTCTTTATTATGCATTTTTTGGCGAGTGCCACTTATCCTCCGGAGCGACTTATAGTCTGGAAAATACGGTAGTCATGGTCCTGTGGTTAATAATTTATATAATGAAGTGAACGTTTCTATTTGTTTACTGATGTGTCCAAGACCAAGGACACTGAGGAGGTTGAAACTGTCTCTGAACAGCACTTGGGGACAGTTATTGACAGTGGTCTCCGTTTTGAACCTAACGCAGATGCTGTCTGTAAAAAAGTGCAGCAAAGACGTTTGTTTTTAAGGAAAATGAATTCTTTTAATGTCAATAATGTTTTAATGACTTTATTTTATCAGTCTTTTATTGAATCAGTTCTTACTTTCTGTATTGTGTCCAGGTTTGCTGCTCTTTCTGTGTCGTTTGGCGAGGTTTGGTCAAAGTCTCAGCTGCAGTTTAATTTCCTCCCCTCTGGACGGAGACTGAGAATGCCCCGGATAAGAACCCAGCGAGTGAGGCTATTTTTTTATTTCTGAGGCCATAACTCGGATAAATTGCTTAAAAATGCACTTGTGGCAGTTGCTCTTGTTAGCTGTTCCTGAACTATTTACGTGTGATTGTATTTATCTGTGTATTTTGTGGGTATTTTTTTATTTTCTGTGTGTGCTGTGACACCAAATTTCCTTCGGGATGTTAATAAAACAGGAGACACGATCGAGAGACCCTGTTTTGGTCGGGACTTACTCTTCCTGAGGATCCTGAAGTCGTCGGAGTCCAGGATCTGCTCGTCCTCTCGGTACCACAGGACCTGCAGGGGGGGCGTCCCTCTGAGCCTGCACTCCAGCACCACCAGCTGGCCCTTCACACTGCTCACGTCATGGAGGCACTGCACCCGGGACACGCACAAATACTTATTTACAAGTGCTGACGTACAAAACAAATGGGAATAAAAGTAAAAAGATACATGGTCTGAGTCTTACCTTTACAAAAGTAGGAGCCACCCCATTCCCTGAGTACTGCGGAGCGTAGACGGAGCCGCTCTGCAGAAAACAACAATCAACAATCATCTTTACAGTGTGGCTTTTATGCTATTTGTATTTTGTATTATTTTATTTATTTCGATCAAGTGAATAGTTCATGGTGTGCAATTAACAACAAAACACAAGGCGGAGAAAAAAACAACATAAAAATAATAAATTATTGTGTTATAATATTCATAACATTCATTTTAGCAAAACAATAAGTTATTATAATAAATAAATAAACCATACAGAAAGATCTGCTCAAAAAGGAGTGGGAAGAAGTAAAACTTAAGACATTTTTTTATGTTTTGCAGCAGTTTTTTTGAGGATAACTTTTGCTGTGTTGATTCAAATGGCATAGATTTTGCCTCAGGTTTGTATTTTTTTGGATGAATTTTCAGATTTCAGGATTTTTTATTTATTTTATGTTTTTTTTTTTTAAATCCTCTTAAAAAGGTGTCTAAAAAATAGTCCCACCTTTACCCCTAAGACATTTTTTGTGCCATTGACTCCCATTAAAACAACATTTTATTCTACACTGTCACTGCAATATAATTTCACATTTTTACCAAGTATTTCATGGATTCATGACGTGAGGGATTGGAATTTTAGTTTTTATTGTTTTTCACTAGGTGGCGCCATTTCCCCATCAATGGTAGACAGAGGTATAAATGTGGAGATGGCCACATTAGTGTTTGTATAAATGATCAAGCCTACAAGGCAAATAAAAAACATGTTTTGAACTAAAATGATTTGGGTGAGTTTTTGTCATAAATTGGTGTGAAAGTGTTTGTTGAGAAATGAGTTTGTTTGTGTTTGCGTGAGCACAAATCCAAAATGTAGTTCTTACAGAGATGTGCACATCAGGGCAAAGTAGAAAAAGGTCCCAGACTGAGCAGAGGCAGAGGTTTGTGCTGGATGTGTCTGCACCACACAAACTGGAATTTAAGGCTTAACTTTCATAAACACAATTAATTTTTGCTGTGTGTGATGAGGACTGAAGTTAATCATTGTAACCATGAAAAAAAAAAGAATTATAGACCATTAGATAATTTATTGGTGCATTTTTTTGTGCTTTGGGTGAAAGATGGGGCCAAAAAGTTAGAGCTAATCCCACCTTCGTCTTCAAAAAACATAACACAGAGCTGTATCCTGAGACTCCACCTTCCCTATGGGCACCAAGCCCAGGATTTATCATATAACACATCAATAACTAAATAAAGATATATACTATTCTTCTATAGCCTGTTAGAAATAATATTTAACTATTACATCAAAATAATTTAGGGTAATTTGTTAGAATATAATTCAAAAAATAAGATATTTAATAATTAATAAGCTATATTCTATTAAATATACTATAAATAATATATGTACTATAAATGAGTCACCATAGCATGACCTGTAGACATTTTTATTTTTTGTCACATGATGCATAATGGTAGTTATAGTTTATTTGTGAATAGGATTACTCTTAAACAGTGATACCACCCTTTACAGTCACAACCATTGTTCATTCTTCTGTATTAATTGAATTTCTATTAATTATAAAAGACTATATGCATTCACATGTTACTAATAATGGCTTCTTTATGCCACTGGAGCACAACACAATGGATTGGGTTGGATAGTATCGATACTTTCAGATTGGTATCGATACTGCAAATAAATCACAGGAATCAAAGGTCTACTCTTAAATATTCTTTAAAAATAATAATAATTAATCAAAATAATGACAGTATTGTTGCTCTTCTAATTGTTGTGATGGTATTAAGGCTAAGGACAAAGATGAAATCATTAAAAAAAAAGAATGATAATGAAAAGTAAAAATAGTTTTTCTTCTTTTTTTATGTGATTCATTGGTGTTTTGTTTTGGTTCCTGTCTTGTTATTTTGTCATGATGTATAGTCCTGTTTACTTGGCAATTTCTACTTAAATGTTAATGGGTTAAGCATAATAAATTTTGAATTCCGGTCTATTTCCTTAATCCATTTTGCTGCCCCCAAAGATTGACGAGCTGCAAAAAGCATTAAAGCTTAATCCCTTTGCCATCTTTCAAGTCCTGTTTGTGATCAGTGCACTTGCTTCTGATGTTTTCTCTGCTGTTTGTATCATAAATATATACAATAGTTACATAGTTGTCTTATGTTAGTTTTTGTATTGTAATTATTGTTGTGCTTTATCTCATGCTGCTGCCTCTTGGCCAGGTCGTCGTTGGAAATGAGATGAAAAGGTTAAATAAAATAAAATGAAAATAAATATGTCTCAGATTAAGTGGAAGCTTTGTACAGGGCTGTAGTGGACAAAAAAAATTGTTAGTTGACTGAACTTATGCCCAAAACAATGATAAATCGACCAAAAGAACTGTGATTACCAGAGTTTTTAAGTGACTTTACATTAATTAGGTGATAAAACATTTGGAAAATAATGTCTCCAGTTATCTAAAATCATCTATAATCTGGTAAAAGTCAAATTGATATAGCGTTGGCAAAGAGTTGCTAACGTTATATCACTCTGGAATGACTCTTGTTGTTTGTGAAGGGGCGGGACTTTCAGGAGAATACTGGGAGGTGATTGGATAAAGCCCCAGCTCCATAGCTAAAAAACAAACTGCTACAACAGGAAAACAACACAATAAAGACGCTGTTAGAAGATTTTTGCTGTTTTTTGTAAATGTAGAGTAGGGTGACCAGATTTTTAGACGTTAAAACTGGGACACTTTTTTTTTTTTTCACTAATCACATGCGTTTGAACTCACCAAGTGACAAAAAAGCTTCTGAAATCCATACAATTTTCAGGAAATTAAAGTACATTATGCTAGGGCTTACGTTTTTAATTTTAAATACCTACATTGTCAATCATTTTTTGTGACACAAGGCTTTAGACAAATGTGTTTTAAGTTTCCTATACATTTCTCTTGGTGAAAATGGGGACAACTGGGACATGGTTTGTTGAAAACTGGGACATCTGAGTGTTTTTAAAGAAATGTGTTGGGACATGGGACAAGGAGCCTAAAACTGGGACTGTCCCGGTTAAATAGGGACGTCTGGTCACTCTAATGTAGAGCAGCATACCTTACATTTTTCTGCGTCGCCATGGTGTTAACAAGTATCGCTAAAAGAGCTTGTTGTTGTCGGCAAACCTAAGCCCCGCCCACTCACTGCAGTACTGCCACGCCATTGGCTCGGACCCAAACGGCTCAGCAGGAGCAGGACACGATGGAGTTTTTAAGTTTGTGAACTCACAAACTTCACAACAATCCAGCTGCTGCTGCAAGGTAAAATCATCTATGCTTTCTTAGATAAAATGAAAAATAAGTTATCAAGAAATAAATGAGACCAGATTTATTGATGCAAAAAGTGGATTCAACAAATCGATCAATAACATTTTGGCGAGCGATTAATCGACCAAGGACCAGAGGCTGTCCGCCCTGAGGTATTGTTCCTTCTTTACTTTTAATGTCCAGGTAAAAAGACAAAAAGGAAATTGAAAGTTTAACAGTCTAAATCCTTTCCTGTGCAATGCGAGATAGGGCCAGTTTTGTCTAATGTAGGGTGACCAGATGTCCCTATTTAACCGGGACAGTCCCACTTTTAGGCTCCTTGTCCCATGTCCCAACACATTTCTGTAAAAACACTCAGATGTCCCAGTTTTCAACAAACCATGTCCCAGTTGTCCCCATTTTAACCAACAGTGAAGCACAAGAATTTAAAAACACATTTGTCTAAAAATGTAAAATTATTAACATTATACGGAAGCGTATTGCGTTCACCTGAGAAAAAAAAAGTTTCTGTTTTAATGAGCTAAGTTAGTTCTGTTTTTATGAGAAAAGTTCTGTTTTTATGAGAAAAGTTCTGTTTTTATGAGAAAAGTTCTGTTTTTATGAGAAAAGTTCTGTTTTTATGAGAAAAGTTCTGTTTTTATGAGTATAAGTAAGTAAGTTTTTATGACAAAAGTAAATTCATGTCTATCACAACCAGTAAAGGTTTAGCTCGTATTGAAGAGTTGCTCGCTAAAGAAAGGGCGTAAATGTCCCAACGACTTCGTTTAATACGGTTTTATTTTACTCTAGGCTTGAGACACTGGAGATTCTGCTTTCGTTAAGTAATATTGACGTATAATCATTAGTTTGTCGACTCTGCGCAGACATCTCAGGTCTTTGTGATTGACTTTGAATTCCTCTCCCCCCAAAAGTGGAACAAGATAATAAGGACCATTATCCACATAAAAACATAACATTATTTTACTCGTAAAAACAGGATTTTTTCTCTCATAAAAACAATTAACTTTACTCATAAAATCAAAACTTTTCTCATAAAAACAGAACTAACTTTGCTCATTAAAACAGAAACTTTTTTTTTCAGGTGAACGCAATACACTTCCTTAGCATTATTATTTTAAATTAAATTATTATATTTTTTTAATTAATAAATTGCCATTAAAATTAAAAACTTAAGCCCAAGCTTCATGTACTTCAATGACAGGACAGAAGAGTGTATGGACTTTGAAGCTTTATTATCATTGGATGAGTTCAAATGCACCGTGATTAGTGAAAAAAAATTTGCCAGTCCCAGTTTTTGGTGTAAAAATCTGGTGACCTTAGTCCAACGTAACTGAGAGGTAGAGACATGACACGAGAGGAGCTGAAAGCTGAGAGCAGAGCTGCGTACCGCTGTCTGTGGGCTGACGCAGAGCGGCTGCACCAGGCTGGACTGTCTCTGACTGAGCACAGAGGAGGACGCAGAGGAGGAGGAGGCAGAGGAGGAGCGGGCAGACGCCTCTCTGGAGGAGGCAGAGGAGGAGCAGGAGGAGGAGATGGTCAGAGACATGCTGCTGGTCTTCTTCTGCACCCGCTGGACGCTACAACAACGGCAGAGAGCAGAACGTTTGACTGTGATGTTCCTTCTGTGCACTCCCCCTAACACATGAACAACAACACCAAACTCTGCAGACTCCATATTTGTGGTTAGCTCAACTTTTATGTGTTTTGTGGTCATAATTCTTTATAGATATCAATACATTTGTGACAACATCATGCATCATTATTGAGCTGCATCTGTTCTGGTGCAGGCCTAGCAACACGAGTCTGGCTGCAGTTCCCAGGCTGGCCACTGGGGGTGCTGCTGTTTTTTGAGCAGATTAATGTAATGTGGTGTATAGACCCTTTTCACGTGACGTCAGACAACTTCGTTTTGAGACGATGGGATGTATCTTCAGTTCCGCTGCCGCGCTTCTCCCATAAGAAATTCACCCAGACTTTTTTTAAAATTGCCGTTTACAAGTTTACACAATATACAGTGATTTTCAAATGAATATTTACCCACAAAACGTTCAAAACTTGCGAAAGGATATTAATTCTTCAACAGGATACTTGGATTATGAAGTGTGCTTTGTTATGTAGCTAGATAGTGTTAGCAACATGGCTAAGTGATAGAGCTGCGCTATAAAACACAAGCGTACTAATTTTATGCTAGTCATTTATATATTTTTACTTGCAAAACAAAAATAAAACAAAGAACAAGAACTGTAGGGGTGAGTGGCAAAACAGTTAACGTTATATCACTATCTTCTGATGTCCATTTCTTCAGCAGCATCAGAAGAGCTAGAGCTAATTAGAAGTTCATTGCAGTGAGCCTTTCAGACGAGCAGACTGTCATTCATTTAGATCGTAACATAATCTAATATTGTTTTATCGCACACCCACGTTAGACCTATTGCTAACGCTACAGCATTAACAACTACTAGCTTTAGCTACAAGACAAAACACTTACCTTCATAATCAAATAAGTAACCTTCAATGAAAAATGTATATCTTTTTTGAGTTTTGACCGTTTTGTCCGTGAATTTTCATCAGCAAATCTCTGTACATCATGTAGCCTTACATTTGGCAAATTTTTAAAACTCCGAGTAAATTCCTTACTGGCGAGCAGCAGCACCGGAAATGAAGATACATCCCATCGTCTCAAAACGGAAGTTGTCTGACGTCATCGTGAAAAGGGCCTATTTCCACAGATTAAACTGTGTCAGCTCAGCACATGTTCTCTCTTTTGAACAATTCCCATTCTGTATGACTGTGCCTCTGTAAAACAGGTGTTTGTTGTGTAACTGCAGAATTGTATTGACCTTTGTACCAAAAGTTTAATTTGCTTATTAGCAATATAGCTGCTATGATATGCTAAATGCTAATATCTAAAAGCCAAGCTAAGAATTTTGTGCATAAATCAACCTTACTTTAAAAAGAAGTAGCAGAAAATATTGCAAAAGTCAATGCTTCATCAGTCATTAAAATGTTTATTTATTTATTTATATATGGTCTCCAAATTTGAAAATTCTGAAAATTTCCAAGCTTAATTTCCCATGGAATGTTTCCTGAAATTTACTGGAAATTTTCCGCCCCTTTGCAACCCTAGATGTGAGTGACTTACTGTTCCATGTCTCAGGCTCCGGGAGGCAGTGGCACAGCCGAGCTCACCTCTGCAAACACAAACATATTTCACTTAAACTTACACGGTTTTAATGTTTCCACGAGCTCAAGAGTCCACTTACAGCAGGGATCTCCAACCTTTTTCCCCCTGAGAGCTACTTTTACAAAATAAAAAGGCAGAAAGCTAGTCATGTTCTGTAAAACTGATTTATTTATCTTTTTAGGGGCTGCAGTTACAAAATCCTATCCCAGAAACGACGGATCTTAGGCAGGGACAAGGGCCAGTTTTCAACCTGGACCCTTGTGAAACTCCTAATCCAAAAACACTATAATCAATCTCAAATCACTACTGACTAAATAATAATTTTGTTTTTGTGCAAGAAGGGGGCAGGCTTCTATGAATTTGATTGGACACAGACACAAGTTTGATCAAGTTTATGATTCTCCCTCCTACAGCCTGAACTTTTTACTCTCACCTTTCGCCCTAAGCACAAAAAAATGCACCAATAAAGACTGCCACAGAAAAATTATCGAATGGTCAATTTTTTTTTTTTCATGGTTACAATGATTAACTTCAGTCCTCATCACACACAGCAAAAATTAATTGTGTTTATGAAAGTTAAGCCTTAAATTCCAGTTTGTGTGGTGCAGACACATCCAGCACAAACCTCTGCCTCTGCTCAGTCTGGGACCTTTTTCTACTTTGCCCTGATGTGCACATCTCTGTAAGAACTACATTTTGGATTTGTGCTCACGCAAACACAAACAAACTCATTTCTCAACAAACACTTTCACACCAATTTATGACAAAAACTCACCCAAATCATTTTAGTTCAAAACATGTTTTTATTTGCCTTGTAGGCTTGATCATTTATACAAACACTAATGTGGCCATCTCCACATTTATACCTCTGTCTACCATTGATGGGGAAATGGTGCCACCTAGTGAAAAACAATAAAAACTAAAATTCCAATCCCTCACTGTCATGAAACCATGAAATACTTGGTAAAAATGTGAAATTATATTGCAGTGACAGTGTAGAATAAAAATGTTGTTTTAATGGGAGTCAATGGCACAAAAAAGGGGTAAAGGTGGGACTATTTTTGGACATTTTTTTAAGAGGATTTTTCAAATAAATAAATAAATAAATAAATAAATAAATAAATAGAAAATCCTGAAATCTGAAAATTCATCCAAAAAAACACACCTGAGGTAAAATCTATGCCATTTGAATCAACACAGCTAAAGTTATCCTCAAAAAAACTGCTGCAGAACATCCCACAGAGTCTCAGAGCTGTGGGGTTAAATAAATCTTTTTGGGAGCTCCTTGTAAAGTTTTGGCGCTGGCAGCTCCTGAGCTCCAGGCTGCAGGCCCCGGACCATGACACGGTGTTGCCACGTCGCCAGAACAGCAGTACAAATATTAAAAACTGTTCATGTCTTTCTTGTTGTTTATGTCTCTGTGGTTATTAAAGTCATGGTCTGGTGTTTGGAGTTCGCTCTCTAAAAATCTAAACTCATCATTTTCTTTTTAACCTTGGGGCAGCAGCTCTGTCGGTGGAAACATTCGCCCACAAACCCAGAGGTTGGTGGTTCGAGCTCTGCTACCAGCGTTACAGACAGTGCCCTTGGGCAGGACACTTCTCCCACCTCGCCTATGTGTGGCTGTGTTTGGTGCACTGTAAAAAAAAATGTTGCGAAAACTCAAGGCAACAGGATTCCTCAAGATTTTTAAGTTTTGGGGCCAACTCAAAATCTCAAGTTCATTTAATTTGATGTTCATATGTCTAAACATTTTCAATTTTAAGTTTTACTCACTGCCATTATTTTTATTTTTTTTTACTCAGCCAACTTACTATCCATTCATAAAAAGTATTATTGATAATACTAAAAACTTACTTACATACTAAATAAAAGTTAGCATGTAATCAATAACAAAATTAGTACATAATTCATTAATTAACAAATTAACACTAATAACAAATGAATAATACTTTTTCTGAACAATGGACAGTAACTTGGCTGAGTTAAAAAAATAATGGTAGTGAGTAAAACTTAAAATTAAATGTTTTTAGAGATATGAACGTCAAATATTCATTGTTGAAAAATCTTGAGGGATCCCGTTGCCTTGAGTTTTAGAGATTGGGCAACATGTTTTTGTTTTTTGTTGTTTGTTTTTTTTTACATTGTGGTGGTCGTACACTGTAAAAAAAAATCTGTAAATTTTACGGTAAAAAATTGGCAGCTGTGGTTGCCAGAATTCTACCGTAAAAACTACAAGAGGCCTGTATTTCATTTTACAGTATAATTTTATCACAAATGTTGTTTTTACAGTTTTTGACTTTAGTTTTTATTATTATTTACTGCAAAATAAAGTTATTATCTTTCAAAAAAATAGATTAATGTATATTTTAGTTTGTGACTTACGTTTTAATCAACATTTACTGTAAAATTTATCTTTTAACAGGTGTTAAACTGTAATAAACACAGGACTCTGATTTTTTTTTAACAGTGCTATACTGTATACATTACAAAAAATAAAACTAAAAAATACAATTTTGCCTTATTTTTAATATTACAGTTAATTACCGTAACCAAAACAGTATTTTACCGATATATCAACTACGGTCTTTTACTGTTGAGATTTTACAGATTTTTACCATGAAATCTACAGATATTTTTTACAGTGTAGGCACAGAGGGGTCTTAACATTTTAGTTGAGTAGAAACAAATTTTTCCACAAAATGTCGCAGCAGGTTTCTGTTCAGACAAAAACTACTGTTTGAGATTAACTCACCACGAGATACAAACGACTGCGTATTGTTGTCGCGCTGAAACCGGTCTTGAGACAATTTTTTTACAGTCTCGTCTCGATTTCAGCTGCAGTTTTACTTGGTCTTGGTCTTAGTCTCAAATCAAGTCTACATGGGGCGGGCTCAGAGATTTTATTTAACAAATGTTAAGAGAAAATGCTATTCTTCATCATTTAGAAGTCATTAGTTTTCAGCATCAGAAGAAAAAACAAGAAAGTTGTGTCTGTTGCATTAGAACATTTAATAATCATTAATGTATTCTTATTTTATTTTATTTTTTCTCCTTTATTTAGCGTTAGGGTTTGGTCTTGACCTGGTCTCAGTTTGACTCCAGCCTTATCTTGGTGTCACTCTGGACTCGGCCCGGTCTTGGTCTCGATTAGTACGGTTTTGACTACAACACTACCACTTAATAGAGAAATACTGTCCACCAAGGCTTTGTTAGTTGTCCTTTTGGCTCTGGGGACATTCTTTAAGACGTTCAGATGAAATTGTGTCTCATTACTGTCATGAAATTTAAAAAATAACCCACAAACCCAAAACAACACCTGAGCGAGCAGACTGAGCTTCAGGTTTCAGCTAAATTCAACCCTGACACCTCCAGATCAAACTGCGGACTCTCACTGACCTCAGATCAGTCCAGAGAAGAGGAAAACCACCACCAGAGTCCAGGACAGTGTGGGATAAAGTTATTTACCCAACAGCAGAGTGAAAAACTGGAGGAGAGCAAGACGCAGGATTCAGGTTCTTTCGTCACAACATGAGCACAGTTTTGTTTAAAAGACAGTGCAGTATTTCTTTTATTCTGATGTTGTCGTTTCCTTTAATCTTATGCTCTTCAGCAGTGTTTCCTAACCAGGGGTGCGGGGACCCCTAGGGGTACGCGAGCACAGTGCACGGGGACATGGAGTTATTTGATCATTTACTTTTTCAGAAAATATTTGGAGGTCAAAGAGTAAAATGAATCCAAACCAGGTCTCAAACCACAACTTAACCTTAAATAAATCAGAACCTGGGAAACACAGAGCTAAAACCAGAAGGAAACCAGGTCTAAACCAGAAGGAAACCAGGTCTAAACCAGAAGTAAACCAGGTCTAAACCAGGTCTAAACCAGAAGGAAACCAGGTCTAAACCAGAAGTAAACCAGGTCTAAACCAGAAGTAAACCAGGTCTAAACCAGGTCTAAACCAGGTCTAAACCAGAAGTAAACCAGGTCTAAACCAGGTCTAAACCAGAAGTAAACCAGGTCTAAACCAGAAGTAAACCAGGTCTAAACCAGAAGTAAACCAGGTCTAAACCAGAAGTAAACCAGGTCTAAACCAGAAGTAAACCAGGTCTAAACCAGGTCTAAACCAGAAGGAAACCAGGTCTAAACCAGAAGTAAACCAGGTCTAAACCAGGTCTAAACCAGGTCTAAACCAGGTCTAAACCAGGTCTAAACCAGAAGTAAACCAGGTCTAAACCAGGTCTAAACCAGAAGGAAACCAGGTCTAAACCAGAAGGAAACCAGGTCTAAACCAGAAGGAAACCAGGTCTAAACCAGAAGGAAACCAGGTCTAAACCAGAAGTAAACCAGGTCTAAACCAGGTCTAAACCAGAAGGAAACCAGGTCTAAACCAGAAGTAAACCAGGTCTAAACCAGAAGTAAACCAGGTCTAAACCAGGTCTAAACCAGAAGGAAACCAGGTCTAAACCAGAAGGAAACCAGGTCTAAACCAGAAGTAAACCAGGTCTAAACCAGAAGGAAACCAGGTCTAAACCAGAAGTAAACCAGGTCTAAACCAGAAGGAAACCAGGTCTAAACCAGGAATAAACTTAACCAGGACTATGCCAGGTCTAAACCAGAAGGAAACCAGGTCTAAACCAGAAGTAAACCAGGTCTAAACCAGAAGGAAACCAGGTCTAAACCAGAAGGAAACCAGGTCTAAACCAGAAGTAAACCAGGTCTAAACCAGGTCTAAACCAGAAGGAAACCAGAAGGAAACCAGGTCTAAACCAGGAATAAACTTAACCAGGACTATGCCAGGTCCAAACTAGGTCTTAACCAGGAATAAGCTGGGTCCAAACCAGAACTAAACCAGCCCTAAAACTGGAAGTAAACCAGGTCTAAACCAGGACTACGCCGGGTCCAAACTAGGTCTTAACCAGGAAATAGCCGGGTCCAAACCAGAACTAAACCAGGTCTCAAACCGGAACTCAACAATGAATAAACCAGGTCTAAAACTAGTACTGAACAGGAAAACACAGGTCTAAAACCAGACCTAAATCCAGAAATAAACCAGGACTAAACCAGGAATAAACTTAACCAGGACTATGCCGAGTCCAAACCAGGACTAACCTGGTCCTGGTTGGTAACCACAGCTCTACATTAGGTCCTGTCTCCCTCCTGCAGCAGCACAGGTGCGGTGTAAACAAGATTCACTGCGGTTTTTGAGTAAATATCTGCAGCTCTGCCCTGGTGTAATGAGCCTAACAGGTGTGTGAGGGTTCGAATCCCAGGTCAGGCCGTTAATGCTGCAGCAGCTGCTACTGAAGCCACTGCACATTGTCTGAGAGTTACATCAGCGGCGCAGTTATAACACATCCACATTCACCACAGCAGACGATGGACAGGAACCGTGTGCAGTGAGCATCATCAGGCTCACGCTTATCCTTTCTCAATCTGAACAGCTCCCTATCCTGCTAAATCAAATCATGCAACTTTTTTGAGCTTTTAAAAGGTACAGTAGGCAGCCTGCTCCCTGCTGGTTTGGAAACGGTACTGCAGTCTAAATCAAAACAATGGTTGCCAGTCTTTCTGCTTTTCTGATTGGACAATCGGCAATGCAGGAACCAAAACAAAAACTGTAAACAAAAGCAATGTGTTTAGTATGTAAATTATATTTTTACTTGTTAATAAAGCTTGTTATCAGTAAGACTAATATTTGATTTAAACATGTTTACCTCATACATTATATTTCCAAAAGTATTAGCGCACCTGCCTTTACACACAAGGTTTAGGAGGTTTATGGGACTTTCTGACCATTCTTCTCTGATGTTGTAGAGAAGTCCTGGCTCTCAGTCTTCGCTCTGATCCATCCCAAAGGAGTTCTGTCAGGTTGAGGTCCAGTTCTTCCACACCAAACTCACTCATCCAGGTCTTTATGGAGCGTGCTTTGTGCTCTGGTGCAGCCAGGTTGGAACAGGACGGCAGCCAGGTTGGAACAGGAAGTCCCCAAACTGTTCCCACAAAGCTGGGAGCATGGAATTGTCCTAAATCTCTTGGTGCTGAAGCATTCAGAGTTCCTTTCACTGGAACTAAGCTCCTGAACACAACCCCACACCATAATCCATTCACTTATTTGGTGAGTGAGTGAATACTTTTGGAAATATTATGAAATATAAAAAGTATCTACTGCTCATAGCACCTTTAACCCTGTTCTAATGTCGTCTCCTCCTCAAAAACAGAGCTGCAGTAGTATTCTGTCTGAGTAATCCTGTATGCTGAGGCGCTGTCCTTCTCCAGAGCTGAAAACGCTCGGTCTCACAGCTCTACGTGAAACCAGGAAGTGCTCCTGCGCGTTTCTAAAGCCCAGACACCGTCACCGGACTCGTTCTGATCATTTCAGCCTTAAACCTCCGTCACTACCAAGCATCAGCTCAGAAATCTGTTAGCCTCATGTAGCTAACAGCTGTTCTAATTAGCCATTTTATGCTCTGTACATTCTCCACCATTGCCAGCAGGGGGTGACAGACTCCTAATCCAAGCGTTCTATGTGAAGTCACAGTAACAGCTTCCAATAAAATCAGTTTTCCTTACAGATACATTATTACATTATTTAACCCCACAGCTCTGAGACTCTGTGGGATGTTTTGCAGCAGTTTTTTTTTTGTGGATAACTTTTGCTGTGTTGATTTAAATGGCATAGATTTTACCTCAGGTGTGTATTTTTGGATGAATTTTCAGATTTCAGGATTTTTTTTTTTCTCTGAAAAACCCACTTAAAAATGTGTCTAAAAAATAGTCCCACTTTACCCCTAAGACATTTTTTGTGCCATTGACTCCCATTAAAACGACATTTTTATTCTACACTGTCACTGCAATATAATTTCACATTTTTATCAAGTATTTCATGGATTCATGATCGTGAGGGATTGGAATTTTAGTTTTTATTGTTTTTCACTAGGTGGCGCCATTTCCCCATCAATGGTAGACAGAGGTATAAATGTGGAGATGGCCACATTAGTGTTTGTATAAATGATCAAGCCTACAAGGCAAATAAAAAACATGTTTTGAACTAAAATGATTTGGGTGTGTTTTTGTCATAAATTGGTGTGAAAGTGTTTGTTGAGAAATGAGTTTGTTTGTGTTTGCGTGAGCACAAATCCAAAATGTAGTTCTTACAGAGATGTGCACATCAGGGCAAACTAGAAAAAGGTCCCAGACTGAGCAGAGGCAGAGGTTTGTGCTGGATGTGTCTGCACCACACAAACTGGAATTTAAGGCTTACATTTCATAAACACAATTAATTTTTGCTGTGTGTGATGAGGACTGAAGTTAATCATTGTAACCATGCATTTTTTTGTGCTTAGGGCGAAAGGTGAGAGTAAAAAGTTAGGGCTGTAGGTGGGTTACGTTATAAAAAGTGAAATACTAATGCAAAGGTGTCCAACACAATTTCAAAAAGCCTGGAAAAAACAAACAATATTTGACCTTTAGCGAATGCCGTGGCAGAACTGCTGCCAGTGGGCGAGTTTTAAACACAAGTACTTCGAGTTATATTTGTAAACAAATCCTACAACTCTCCAAACATTACACAGTTTTAATGTTGTAGCAGTTTATTGTTTAGCCACGAGTCGTTGCTGTGATTGGTTAAAACTAATCATGGAGGCGGGCACTAGCTGCAGCTTCATCCAATCACCTCCAAATATTAAAAAACCACAGAGCAGATCTGTCTCAGTCTCTGTCTCATAATCTGGCTGAGAACCTGAGATTTTCAGAAGGGAAACCAAAACCTTACCCACAATCCTCTCTGACAGATTTAAACAAACCACCCACTGTGTAATTCCAGCCTCTGACACCGTTACGGGCCCCGAGCGGAGGCCACATTTAGCTCAGGACTGGCTCTCACACAGCAGCGGCGGCCCAGAGCGTTACATAAGACAAAACCTGACATAAGCTCGTAATCACGCTCACTAAAGCCATGTAACAACATCTCACTACACTGCTGTCATGTTGTTGCTGCCATGCTTTTCTCCTTTTACTTAAATCCTGACCTATAATGTCACTTTTCAAGATGCCAAAAGAAAGTGGGGCCACCTCAAAAAGTACCAAAAGTGGGACAAGTTGTGCGATTTGGAGGGACAGACTCAAGAAATAAAGACTGTACAAATCGAAGTTAGTCGCTTCAGTTTAGGGGCCTATAAAACATTTGATGTGATGTTTTCACCCCAAAAACACACATTTTGCAAAGTAATGTCTTTAGTTTTTGGAATGAAGAAGGTGGAACAGAAAAAAATCAAAGCTCTCAGTCTGCATTTTCTCAAAACAATCCAGCAGCAACACGACTCCCAGCTCCAGGAGAGGCCTGTCCTGAAACACAGGGCTGCAACTCAGCAACCACAACTCAACCTTTCAGCATACAACACCTACAAATATTTACTCTACATTTTACACAAGGAATATTAACCTGACCCTGTTGTTGTTGTTTTTTTACATTTTCTTTATTGATGTTTTTCTTCTTCTTTTTCTTCTTTTTCTTCTCCTTTTTCTTTTTTCTTCTCCTTTTTCTTCTTCTTCTTTTTCTCCTTTTTCTTCTTTTTCTCCTTCTCTTCTTTTTCTCCTTTTTCTTCTTCTTTTTCTCCTTTTTCTTCTTCTTTTTCTCCTTTTTCTTCTTCTTCTCCTTTTTCTTCTTCTTCTTCTTTTTCTCCTTTTCTTCTTCTTCTTCTCCTTTTTCTTCTTCTTTTTCTCCTTTTTCTTCTTCTTGTCCTTTTTCTTCTTCTTCTTCTTCTTTTTCTCCTTTTTCTTCTTCTTCTTCTCCTTTTTCTTCTTCTTTTTCTTCTTCTTCTTCTTCTTCTCCTTTTTCTTCTTCTTTTTCTCCTTTTTCTTCTTCTTGTCCTTTTTCTTCTTCTTTTTCTCCTTTTCTTCTTCTTCTCCTTTTTCTTTCTTCTTCTTCTTCTTTTTTCTTTTTCTTCTTCTTCTTCTCCTTTTTCTTCTTCTTTTTCTCCTTTTTTCTTCTTCTCCTTTTTCTTCTTCTTCTTCTTCTTTTTCTCCTTTTTCTTCTTTTTCTTCTTCTTTTTCTTCTTCTTTTCGTTTAACGGTGGTTAGCAACCAGCTTGAAGGTGCATTACCGCCACCTACTGGTCCGGAGTATGGGTCAGACAGTAACTCACTATTGACGAAGTGACAAATACAAAAGAACATACACAAGCAAACACAAACCCTGCCAGACCAAGAAATTAAAATAGATCCAACACTTACATCTACAGCCATTCATACAGACTGACAGTTCAGTGCTTTGAAGTTTTAGGTTGAGTCGTCTTTTTCCTTTTAAAATGCTCAAGGATATTATACAGTACAGTTATACAGTATCTCTTAAAGGTACAAACAGGACAGCATGTCATATAACCACAAACAGAGAGGTGGAACCGCTTTCCTTTCCTTAAGAATAACCTTCTTTGGAATAAAAAATCTACACATTAGGACTCGCTGAAGCACCCGAGAGCATAGCAAAGTTTGATTTCTTACAGTTTCTTACAGTACTGAGCAAACAAAAAATCTAAAGCCAAAAGTTTTGAAACACAGGGCAGAAAAACAAAACAGATGACCCAGTGTCCCATCACTCACTTTACAGAAGGAAAGAGTCTGTTCAGCTTAGATTTAGAGTAAAGCAAGCGGTGAATAAGTTTAATTGAACAGAATATAACTCCACCTAAAGCCTTCTCCCATAAATCATCTGAAATCTCAACATTAATGCCATTTATCCTGCTTTGATAAAAACACTTAACTTGATCTCTCTCGGGACATTATCCTACAGTGGGACAGTGGTACAGAGTTAAAAGTGGGACAGGTGGTCATGGGGCGGCAGAAGCTCAGTCGGTACAGACTGAGCTAGCCCAGAGGTTGGCGGATCGATTACTGCTACCGACATTGCATACTGTCGCCGTGTCCTTGGGCAAAACACTTCACCCACCTTCTCTATGTATGAATGTGTCAGGGTGAGTGTTTGGTGCTGGTCGGAGAGGCCGCAGGCACGCACAGGCAGCCACAGCTCTGTCAGTCTGCCCCAGGGCAACTGTGCCTACACAAGTAGCTCACCACCAAATCCCAAATTTATTATTATTGTTATTATTGTTATTATTATTGTTATTATTATTATTATTATTATTATTATTATTATTATTGTTTGTATTATTATTATTATTATTATCATTATTATTCATTATTTTTATTATTATCATTATTATTATTATTATTATCATTATTATTATTGTTGTTATTATTATCATTATTATTATGTTATTATTATTATTATTATTATTATCATTATTATTATTATTGTTATTATTATCATTATTATTGTGTTTATTATTATTATTATTATTATTATTGTTAGTATTATTATTATTATCATTATTTTTATTGTTATTATTATTATTATTGTTATTATTATTATTATTATTATTGTTAGTATTATTATTATTATTATTATTATTATTATTACCAGTGTGACTGACAGCTTTTTCATCTGCCACGAGTGAACTCCTGCACCACTTCCTGTTCCTGACCCACAACTTTTCAACTTCAGAGACCAATTTAGCCCAGTCTGGGTCACATGATCCCTGTCTCCACCAATCAGAGCTCCCCTCCCCCGCCCCCGCCTGTGCTCCCAGAGGACCGCGGCTCGAATGGCTGCTGTTGCCTCCTGCTCCGTATAAATCTGTCACACATTACTCTGCTCGGATGTGACATGTTTCTGACTCTGACAGTGGACCGACAACTGCTTTTAACAATTATTCTGACCATTTTTGATTCAACAGAGCTCCCGTACATCTGCAAAGCTCAGTCTGTAGGCGTTTTATTCACCGAGTAACGTCAAAATCAAGCAATTAATCAGATTTACAAACAGAACAGAGGTGGATCCACTGCTGTAGGCTGAAATACTGAGGCATGCCTAATAAAAATAGCAGCGTCTAAGTTAAAAGGTGCCTATACAAACAGATGTACAAGAGCATGAACACATGACACAGCAGTAATTTTAGTTCAGAGACTACACAGCTGCTCCGCTTTTCTCTGCTGCATCAAAAAACAGCAGAATTTTGTCAGTTTTAGCATCAAAGAATTAATATTCAGCAAAATAAACTTAAGTAATCCTGTATTCTCAGTTCGACAAAGCCCCGCCCACTCCAGGAAGCACCGACCAATCAAAATGCCCTGTACATTCAGTGTGCTCTCATTCATTTATCAAAAAAACAAAAAACAAAACACAAAAACAGCTCTTTTTCCAGTGATTCCTTGACTTTGTAGTAAAATGGCATCATACTAAAAGTTTAAGGAAGTGAAAAGCTCTTTTTCTATGGTTCTGTTCAAATACAGTAACAAAGCCACACTCTGCTGCCCTCTGCTGGTCTCTTCAACTGTTTCTTTACGGCACCAGTAGAGGATGTATTAAACATTTTCTTTTAGCCACTTAATGTTTTTAAAGATTGGTTTAAAAATATTAATAAAAGCAGAATATAGTCCCTTAAAAAAAAATCTAATACAAGCTTTACACCGTGTACCAAAAAAAAAAAAAAAAAACAGTACAATTTTAATGGACTAAAATGGGCCTAAATCAGGACTAACCCAGGTCTAAACCAAGGAGTAAAATAGGGATCATTGACACAGATCATTAACACCTAAACATGGTCTAAACACGGTCTAAACACGGTCTAAACCAGGTCTAAACACGGTCTAAACCAGATCTAAACACGGTCTAAACCAGATCTAAACACGGTCTAAAGCAGGCCTAAACACGGTCTAAACACGGTCTAAACATGGTCTAAAGCAGGCCTAAACACGGTCTAAACCAGGTCTAAACCAGCTCTAAACACGGTCTAAACACGGTCTAAACACGGTCTAAACCAGGTCTAAACCAGGTCTAAACCAGCTCTAAACACGGTCTAAACACGGTCTAAACACGGTCTAAACACGGTCTAAACATGGTCTAAAGCAGGCCTAAACACGGTCTAAACACGGTCTAAACACGGTCTAAAGCAGGCCTAAACACGGTCTAAACACATAAACCAGGTCTAAACACGGTCTAAACACGGTCTAAAGCAGGTCTAAACCAGATCTAAACACGGTCTAAAGCAGGCCTAAACACGGTCTAAACACGGTCTAAAGCAGGCCTAAACACGGTCTAAACACATAAACCAGGTCTAAACACGGTCTAAACATGGTCTAAACCAGGTCTAAAGCAGGTCTAAACCAGGTCTAAACACGGTCTAAAGCAGGCCTAAACACGGTCTAAACACGGTCTAAAGCAGGCCTAAACACGGTCTAAACACAGTCTAAACATGGTCTAAAGCAGGCCTAAACACGGTCTAAACCAGGTCTAAACACGGTCTAAACACGGTCTAAACCAGGTCTAAAGCAGGTCTAAAGCAGGTCTAAACCAGGTCTAAACACGGTCTAAAGCAGGCCTAAACACGGTCTAAACACGGTCTAAACATGGTCTAAAGCAGGTCTAAACACGGTCTAAACACGGTCTAAACCAGGTCTAAAGCAGGTCTAAACCAGGTCTAAACACGGTCTAAAGCAGGTCTAAACACGGTCTAAAGCAGGTCTAAAGCAGGTCTAAACATGGTCTAAACCAGGTCTAAACACGGTCTAAACACGGTCTAAAGCAGGCCTAAACACGGTCTAAACACGGTCTAAACATGGTCTAAAGCAGGCCTAAACACGGTCTAAACACGGTCTAAACCAGGTCTAAACACGGTCTAAACACGGTCTAAACCAGGTCTAAAGCAGGTCTAAACCAGGTCTAAACACGGTCTAAAGCAGGTCTAAACACGGTCTAAAGCAGGTCTAAAGCAGGTCTAAAGCAGGTCTAAACATGGTCTAAACCAGGTCTAAACACGGTCTAAACACGGTCTAAAGCAGGTCTAAACACGGTCTAAACACGGTCTAAAGCAGGCCTAAACACGGTCTAAACACAGTCTAAACATGGTCTAAAGCAGGCCTAAACACGGTCTAAACACGGTCTAAACCAGGTCTAAACACGGTCTAAACACGGTCTAAACCAGGTCTAAACCAGGTCTAAACACGGTCTAAACACGGTCTAAACCAGGTCTAAACACGGTCTAAACACGGTCTAAACCAGGTCTAAACACGGTCTAAAGCAGGCCTAAACACGGTCTAAACACGGTCTAAACATGGTCTAAAGCAGGCCTAAACACGGTCTAAACACGGTCTAAACCAGGTCTAAACACGGTCTAAACCAGGTCTAAAGCAGGTCTAAACCAGGTCTAAACACGGTCTAAAGCAGGTCTAAACACGGTCTAAAGCAGGTCTAAAGCAGGTCTAAAGCAGGTCTAAAGCAGGTCTAAAGCAGGTCTAAACATGGTCTAAACCAGGTCTAAACACGGTCTAAACACGGTCTAAAGCAGGTCTAAACCAGGTCTAAACCAGGTCTAAAGCAGGTCTAAACACGGTCTAAACACAGTCTAAACACAGTCTAAACATGGTCTAAAGCAGGCCTAAACACGGTCTAAACACGGTCTAAACCAGGTCTAAACACGGTCTAAACACGGTCTAAACCAGGTCTAAACCAGGTCTAAACACGGTCTAAACACGGTCTAAACCAGGTCTAAACACGGTCTAAACACGGTCTAAACCAGGTCTAAACACGGTCTAAAGCAGGCCTAAACACGGTCTAAACACGGTCTAAACATGGTCTAAAGCAGGCCTAAACACGGTCTAAACACGGTCTAAACCAGGTCTAAACACGGTCTAAACCAGGTCTAAAGCAGGTCTAAACCAGGTCTAAACACGGTCTAAAGCAGGTCTAAACACGGTCTAAAGCAGGTCTAAAGCAGGTCTAAACATGGTCTAAACCAGGTCTAAACACGGTCTAAACACGGTCTAAAGCAGGTCTAAACCAGGTCTAAACCAGGTCTAAAGCACGTCTAAACCAGGTCTAAACCAGGTCTAAAGCAGGTCTAAACACGGTCTAAACACGGTCTAAAGCAGGTCTAAACCAGGTCTAAAGTAGGTCTAAACCAGGTCTAAACCAGGTCTAAACTAGGTCTAAACCAGGACTGAATTAAATCTAAACCAAGAGTAAAACCCAGACCTAAGCCAGGACCTGGTCTAAACCAGAACTAAACAGTGGCCTTCTCCAGTGGTTCCCAGCCTGTTTGCTCTTGTGTACCTCCAGGACCTGGATTAGTCCTGGCACAGGTGTAGCTTAGTTTGGGGTTTAGACAGGTTTTAGACCTGGTTTAGTTCTGGTTTTAGACCTGCTGTAGTCCTGATTTAGTCCCTGTTGTGTCCTTTTTCAGTATTGTGTTTTATCCTTCAGCATAGTCCTGGGTTAGTCCAGATTTAGATTCATTTAAAACAAATATGTTCTGTTTATATAAATTATCAAACAAAATCCCTTTCAGTACAACTTAAAGAAGTCTGTGTACCACCAGTGGGACCTGTACCACAGTTTGAGAAACGCCAGTGGGTCATTTTACTTTCTTTTCAAAATTTAATAATAACTTGCAAACAAAGATCTGCCTTTTGTTGACTTTTGAATATGAAAATCTTTCCCAATAAGATTATTGTATTTATAATATTAACAGATTTAAATTCTGGAAATCCTAATATGATGTTCACGGGATTGATATCAGTATCAATTTTGAATTTGGTAGCCATTTCTGGACTATTGCCCCAAATTCTGATACATACGGACAAAAGTCAAATAAATGCATAAAATCTTCTTCCTCCTCCTCACAGCATTGGTTGCCAGGTCCTGGATTTGTTGCCAGGTTGGCTGTAGCAGAGCCTCACAATCTCACAATCTCATTAATTGCCTCTGTAATATATTTTTTAAACTGTAAAGAGATTTTATGAACACTCTTTTTGTTTAATGAATAATAAACAAGAAAATTCATACCAGCACATTTTATCGTTTATAGCAGCCATTCCCAAAGTCAGGACAGTCGTGGCCCCTTAAATTTCCGAAAATCCCTCGCGGACCCCCAACGGTAAAACTTCCCTCTGTTCAAAAGACTCTGCCATGTTTTTTTTTTTTTTTTTTAAATAAAAACATTACAAAAACACTGATTATTGTCTAAAAGTTGTTTTAAAGTAATATTTTAAAACAAATATACAACTGTAATTAATTTCCAATGTTTTTAGGTACTTAATATTTTCACTGACTTTTTATATTTTTGTATGTTTTATTTGTTTTTATGAACCAAAACCATGTGTCTTAAATAATAATAATAATAATAATAATAATAATAATAATAATAATAATAATAATAAATAAATAAATAAATAAATAAATAAATAAATAAATAAATAAATAAAATTCAAATTGAAAATAAAATATAGACAGCCTCTGGGGGCCCCCCTGTAGTACCTTCGCGGACCCCCAGGGGGCCCCGGACCCCACTTGGTTTATAATGAGTAACTATTGGCTGCTATGCAATTTACTTAAAGCTCCCATATTCTGTTTTTTCTCAGTCTTTTTGAAACAGTGTTGGACTCCTTCGCATTAATATTTCAGGTTTTATAATTTAAAATAATTTATCTGTACACGGAAAATGTCTTTTGTTGGGAGCTGTTACTGTGACTTGGCAGAAAACTCTTGGATTAGGTGTCTCTCGCCCCTGCTGGCAACGGTGAGGACTGGAAGGAGCATAAACTGGTTACTTAGCGCAGGGCTGTTAGCAACATGATGCTAACAGATAGATTTTTGCGCTGATGCTTGGTAGTGACGGAGGTTTAAGGCTGAAATGATCAGAACGAGTCCGGTGACGGTGTCTGGGCTTTAGAAACGCGCAGGAGCACTTCCTGGTTTCAACGTAGAGCTGTGAGACCGAGCGTTTTCAGCTCTGGAGAAGGGCAGCGCCTCAGCATACAGGATTACTCAAACAAAATACTACTGCAGCTCTGTTTTTGAGGAGGAGACCACATTAGAACAGGGTTAAAAGCACAGAAAGGTTGATTTATCAGAACAGGGGACCTTTAAAAACTTACAATCTCCACAAAAAGTTTCTGATGAAAACAAAATGTTGCACACGACGAGCACAGAGTTGATCAGAGACGAGCCTCTTACTCAACCACAGCCTGAACACAGTTTCACTAAAATAGAGGGAAGACTATTTCAGGCCTGAGAGGTTTGCAACTCAAACCTGAGCCTAAACTTAACCTGGAGCTAGGAACTTTAGTACCACAGAGACAGTCAGGCAGGTTAGCATTAGCATTAGCACAGCTCAGCACAGAACGTACTAGCACAAAAAATATTTAAGAGCCATTTTATAAGGCAAAAATCCAAATTCCTGACTAACCCAGGTTTAAATAAAATATAAAACAGATACTAACAGAAAATGCTTTATAATATGGATAAACCAGGTCTAGACCAGGTCTAAACCAGGTCTAAACCAGGTCTAAACCAGGTCTAAACCAGGACTAACCCAGGGCTTAAGCAGGGGCAAACAACCAGGGTTAAACTAGATCTAAACTAGGTCTAAACCAGGACTAAAAGCAGGTCTAAACCAGATCTAAACCAGGTCTAAACCAGGTCTAAACCAGGTCTAAACTAGGTCTAAACCAGGTCTAAACCAGGACTAACCCAGGGCTTAAGCAGGGGCAAACAACCAGGGTTAAACTAGATCTAAACTAGGTCTAAACCAGGACTAAAAGCAGGTCTAAACCAGATCTAAACCAGGTCTAAACCAGGTCTAAACCAGGTCTAAACCAGGTCTAAACTAGGTCTAAACCAGGTCTAAACCAGGACTAACCCAGGGCTTAAGCAGGGGCAAACAACCAGGGTTAAACTAGATCTAAACTAGGTCTAAACCAGGACCAAAACCAGGTCTAAACCAGGTCTAAACCAGGTCTAAACCAGGTCTAAACCAGTACTACCCCAGGGCTTAAGCAGGGGCAAACAACCAGGGTTAAACTAGATCTAAACTAGGACCAAAAGCAGGTCAAAACCAGGTCTAAACCAGGTCTAAACCAGGTCTAAACTAGGTCTAAACCAGGACCAAAAGCAGGTCAAAACCAGGTCTAAACCAGTACTACCCCAGGGCTTAAGCAGGGGCAAACAACTAGGGTTAAACTAGATCTAAACTCGGACCAAAACCAGGTCTAAACCAGGTCTAAACCAGGTCTAAACCAGGTCAAAACCAGTACTAACCCAGGGCTTAATCAGGGGCAAACAACCAGGGTTAAACTAGATCTAAACTAGGTCTAAACCAGGACCAAAACCAGGTCTAAACCAGGTCTAAACCAGTACTACCCAGGGCTTAAGCAGGGGCAAACAACCAGGGTTAAACTAGATCTAAACTAGGTCTAAACCAGGACCAAAACCAGGTCTAAACCAGGTCTAAACCAGGTCTAAACCAGTACTACCCCAGGGCTTAAGCAGGGGCAAACAACCAGGGTTAAACTAGATCTAAACTAGGTCTAAACCAGGACCAAAACCAGGTCTAAACCAGGTCTAAACCAGTACTACCCCAGGGCTTAAGCAGGGGCAAACAACTAGGGTTAAACTAGATCTAAACCAGGACCAAAAGCAGGTCAAAACCAGGTCTAAACCAGGTCTAAACCAGGTCTAAACCAGGTCTAAACTAGGTCTAAACCAGGACCAAAAGCAGGTCAAAACCAGGTCTAAACCAGTACTACCCCAGGGCTTAAGCAGGGGCAAACAACTAGGGTTAAACTAGATCTAAACTCGGACCAAAACCAGGTCTAAACCAGGTCTAAACCAGGTCTAAACCAGGTCTAAACCAGGTCAAAACCAGTACTAACCCAGGGCTTAAGCAGGGGCAAACAACTAGGGTTAAACTAGATCTAAACTAGGTCTAAACCAGGACCAA